>OX030949.1:87794596-88166169 GCA_943735915.1 Pherbina coryleti
AAATAACGCACTGTTTGGGCTACACAGCACTCACTTTGGAAATAAGTTTCCAATATTTTCTAACGTTATTCAAGCGTAAAGCGACTCATTTATTTCCGCGGAGATATGATATTGACTTAATGTCATGATTTCAAGCGGGACGCAGCTGTCAGTGCCAAAATAACCTATGATTTAAAAAGAAACCACTAGATGGCCCACCCGTATTTTATGCAATATAGATGTGAATGGGTTAACTTATAAAAGGTGTTTTTTTTTTAGGGGTTTGTTTTTCGAATAGAGATAAAACTGGCATTTTGTGGTCAAATCTGGCAACTCTCATGTCATTTATGTTCAGTTTGGTTTGCCATTTCATCATGAATAGGTTGACAAAAGAACAACGCTTGCAAATCGTGCAAATTTATTTCGAAAATAATGGTTCAGTTCGCGAAGTTTACCGCAAGCTCTGTCCATTTTATGGTCGACATAATCGTCCATCAGAGCAATTAATTCGGTTAACCATGGGTCGTTTTCGCACTACGTTTACTCTATGTGATAATACGCATCCGCAGAGACGTCGAACAGTGCGCACCGAAGAAACAATTGCCGCTGTAGAGCAAAATGTTGAAGAGGACCCGAATGAATCGATTCGCCACCGTGCACAGCAATTGGAGCTTTGTCCATCAACTTTATGGAAGATTTTGCGCAAAGATCTTGGCTTGCGACCTTACAAGATCCAGCTTGTGCAAGAATTAAAGCCGCGAGACCATGCAATGCGTCGTGATTTTGGTGTATGGGCCGAAAATGAGATTGATCTCGATGCAGATTTTCATCGCAAAATTTTGTTCAGTGATGAGGTTCATTTTTGGTTGAATGGCTACGTCAACAAGCAAAATTGCCGCATTTGGAGTAAAGAGAATCCACATGAGATCCTTGAGTCGCCATTACATCCACAAAAACTGACTGTTTGGTGTGCTCTATGGGCTGGTGGAGTCATTGGGCCATACTTCTTCCGAAATAATGCTGGAGAGTCAGTTACCGTTAATGGAGACCGGTATAGAGCCATGATAACCGACTATTTTGTTCCCGAATTGGATGGCATGAATGTGGATAAGTTGTGGTTCCAACAAGACGGCGCTACATGCCACACAGCGCACATCACAATCGATTTATTGAAGGAAACATTCGATGAGCCTATAATTTCGCGGAATGGACCTGTCAATTGGCCACCAAGATCGTGTGATTTGACACCATTGGATTATTTTCTTTGGGGATATGTGAAGTCGCTCGTCTACGCCAACAAACCAGAAACGTTAGGGGACTTGGAGGCCAACATTCGTGGCGTTATTGCCGACATACGGCCCCATATGCTCGAAAAAGTGGTTGAAAATTGGACCTGTAGAATTGGCTTTATTCGAGCCAGCCGCGGCGGCCACATGCCCGAAATCATATTTAAACATTAATGGCATAAAATTATCCTTCAAATAAAGCCTAATTGATGGACATTAAAACGATTTTCTTGTGTTTTATTTCAATTCGAAGTTCTATACCTCTAAAAAAAACACCCTTTATTATAATTTATGTTCTTACTTCAATTTGGTTTTGCTTTCATTTAAACTTGATTAAATAGGAGGATAGTTCAGAACGATTCCGAACTGATAAAGAAAAACATATTTTTGAAATGAAAAGTTGTTTTTTTGTTACCTCCAACCAGCACTCTAGGATGTCCCGTTTAAATTCTAGAGCATTGCATTGATTCGAGGTCGAGTGATATTTAGTTAAAGGTTGAAAATATGGAGTAATGTCGGTAAAGATTGGTTTGTAATTTGCACTGCTGAAGGTTTTATCACAGTAATTGTAGGTTCTATTGAGTATTAAGGCATAATGGAATAACAGTACAGAAGCTCTAAATAAGACCTTGCATCCCCTGCCCGAGGGTAGTCCCAGAAGTACCCTACCTATCAAAGAAAACACAAAAAAAATTGGAAAAAATATCTTTATATCTCGACATAGTATCCTTTAGCTCCATACACTTTTCCCAGCAATTTTTAATACCGCTGATACCCTGTTTAAAGTTAAAACTGCCCAGCTCCTCAAAGTAGTCATTAACGACGATCTAGGATTATATTTTGTTAATCATTTCGTTGGAAATTTGTTGGTTTCTTCCATAGTTGAAACAATAAGTAGGCTTCAGTAGGATTCAAAGAACTGTGCATAAGGACGGTTAGGTGTTATTAGTCATGCAGGGTTAAGATAAGACTATGGTATAGGACAAGGGAAGAACTAGGATTATGACAGAATTATGACCACGATTTGGGCAAGGAAAAGGACAAAGATTCACACAAAGATCGAAACAAGGATTTGGAAAAGAATTGCACCAAGGATTATGAAAAATATTCTGACTAGGATTGGAACAAGGATTGAAAACTTGGAACAAGAGCTTGAGCAGCGCTTAGGACAAGAATAAGATCAAGGCTTGGGGTAAAAAGTCGGACAAGGATTAGAAAATAAGTTAGAACACGGATTAATACAAGAATTATAGGTCGTTTATCAGTAGCACGAAGGTTTCAGAAGTGTCCGTGAGTCCGTGAGCGATGATGAACGCAGTGGCAGGCCATCGACATAGAATCACGACGAGAACATCAACAAAATCAAAGAATGGATGACCGTAGACCGCAAATTGATCATTAGAGAGATGACAGAGTAGTTGGGTATTGCTTTTGGATCCGTTCAATACGTTTTGGATAATGATTTGGGCCTAGGACGTGTCGCTGCAAAGCTGGTGCCGAAAAACCTGAATTTCATACAAAAAAGGGACCGTATTGACGTCGCAAAAGACATGATTTCCAAGGCCGAATCCGACCCAACATTCATCAAACGGATCATTACTGGAGACGAGACGTGGTTTTATGAGTATGACACACAATCCAGACATCAAGCGAGTGAATGGCGTGCACCGAATGAGCCCTGACCGAAAAAACAACGTCGTTTTTAGTCGAAAAAAAAGGCGATGCTCACTGTGTTCATGGATTATAAGACTGTTGTGTATCATGAATACCTCTCAAAAGGCCAAACAGTCAACAAGGAGTATTATTTGGCCGTTATGAGACGTTTGCATGAAGCAATTAAAAGAACGGATTTGTGAGCAAACAACTCGTGGATCTTGCAACAGGATAACGCGCCGTTGAACAATGCTATCGTTATCCGTGAACATTTGGCTAAAAACGAAGCGAATACCATTCAAAAACCACCGAATTCACCTGATCTGGTACCCTGCGACTTTTTCCTATTGGGTCAACTCAAGAAATCACTCCGTGGAACGCGTTTCAGCACCCAATATGAGGTCATGGAAAAATCGAAGATGGCTCTGATGGCCATACCACAAATCGAATATAAAAAATGTTTTGAGGATTGAATCAAGCGCTGGCATAAGTGCGTTGCAGTCGATGGGGAATACTTTGAAGGGGAAAATATCGATTTTGATGTATAATCTTGTATTTGTAATTTCCTGAATAAATTCCGGGACCTTTTTGATCAAGGTGGTATGTTCATTATTAGTTTCAGTGTTTGCTTACCTCACGGTCACTGTGCACCGTTACGTCTGCATTACGTATGGGCTCTCCTTCGAGCAGCCATGTTATTTTAGCCGCTGGATATGAGCCCCAGGACTCGCATCTTAAAGGCACTGGATGTCCAGCTGTAAGCAGTTCATTGGGTGTCACAATTTTAACGCGCACCGGTTTTACTGAAATGAAAAAAAAATAATTCTTAAATATATAGTCCAGGAAGAGACAAACTTAGAGCTAAACTTACGATGCACTTGCACAGTGACCTCTTTTATCACAGGCGATACAAGCTTGGTTCCTTGAGCTCGACATTGAATTTTCGAGCCATAATAATCTCTGGTTGTTGTACCAATCAATAGTTGATTTACCATCACTGAGACGCCCTTCTCAACGGATGTGTGACTGGTGCCGATAAGTTCTAAATCATCGCGCCACCAGGTGACCTTGGGTGGAGGACGTCCTGTGTACAAAGTAGGTGCAGAAAAAGACATAATATTATTTATTTGTATAAAGTTTTCTGCGAACTACAGAATCAAGGGGTTTCGGATTTATTAAAAATTAATAAAAACATGCATTCAATAGTATTTATTTTTCTCTCTGTTTTTTTTTTTTTCATTCACACTTTTGATCTTATTTCATGTTAAGTCACTCAATTTTTACTTGTGCGACTTCAAAAGCTTATTTATGTTGCCCAGTTGATGGCTTACCATGTAAGTCAAGCATCTTTAAAAATTCATTTTCTGTTCAGATATTCTTCTGCAACATCGACATCAAGGATTGTCGCAATCCAACCGCATAGAGCATAAAAAATATTAATCTTAAGCTACTTAAACTTCCCTCTCTAAGACATCCTCATAGAAGGTAATCCCTTGACAGCGATAAAAAGTGTGTAACTGCCATCAACATGCCATTTTTTTCGTTTCCTCTTTATGCTGACACTTATTTCAGCTCGTAAACTTCAAACAGCATATTAATTTTAATACTCGACACATTCACACTAACCCAACAACAACAACAACTAGATCTCTAAACATACAAGCAAACAACCAAGCAAACAACCAAGCAAACACAGACAAGCACACATGATGGCCTGCATAGATGTGTCACAGTGTAGATGAGCGGAAACGAAAGAAGTGGCGGGCGACAACATGAAGTTCAAATAATTTCTGTCGACTCGATAAAAATCTACCAATTTTCTAAACGAGTTGTGATCAAACAATAACAACAACAACTATGTACAACAACAACAACGATTTACAAAAAGTAAAATAACAACAACACAGAACGTACCGACAACAACATGTCATGTCATAATAAATTTTCCAGCTTTACTTCGTAGCATTTATGTTTGTATCTATCAACAGACATATTTGGTAGATGGTACATTTATATTCTGGCATGTAGCCATGTTTATGTGTGAGTTCGCTTGTGTGTGTGCATGCAATACAAACAGCTCGGAATAAGGACCAAAATAGTAGAAAGTACGCTCATAACCCAGAAATAGCCCAATAAACAGCTGTTTTGCTCAAGAGAGTAAAGAACTCACACCCACATACGCACATACACACACACATTTAGCAGTCAGCGACAACAGTTTAGAAATATTACCCGAACTATTTGCCACACGAGGCACTCGCCGTATGCGAGCATGTCTCGCGGTCAGAGATGATGAAACAAAAACGATGCCACATGAGGTTGAGTTGACTTGAAAAATTGCAACATTATGTTGAACAAGTAGCACAAGAAACGGAGCGGATGTAACAGCGAAGCACCGGAAATTGTGAAGCAAGTGCGACCGGCATCAACCGCAACCCATTCAAACCTCAGCCTTTCTTCATCAGAACTTGGCCATGGCTAACGTGTTGGAAAAATTGTCAGCAAAAAAAAAAAAACAAAAAGGGGAAAAAAAGAAAAATAAAACAAAAAATTAAAAGAAGGAGTTAAGTGTTTGTAGGCCAACGTGGTGCAAGTTGTTATTTTTATCTTTATTGTTGTTGATGTTTTTAATGAATGTCCTACACCCCCCATTCCACCCGCCACCACTTTTGTTGATTGTTGCTGCCTAGGCTCGATTGTAAATGTTAAGCACGAGCTCTTAAATAAATAAGCAAGCATATCGTTGCTTGTTTTTCGGTTTCACGCAAGGTCATGCTGGCTATGGTTTCCGCCAAAGAGTGAGTTTCTTAGCAAAACTTTCAATCAATATTGATGATTCTAATTTTAGTTGAATCTTTAAGTGGTTTGTAAGTTATTTTGTTTTTTTTTTTTGTGTGGGTTGGTGTTTTTGATGTTTTGCCTTGATTTGAGGTTTCATCATTATTTTAACCAAGGAAAAGGTTTTTGTATGGCAGTTATTTTTGAAAGTAATAGTACTTTTGTACTTTTGATCATTTAAACATTTGATCATAAGAAGTTCACTCAAAGTCCTTTCAAGGGTTGATATGGCCATTTTATTATATTATTATTAATAGTACTTTTGTTTCAAAATGGAAATCACTATGGTTTCATGCTGAGTCAACACGAACTAAACTCGTTTGTCAACTGCTACTCTAGTTCATAATTTCATGTTTTCCAAAAATTACTTTCAAAGTTGCACATCAAACAGTTTTGCAAAACGCCTTTTATGTGACCAGAAGATTCAAGTTAGTTCAATCAATAGTTTCTTGATTCAAGAAAGCTTCCTCACCTTGCTACTTACTTTCTTTTTGCTTTGATAATGATTTGATAATGATTTGCTGATGATGTTGGCATATCAATTGGCTCATGTTATGTTATTTTTCGGTTGTTTTAAGTAGAATCCTGTTACAGCAAAAATTGTTTCATACTTACATACTTAATTATCTGGCGCTTACAAGCGTTGGTCGATTTTGGCTTCGTATAAGAAATTATGCCAGCCATTTCTGTTTTGAGCTTGCTGGCACCAGTTAGAAACACCAAGCGTAGTCAGGTTATCCAAAACTTGATCTTTCCAACGAAGATGTGGGCACCGAATGAAATATATTTTTCGATGGAGCGTCGTTTTTCATACGCTCAACATGTGAGTGGACAGCGGAGACGCTCGATTTTAATCGCTTCACTATGTTGATGTCAGCGTGCAGCTATTTTAACTCGTGGTTTCGTCGAATTCGGTACTCGCCACTGACGCAGATTGAACCGAAGATCTTACGAAGGATCTTTCCCTCAAAAGCTCCCAAAGTCTTTTAACCAGAACTGCTCAACGTCCAGGTTTGTGCTGCATATAATGGGACGGGCATGATTAGTGACTTATAGAGCGTGAGTTTTATTCGTCGAGAGAGGGCTCTGCTTCTCAATTGCCTACTCAGCCCAAAGTAACACCTGTTGGCAAGAGTTA
Source organism: Pherbina coryleti (assembly GCA_943735915.1). NCBI lineage: Eukaryota > Metazoa > Arthropoda > Insecta > Diptera > Sciomyzidae > Pherbina > Pherbina coryleti. The sequence continues at coordinate 87,801,491 of OX030949.1, forward strand.
TCCTTCCTTTTATCTCAATACTGACATTGTTGAAAGAGTTTATGCTGGATCCCAGGTAGACGCAGTCCTTAACAACTTCTTAGGACATGTTGTCAACAATGGCGTGGTGTCTAATACGCTGGGACTGTTTATTTGTTGACACTGGGTACTTCGTCTTCTCTGCGTTCACTGCAAGACCAGGTAGACGCAGTCCTTAACAACTTCTTAGGACATGCTGTCAACAATGGCGTGGTGTCTAATACGCTGGGACTGTTTATTTGTTGACACTGGGTACTTCGTCTTCTCTGCGTTCACTGCAAGACCCATTCGACTCGAATCTTTCGCTAATCTGGAGAATGCTGCACTGACTTCGCGCGTATTATGGCCAATGATATTGATATCATCAGCATACGCCAGCAGCATAATACTTTTGTAGAATATAGTGCCATTGCGTCTCAAATCAGCAGCTCGGATAATCTCCTCCATCATTAGGTTGAAAAAGTCGGACGATAAGGAATCACCTTGTCTGATACCTCGTTTGGTATCGAATGGAGGAGTGAGATCCTTCCCGATCTTAACTGTGCTGCTGGTGTTGCTCAGTGTCATTCTGCAAAGACGGATGAGCTTTGCAGGAATATCACATTCAGACATGGTGGAGTACAGATGATTCGACTGTCGAAGGTGGCTTTATAATCGACAAAAAGATGGTGTGGATTGGCGTCGATTGGTTTTTCTAGGGTCTTCTACAAGATTTGTCGTAGCGTAAATATCTGGTCTATGGTGGATTTGCCAGGTCTGAAGCCACACTGATAAGGTCCAATCAGCTGGTTTACGATGGGCTTCAGTCTTTCACATAATACGTTCAACAGGATCTTATATGCGATATTAAGAAGGCTTATCCCACTGTAGGTGGCGCAAATGGTGGGATAGCCTTTCATGTGGATTGGGCAGAGCATACTGAGGTTCCAATCGTTTGGAATGTATTCTTCCGATCATATTTCGCATAGAAGCTCATAAATGCATTTAAATAGAGTTTCGCCTTCATTCTTGAAGAGCTCAGCAGGTAAGCCATCGGTTCCTGCGGCTTTGTTGTTTTTATGGCTGAATTACAATACTGCGTTAGGTCGGTCGGCCTTTGACAGCTCGACTAGAAACAATGGGTTCTTATGAAGCAACACAAAATATGACCTCATGCATTGCGTCGACCTCATCCCGTAAATATGAATATGAGGGGGTGACGTACGATCAACGCTATGAGTAGCGACATGCTCAAGCTAGGTCGTGCTTTTGACATTCCATATTAACGCTGGGTTGCATTTTCGTTGAGCAATGCTAAAATGTGGGTATTCTTGGATTCCGATGGAAAACTCAGATTTTCATAGGATTATCGTGGGAATTTATATTTTAATGCGAGTTTTTTTTTAAATTGATCAAATTTTTTAAATTAACATGCTGCTTAAGTAGTATAAAAATGATTTTGATGAATTTAGCATGATATTAATATTATTCAATTGTATTTCATATTAAAATTTATGCATTTTTTAGTATATTATAAATAATATTATAAGGGTACTCATGCAAAATGGCAAACTTATATATTGGTCAATTAGATATTTTAATGAGGTTGGTTGAGGGCGAATACCCTTAATATCATTGTTTGAATAATATAACACACAAAGGAATGTTGTGGTAAGGTAGATTGGCAAATGCCGTTCACTTTGTTTTTGTAAAGTTGTACCCAAGTACTCACTAATTACAAGTGATTCAGCGAGCATTGTACAAGGGGGCGTGGCAGCTCGAATCTGCAATATCGAATAACTTTGGAATCATAGGTCGCACAATATTGGAATTAGGTGTTCGGCCTCGATTTACATGTGCCGTTCTACTGGTAAAATTTTATGGGCGTTGGGAAAAGGGTGTGGCACTTTTTCGGCTTACCAAATTGTGGGTATAACTTTCGAACTATTAGTCACACATCAATGAAACTCGGTAAGAATGTACTATTTAGTCTTGTCCTTTGACTGGAAAAATTGAGTGAGTATTGGACAAGGGGGCATGGCACCGCCCATGTAAGTCAAACTTATGGTATCAAATAGCTTTGGAGTTAAATGCGGCTCTCCGCAAAATCGCCCAAAGAAAAATCGCCCAAAAAAAATAATGAAAAATCACCCAATTTTTTTCCATACGAATTTGGGTGATTTTTCATATGAAAAAATACCCAAAAAAATTGGGCGATTTTGCATTTTTGTTGGGTACAATTTCGTTTTTTGCTTTTGGGCGAAATTTCACCCAAATATATTGGGCGAAATTTCACTTTTCGTTTTTGGGTGATTTTTCGTTTTCTTTGGGTGATCTTTCGTTTTCAATATTAAACCTTAAATGCACAAGGACCCCGATTTTTACCGAAAAAAAATATTTTATATAAAATTGAGTAAAAATAAAAACTGCGTTTTTAGTTTTGAAAATTTTTTTAGTTTTCTATTTAGATCGAAAATTCTTTTAGTTTTAGATCGAAATTTTTACGATCACTAAAGGACATGTTTTGAAAGCAGTCAGTATTTTTTCCTAATCAAAATTATTTATCTGTTTTTTTATAAATAATGTAATTTGTTTTTGACTTTGTACATAATTTTTTAAAAAATAATGACAAATAGAAGTAAAAACTATATTTTTATTTAAGACTTATAATATTCTAAATAATATAGAACCGATTTGAAAAAAATCAAACCAAAAATATAGCCGTAAGCCAAAGATACACAGTGCATTTAAGGGTTAAATAAGAAACGTCAATCAGTTCTTAAAGATAACGGTATTTAAAGTAAAAGCAGCGGTTCTTCTTTGCTTGAGTTTGCTTGCTCAAGTCAAAGGAAATATTTAGTACCACGCCCGCGCATCGCGACGCGGCGGATCACGCGTATCGCGGCGCGGCGGATTACGCGTAGTGCGACGGATAGCACACGCCACCCGTCGCCCCGCCCTGCTCCCCCCCACCACCTCCACCGTCATTTTTTCTTTTTGAAATTTTTTGATAACCAAAGAAACTTGTTGTTTTGAAAAAGAATCAGTATTTTTCCCTTGTACGAAATGTTTTTATAGATTTTTAAGTATGAGATTATATAAAATTAAAATTAATTAAATTTTTAAATTTAACGCACTTCCTACATAAATAGTATTATAATATAATATCCACATAAAAAGGATTTATATCATCAAATGATTGAATATGGAAATTAAAGTCGCATAACATTGAAACTCACAATGGAGTACCACTTGGTGATATCCTTCTACGCCTATGGTAGGCATATTGTAGTTTTAGGCAATTTTGTAAAAAGTTTGTACTATAGCACCAACTGGTGTCCAAGTTGGATCAAAGAAGATAGCGCCAAAATACTCACCGTATCTCAAAACCACAATATACCAATTTTCATTCTAATCGCATAAAGAATTGTACTACAGCGCCCTCTGGTGTTCAATATGGTTAAAAAAAAATAGCAGCCCAACACTCAGCGTACATGAAAACCACTATATACCGATTTTCTTAAAATTTGTACTTAAGCGTCCTTTGGTGTTCAAGGTGGATAAAAATTGATTGAAATTGCCCCAAAACACGCACCGTACCAAAAAACTTCCATACACAAATTTACATGAATATTTCCATACGTATTTCCAATTTGCTTTCGTTGACGAAATTTCCTACATTTTGCTCTCAAAATTTGAAAAAATCTCGGCAAAAATTAACAGTAATAATAATAATAAATAGAAGTAATTTTGACAAAAACAAGAAAAATAATGACATCAAGTAATCACATTTTATAAAAAAAAACAATATACATATATAAGTGACATATCATGTTACTCTATGTGAATTTCTGAGACAAGAAATTCACACAAGTAAAAATCCAAAGTCAGCAGTCTCTAGCGCTGCATTAGCAATGCAATGCAGTAACTAAAACAACAACAAAAACAGAATTGTAGTTTTAAGTAAAGCTTTTTGTAGCACACAAAAAGCTTTCATATGATTATAACTGAAAGAAAAGAAAACACTTACAATAAAATTAACATCTGAACAACGAAGTTCAACTTGGTTTTTTATTTTCGATATTTTATTTATATAGATATATATATAAAAATATCGATCAATCAAAGAAAAATTTTTTCCCATAAAAACTGAAATGTGTTTCCAGAAATTCCATATTAAATTTTAATTTAATTTCACATTTTATCATTAAATTGGAAAGCGTTCATTTATTTTGAAGCTTCTAGTCCGAATTTTCACGTTAATATGTGACATTTTTAATTATTTCGCAGATTATATTACACTTAATAAAAAGATCTTAGCTTTCTAAAGTAGCTAAAGTATATCTTTTAATTTTTTATTGATTAAAATTATAATTGCATGATTTCGGAAAAAGGGACATTTTGTGGGATTTTTAGTATAGCTGCTTTTATTGGCATCACCAAAATGATAGACGCACGATCTGTCAACGCAACATTTAGTTTTGCAAAGTTTGAGGTCGTCCGTTTTGACAGCTTATATCGTAAAGTTTTTACAACGGAGACCAAAGTACGGTCAAAGGCCAACCGACCTAACGCAGTATTGTAATTCAGCTATTAAGCCAAGCTATAGCTTTCAAGACTTCACTGTGGTCAGGCAGCGGAACTTTAACAATGTCGTCCACAATTGGGATTCCGGGATATCATCTCTATTGGCGGGATTGTTGTTGTCTTCGCCATTCAGAAAAAAAAACAATCAGAAATTTAATTTTGTGAGTTTCGATTCAAATATCTCCGCTGCATTTTTATACATTATGTTAAATTTTTTTTTTGTCTTAAAGCTTAATCAAAGTACTATAAAAACTTTATTGCAAGAATATCGTTAGTAGTATCGTGGTAATTTAGTCTGTATGCTCACTGTCGGCAACTGTACTAAAACTGGGCAATGTCCATCTACAAGAAAACTGGGATGGGCAATTTATAAGAGGGTGTGGCTCCGCCCATACAATTAAAATGTGTATTATCGAATAGCTTTAAAAGCAAAAGTAGCTTACAACATACAAACTCAAAATGGAGTTACTATTTGGTGATCTCCTGCTACTGGGAAACTGAAACAGGCAGTGGAAAATGACAGTGGTGTTAAACTATGGGTCTAAGAAAAGTTTCGAATATAATTATTGTGTTGCGATATAATTGCTGGGTGCAGCAACGAGCGCCGGGAAAAAGCTGGTAATTTATATAAAAAAAAAAAATTTTAAAAAAAATTTAATTTATTTACATTTTAGACACAAATAAAATTTATTTAATTTTTAAGCTTTTACTGTTTAGTTAACTCAGTTATTTCACATGTAGCTACACTGCAATGTATTGAAAAAATAGATACATCGAATATTCAGTTTGGGCAAAACAACGTTGGCTGGGTCAACTAGAAAAAAAAATAAGATATTTCTAAAAAATAAATATTCCCGCTATTTTTTGGCACACTTTGTATTCTAGAAGATAATTAAGATAATAATTAATAATGTATTTTATGTACAAATTCTTATACGAGGCCAAATCCGACCAACTCACATAGGGATGAATAGCCAAATTGCGACGACAAAAATCGAAAAAACTATTTTCTCAAATGCAACCACTAGTATGCTTAATATATTCTATATACCCGTGTGTAATAAACCTTTAAGTTTTTTTGTTTTCATATGTCACAATAGTCTATACGTGCATGCAAAGTTGAACTAACTTTTCACGTTCCTATATCGGTAAATTGAATATAAAAAATTACACAGCAACTGCACTCGACAATTTTTTTAAATTCGGAGTTTTAAGCGTTTTTATACATAGTTTCAAGCATCAGGTATGAAGTTTAATTTTTATTTATATTTAAAATATCAATTATATTTGGCAAATATTGAATATACCGTTGTAATTTAAAAAATACTGAAATATTTACTATAGCTAGAGCTACAAAAAAGTTCCACAAAGTTCCACGATATTTCTTTATAAGTTCGAACAAATAACAAATAATTAGTGTAAAAAAGTCAATTATAACTCCCCCTTTTCACCTCTTTATTAAATAGAGCATCATTAGATGAAAGTTGAAAAAATATTTAAATATTTTTAAATCCATCAATATGGATCGCGATCCAAATATCACAATAAATATTGAACGTGTAGGCACCATAGGATTTGAGTGTTTTTTAATCAGAACTATTGATGTTTCTTTTTGCTGTGCTATATTTTTGAATATTGTAGAATTTCTTTATTATACTTAGAAATATAATTTTGTGTTGCTTCAGTGCGAAAAATCTGTTGTAGAGGGAAAATTTACGATCGTGTTAAAGGAGATGGAGTTTAAAAGAAAATAATCATTTCAGATTTTAAGAAACCAAAAGTTTTATAATTTTTCGATTTTGAAGTGTACTAAACATTTATTACAGTATATTGAGTAAGTTTATTGTTATTGAGTTTTCTGATGGTTGTTCTCATTATGGTTGGTAAGAAATGAGTGCCACTGTTCATAAGCTTTTAATACATGGAGCCGATATTATAGAATTTTTACCTTTACCAGTAGGCAAATTGTCATTAGGACTATAAGCAATTAAGGCAATATCACTCCAGAAAAATTTCAAGAGTCAACACCAACACTGACTTTTTTAACTGAATGCTGGTTTCCTCGGATCTTGTTGTAACACACAACCGAAAAAAGGCTAAAAAAACAAAGAACAATTTAATCAAATTGTGTTAAGCATCCTCATTATGCTCACTTTCTATGGTTATGAAGAAGAAGATGGTTGTGATCAGGAGTTTGATTATGATTTTGAAGATCACTTAAACTCTGAAAAATGTCAATAATTTGTACTTTGCTAAATATTTATATGTACTACGTATTAAACAAAAATTAAATGGAATGAAAAAAATGTTATTTATGTTTATCTTATGTTATCTTATGCTTATGTTATGTTTGTGTTAATGCTATGTAAATAATATCCTACGTTCAATAAAACTATGTTAAAAAAAATTTCGTGTTCCGCTCTTTCATTTATGTTTATGGTCACAGTAGCCATATTGGATCCGCCATTTTGAATTTTGAAAATCGAATGCTTAATTCGTAATCAGCTACCTAAAAAATCCCTAGATACCAAGTTTCATTAAAATCTATTAAATTTTTGTTATTTTTTTTTTTTAAGTGATCCTTGCTAATAAGAGATTTTTTAAAAGAGTTATTTAAAATGTAAAAATCAACCTAAAGAGTTTATCAAAAGCTTTGCTTAATTTTTTAGCAGATGAACTGCTTACAAAGTCTTGGGCGATTTATCTTCTATCTTTTAACTGGCACCTGTGCAGTAAGAAAAGTTAAAAAATTTCTTTAAGCTTGAAGAGTTTTTCTTTTACTTCCCATACATTTTGATTTAAAGATAGTTATTCTTTCAAACCATGAATCCAAGTATACAACATACATACCTACAAGGAATTTTCACCCATGCACACGATAAAAAAAATTATTGATATCTGAACAACATTAAAGCGCAAACATTAAAAACATACGTACATACATATGTTTATATATATATATATATATATATGATATATATTTATATATATATTTGCCTATAACTATAAAAACTGTTATCTGCTGTAAGAAGCGTTAAGCGTAACCTTCTAATTCTAGGCAACGTCAGCCATTCAAACACACACAAACACACACACTCACGCAAGCATTTAACAGCAGTTCTGTGTACCCACTACCAATATAATTCACACCCTTCGCAGCCCTTTATGGCCAACAATAAATGTGACAAGGGTTTGACATTTACAAATCACTTACCTCCCTTAACTTGACAGCATAAAAAAAGCTCGTATCCCTCACGAAATGGACCCGCCATCTGGAAGATTTCCTTGCCTTGTGCATCAAATATGCGAGGCTCCTCGGGAGGAACTGTAAGAGAACAGAAAAAATTTAATGGAAAGAAGAAAAACACGCAAGTGAAGAATAAAATAAAAAAAAAAAAAAAATTAAGAATAATATTAGTAAAGAGTTGCTAAAACACCAAAAAGTTGCTTCAAAGAGAAGCAACACAAGAGAGAAGTAAAAAAAAAAAAATTAGCAACGCAACGAATGTCCTTCATCTAGGCGAAAAAACTTAAAGAAGTTTTTGCGGTCAATGGGTTGGGTGTTAAGTTGTGTGCGTGTGGTACATGCCACCCGCTTCTTGTGGCTGTGACTTTGACACCACGGCCTTAGGTCAGTAAGAAAGCAAGCACAAAAAAAATCTACTTCAGAGAAAAATTACTTCAAATAATGCAGCTTTATACAAGGACGAGGACATAAGATGACAAAAAATAGCTAAGCACAGAGCACTTTTAGGAATGTGTCAAAAAAATTTGCCAATGGCAAAAATGAACACCTTAAAAACTCTGGATATTCTTGGACTCATAAATTTACAGGCTTGATTAAGTTGCAGTTGAAGCATATTCTAAACCAGGGATGCCCAGCACCTAGCTCTATTCCCTCTTAACAATAACTTCCATACATATTTTAAAGTTTTTTTTTTTTTTAATTGACCGAATTCAGTTTGCGACTGCAATCCTGTTTTTTACTTTATTGTTGTTGCATGTACGCACTATCGATTGATGCTATAATGCACGTTGTTGTTTTTGTATATTTTAAAATTGGAACTTGTGTGCGATCACAGTCGTTTTTATTTTATATCCTTTTCGTTGTCCGAAAATGCCGCACATAACACAATTGTTATTTTTGCATTGTTGGTAATTTTTCACTGAGCCGCAGATGCATTTTGTTGAAATTGCTGTTGAACTCTTCAAATAATTTTTGTGGACATCGCTGTTCTATACATTGGTCGAGACTTCGTCTTTGTAACTGTTAGTTTATTGTGCCTTTAGGCAAATAATAATGAGGGTGTCACTTATTCTAGGGTGTCACTTGCTCTCATTTTCTACTTTTTTATTATAATATGAACTTGTTATTACTCAGCAGAAAAGTGGACCAAATTTGAAATAGTTCTGAACTAGTTCCAAAATAGACCAGTACTAGTTCCACTACAATACCCTTTAACATTGAACGAACTGACGCTTTTTGCGGATTGATGTCATAGGAAAAGACAATTGTCCCCAGAAACACTCCTTTTTCCCTATATTTGAACTAGTTGCATTAGGAACATTTTTAAACTGGTTGCTTTCGCAGTAGCCTGAAAGTGGTTCTTTTTTAACTAGTTTTAAAGTGAACATATCAAAAGTGTAAGAATTTAGTGCAATGGAAAGGTCCTAAAGATCTCATTTGTACCATCTTTTCCATCCACAATCCAGAAAACATTTTGTCTATGAACATTTTTTTTTATTATTTTTTCTTGTGCGCAGCAAATTTTAAAAAGTAGCCAGAACGCGTTTATTTTTGTCAGCAATACTTTTGAAAACAAAAGCAATGATAACTGTTCTACACTGAACGCCTATTGTACTTTTTCAGAGCTACTGCGAACTGCGCTAGAAATGAACTAGTTCACTTTTTCAATTGACTCCAAAATAACTGCTGGGTATATAAGTATAAAATATTTATTTCATGTTGAGCTTAGAAAAAAAAGTTGTATTCTTTCCTTATTCTTCCACGTTATTGAATTATACATTAATATTAAAACTCTGATGAGTGGAAAATTCTGCATTTTCCTTTCTATACTTTTCGAATTTTTAAATCGTTATTTTATTTTTTACAAAAGGAAAGGTAAAAATTTACCAATTTTTACTTTTTAATGTTAAACCATTCTTAGTGATAAACTCCATCAGCTATCAAAATTGTACACTCATTTTTAAAAAATTTGTTCTCTTTAATTTAAAAAAAAACAAATCGTTATGTATGCCCAGCAGTTATTTTGGAGTCAATTGAAAAAAGAAGCTAGTTCATTTCTAGCGCAGTTCGAAGTAGCTCTGAAAAAGTACAAACGGGGTACAGTGTGTAACAGTTCAGTTTGCTTTTCTTTTCAAAAGTATTGCTGAAAAAAAAATAAACGGTATCTGGCTATTTTTTTAAAATTTTTTTTGTATGTATAAATGTAAATATTCTTTCATAAAACTTTTGGATGGAACATATCGTACAAATCAGGTCTTTTGGACCTTTACCAGTACACCAGGACCAGTACACTAAATTTTTGCACTTTTAAAATGTTCACTTTAAAACTAGTTAAAAAATAACCTTTTCAGGCTACTACAAAAGCAACCAGTTTAAAAATGTTCCTAATGTTCAATGTTCGTTCAATGTTTAAGGGTATTGTAGTTGAACTAGTACTGGTCCTTTTTGGAACTAGTTCAGAACTATTTCAAATTTGGTCCACTTTTCTGTTGGGTGGATTCCTTTAAAAAAAAATAACTGGCTTTTGCTTCTCCTGAAAATTTTGAGTTGTGTCTGTTTTTACGGTGGAGTACGGTTGCGTAGTTCATGAACGAACTAGTTCAATTGAACGATTCCCACTCATGAACGATGTGAACTAGTTCAGTGTTTCTCATTCTTTTAGTTCAATTGATTTTGCAGAGATTAGGAACAAAACGAACGAGAACACAAATAACTACATTTACCAAGCTATGGTTTGAATCTTCGGTTTGTCCAAACGAACTAAAAGACCTAACGAACTAAAAGAACGAACGAACTAAAAGAACTAACGAACTTAAAGAACGTACGAAGTAAAACATGCAACGAATAAAAAGAACGAACGAACGAAAAGAACTAAATGAACGAACTAGTTCATTACGTACGATTGAACTGAAAAGAACGATCTTTGTGGTGAACTAGACGCCTGGCCTATGGTTTCAATACCAGGGCCTCTTCCTGCAAACATGAAAATGGGAATCTAGTGGCAGATATCAAGAGTACACTAATGATGTGGAGGGAACACTTCTCTAGGCTTCTGAATGGTGACGACGACAACAATCCCGCCTATAGAGATGATATTCCGGAAACCTCAATTGTGGACGACAGCGTTGAAGTTCCGCTACCCGACCATAGTGAAGTCTTGAAAGCTATAGCTCGGCTTAAAAACAACAAAGCCGCAGGAGCCGATGGCTTACCTGCTGAGCTCTTCAAGAATGGAGGCGAAGCTCTATTTAAATGCATTCATGAGCTTCTAGGCAGAATATGGTTGGAAGAATGCATTCCAAATGATTGGCACCTCAGTGTGCTGTGCCAAATCAACAAGAAATGCGATCCCACAATTTGCGCAAACTACCGTGGGATAAGCCGTCTTAATATCACATATAAGGTCCTGTCGAGCGTATTATGTGAAAGGCTTCAGACCTGGAAAATCCACCATAGACCAGATATTTACGCTACGACAAATCTTGTAGAAGACCCTAGAAAAACTAATCAACACCCAACATATTTTTGTCGATTACAAAGTCTCCTTCGACAGTCCCATAAGGAATCATCTATATGCCACCATGTCTGAATTTGGTTTTCCTGTAAAACTCATCCCTTTTTGAAGAATGATACTAAGCAACACCAGCAACACAGTTACAATCGGGAAGGACCTCACTACTCCATTGGATACCAAACGAGGTTTTAGACAAGGTGATTCCTTATCGTGCGACTTTTTCAACCTAATGATGGAGAAGATCATCCGAGCTGCTGATTTGAAACGCAGTGGCACTATATTCTACAAAAGTATTATGCTGCTGGCGTATACTGATGATATGGATATCATTGGCCATAATACGCCGGAAGTCAGTGCAGTATTCTCCAGATTAGCGAAAGAGTCAAGTCGAATGGGTCTTGCAGTAAATGCAGATAAGACGAAATACCTGGTGTAAAAAAATAAACAGTCCCAGCGTCTTGGAAACCACGTCACTGTTGACAACATCTCCTTCGAGGTTGTTAAGGACTTCGTCTACCTGGAATCCAGCATTAACTTTTTCAAAGACGTCAGTGTGGAGATTAAACGAAGGATAACTCTTGCCAACAGGTGTTGCTTTGGACTGAGTAGGCAATTGAGAAGCAGAGCCCTCTCTCGACGAACAAAACTGACGCTCTATAAGTCACTAATCATGCCCGTCCTATTATATGCAGCACATACCTGGGCGCTCTGATGAAAAGACTTTGGGATCCTTCGAGAGAAAGATCCTTCGTAAGATCTTCGATTCAATCTACGATAATGGCGAGTACCGAATTCGATGGAACCACGAGCTGTATGGACTGTTCACTGATATCGACATAGTTAAGCGCATTAAAACCGTGCGGCTCCGCTAGCTAGGTCATGTTTAGCGAATGGAAAATGACGCTACAGCAAAAAGAAATATTTGATTCAGTACCCGGTGGTGACCAACGTAGAAGAGGACGTACAGATCTTCGTTGGAAGGATCAAGTGTTGGATAACCTGACTACGCTTGGTGTTTCCAACTGGAGCCAGAAAGCGCAAAACAGAAATGGCTGGCGCAATTTCTTATACGAGACCAAAACCGACCAACGGTTGTAAGCGCCAGATAAGTACGTGAAGTATTTTTCTTTAAAAATTACTTTCTTTTAACAAATTAAGTAGTCGTATTTTTTGGAACTTCTTTCCTGATGCTCTCTCTCATTGTTTCGATAAAATTTGCCAGTTAATTGGTTTTGCATCGTGTTGCTAATGTTTTTTTGTTCCTTCTTCTTAAGTAATGTTTGTTTCTTGATCATTGTTTTTATTTTTTTTACTCACCTACTAAAGTTAAATTTATTCTAAAATTACGCGTTGGGGAGTTAAAAAAATCTATCCTACAACGATATACACCGCCATCAGTTGGCTTGACGTCACTTATCTGCAGACGTGAATCCTTAGGATTGTCCCCGATCGAGAAGAACAATCGCTGGCCCAAATCGCTAGCTATGGCAGAGTGTGGTGCCAACTTGACATTTCCGCCACGTGAGTCCAAGCTGAAAGAGAGAGAGAGAAAAAAAGATATTTAGTGAAATTCAAAAATAATGACAACAAAAATAATTGCCGCAATTTAGCTCAGTTCTGTGAAGTACTCGTTAATATAAGTTGATACTTTAGTTGTTAAAAATAACGGTTTGTAAATCGCAGATAAACGAAAACGTGCAATTTGGCAAACACACAAACACACGCAAATAAACACAAACACCCACAAATACTCAAAAATAAACTAAGTATTGACGTGCATTTAGCTCAAATTAGAACAATTTGTGGCTGTTGCTGTTGTTATCATTGTTGTTGTTATCATTGTTTTTGATGTTGTTGTTGTTGTTGTTGTTGTTGTTTCTGTTTTTGTTTTGTTGTCGTCAAGTACTTTGCTTTCTAAACTAATGTTTGTTTCGTGCTGCCGGATACTCTGTTATTATCACGCCATGAACTGGAGTGGATTAAAGCTGAGCCCAGCTAGTGCTGCAGAGATTGTGAATAAAGCACTTTCGAAGCACTCGGGGGAAAAAAAAGATTACCTTCGAAAAAGGTATAATTTACGTTAAACACGTGCTAGTACTGGACAAATGCATGCATACACACACACAAACATATATATATACAGAGATATAAACATATTCTAGCTAAATATATACAAATAAAATATGGGACAAGGACCTTACAACCCAGTGAGCCCAATTCGCAGGCAACAATAATAACACAACACTTCAGAATATTGATTGGATCAGAATCAAACTTCTTATCATCATTATGATTGCTAAAAATCGACAGTTTATTCATGGAAATCTTATGTCGTTCTTGTAAAGAACAAGGTTTAGATAAAAACCACCAATAAAAACAGAAAAATTGCCAAGAGTAGGGGAAGTCGGGGTTATTTTTGGACACGGGGTGTTATTGGACAGCACGATATATTTTTTTTCCGCCCCAAGATGTATTTAAGAAGATGGAAGAAGTAGGTTGACGTCTATTAAGTCGACACGTCAAATTTCGTTGTAGTGATACATCTTTTTTTTCGTGTGGAACAAATACTTTGACGGGGAGTTTTGCAATCGAGTAAGGGGATAATGCTTAGATACCTTAAGATACCTTAGATACCTTAAGCTAAGCTTAGCCAAATTTTAAGGTTATTTTTGAGTTGTAAAGTTAAGCAAGCATGTTTAGCTCCAAGCCGCAGCAGTTGATCCAATTTCTTCTTCAAAAGTCGTCATTTGGAACTTTGAAGTATGATATTTATTCCAGGTACTATGGCAGAAAGCATAGCTTTTCGACATATTTTATATACCTCTCTTATCTTATCTTAATATATAAAAGGCAAGCACAATGCTCCGCATGTAATATTACTCAAACTGTTATTATTTTTTGCCATCATTACAGTGCTCTTACAACATGTACTGTCCTGAAAAAAGTTCAGCCTGAAAGTATGCACATGCATACAGGGTGGCGCAAAATGAACGATCGGGTTTGAATCAGTGATGATATTTGCGGTGGAAAGGGACTTTTTGTGGTACTTTCGATTTCAAAAAGTACCCAACTCCTTTCGGGCCAAAAAAAGTACTTTCACATCATTGCATTTTGGTACTTTCGCAATTGGCAATTTGCGATGTGTTTAGTTTGTAAAAAAAAATTTCCAATGTAATAAATGGAAACTAATAATATTATTCTATTAATTTCTAAACTATTTCCTGATAGGGAGTTACATTTGGCAGAAACAATTAATATCGAGTATCGAGCATTGGCAGATTATGAAGAGCTAAAGGTTTTTAAGAAAAGCTCAATATCAGACTTCTGGACAAGTGTTGGACAAATTCAAAATGAACTAAATAATTTCATGTTTGCTAATATTTTTAGAATAGCTCAAGGAGTTTTGTCAATTCCACATTCTTCAGCGAATGTTGAACGCATCTTCTCAGAGCAAAATTTAATAAAAACTAAGTGCCGAAATCGGTTAGCGATAGATACCTGCTCTGCACTTTTACAGACCAGGGATTTAATTAAATCCAAGAATAACTGTTGTCACAGTTTTAAAATAAATGAAGACTTAATTCAAAAAAAATATACCAAATGAAGACCCACCCGAGGAAGAGCTATTAACTTAACGTATTACTTTTGTGTATATGTATTTTACTGTTTTAAGTGATATGAACTAACTAAAGCCATTTTTGATTTGTTATTTTTGTTTGTTTATTTGTTATTTTAAAATAAAAAGACTGAAATAAATTTGTACTTAGACGAACTTTATCCTAAACTGAATGAACACCTAAGGATTAACAAATGATTTTTTTAATCTTTATATATCAGTTAATCTTTTGGCGTTAAAGCAGTTTTGTTTTATTTTTTTATCAATGGTACTCTGCCGTCCAAAAAAGTACTTTTGGAAGAGTAACAAAAGTCCTTTCGAAAATTACCATTTATCATCACTGGTTTGAATTCCTTATAAATTTTTTATTATTAATTTTTTTTTGACGTAGAATACGTCATTCTCGGAGGTAAGTAGGGTGGTTGATAGTGATCAGGTGTTGGTATTTATATCACAATTTGAGCCTTTGGTGTGCCTTAAGTGCTGATCGTACAATGTTGATGTTAGCACTTCTTGGTCTGCTTGATTTTCACTGGAAAAATTCATGAAATTACATGAAATATAAAGCCAACATTTGATGTTTTTGTTTGCTTAAACTTGCTACCTATTTATCGACAGTTTCAGGTTTTATCGACAAAACCATAAAATTCGTATGGGAGCCCCCCTAAGGAGTGGTCGGAGGGAATAGGTGTGAAAGGCAAAAATGTTCCTTTCGCAAAAGTAATGGAGGTCGGTCATAAATATTAACCCTCTCCGGCACTCTCTTAAAGGTCATATGCTCAGGTGTATGGAATAAATATACAAAAACCATAAAATTTGTATGGGAGCCCCCCTAAGGAGTGGTCGGAGAAAATTTTTGTCAAATGCAAAAATATTCCTTTCGCAAAAGTAATGGAGGTCGGTCATACATATTAACCCTCTCCGGCACTCTCTTAAAGGTCATATGATCAGGGGTATGGAATATATATACAAAAACTATAAAACTTGTATGGGAGCCCCCCCTAAGGAGTGGTCGGAGAGAATAGGTGACAAATGCAAAAATGTTCCTTTTGCCAAATTAAAGGGGGTCGGTCATACATATTAACCCTTTCCGGCACTCTCTTAAAGGTCATATGATCAGGTGTATGGAATAAATATACAAAAACCATAAAATTTGTATGGGAGCCCCCCTAAGGAGTGGTCGGAGAAAATTTTTGTCAAATGCAAAAATATTCCTTTCGCAAAAGTAATGGGGGTCAATCATACATATTAACCCTCTCCGGCACTCTCTTAAAGGTCATATGCTCAGGTGTATGGAATAAATATACAAAAACCATAAAATTTGTATGGGAGCCCTCCTAAGGAGTGGTCGGAGGGAATAGATGTCAAAGGCAAAAATGTGCCTTTTGCAAAAATAATGGGGGTCGGTCATACATATTAACCCTCTCCGGCACTCTTTTAAAGGTCATATGCTCAGGTGTATGGAATAAATATTTTGCTAAATATTTTTTAAAAAAGATGTCATCAAAAGCGAGTTGAATAATTCTACGTCTTGCGTTACGACATAGTCGAAACTAATGTATCTTTTTTTTATTTCTTTTTAGAGTTTTGTAAAGAAGACTTGGGGAATTTAAAATGGAGCAATACACAATTGAAAAACGTGCCCAAATCGTTGAACTTTATTTTTGAAATCAACGGTCTGTTATTTTGACTCAGCGTGTATATTGTCGATATTTTAATGTGCGAGTTGGACCCTCTAGGTCAACAATAAACTGTCTGGTTGCAAATTTTCGACAACAAGGAGCAGCAAAGAACCTTCCTGGTGTAGGCAGACGACGACCGGTGCATACGGATGACAATATTGAACGTGTGTGTACAGGAGAGTGTTCGGGAAGCTGGTGAAACATCAACAAGGAGAGGTTCTACACAACTTGCTCTCTTACGAAGGTCGTTGCAGTGAATTTTGCATACAATAAGAATGTTTCCATACAAAATTCAGTTGAATTGAAATTGCAAGAATTGAAACCGACAGATTACCAGCAACGACTGCATTATGCAATTTATTTACGGCAAAAAGCAGAAGTGAATCATGATTTAATTCATAATTTAATTATGAGCGACGTAGCCAATTTCCAATTAAATCGGTTCGTTAATAGGCAAAATTGCAGGATATAGGCTACCGAAAATCCAAGAGTGGTTCAACAGAGACAATTACACCCTCTTAAGTGTGCTGTTTGGTGCGGTGTTTCGTCGGAAAAGATAATTGGCCCATATTTTTTTGAAAATGAACGCGGTGTCGCCGTTTTCATCACTGGTGTTCGATATCGGACAATGTTGCACAATTTTTTAAAGCCAGCTGTGCAAAACCATCCGCAAGTATGGTTCCAACAGGATGGAGCCACAGTGCACACTGCGAGGGACACAATTGCTCTTTTACGCGACAGCTTGGTGATGGACTTATTTCGCGTAGAAGCGATTTCAATTGGCCTCCGCGTTCAAGAGTTTTAACCGCTCCAGACTGTTTCCTTTGGGGTTATTTGAAAGAAAAAGTGTATGTTAATAAGCCTACAATCATCCAACAATTAAAAAACAATATACGCGACGAGGTTAACAGAATAACACCTGAAGTTTCGCGAAAATTTATGGAAAATGTGTTGGAAAGAGCACGAATACGCGAAGCTGAAAATGAACACCACTTGCGGGATTGAATTTTTCATATTTAAATCAAAAAAATTCCCCATTAATAAACTGTATTTAAAAAAAAAAATATATAATAATTATGTCTTAAATAAAAAGTTAAAATGAATTCAAACTCGTTTGTGAACAATTTTGGTGTCTACCTGTCCGAACATCTCAGATAATGATGGGGTGAAATTTCACCCGTCGGGCACCGGTATGCCGAAATTCTACACAGTGCCAGAAATCATGGCTAATATTATTAATATTATCAAAGCATTCACTTTTCTTATTTGAACTTTTTTTTCGTTAAAGGTAAACACTATTTCCACTGCATGGCAACACTGATATTTGAGGGAAAACCTAAATGTGCGGCAACACTTTCATATGAAATTGGCGCCAAATAACTGCAATGTATAAAACGTGCGTACAGCTTTTACAATTCAGAATTATGTTTTACGTTAGTGTCTTTGCTCATCATTTAAGCAACGACGAACAAATGATTCCACACTATGGACGCCATTCTTGCAAAAGAGCAAACCAATAAGATTTGGTTATAAAATGTGATGCCTTCCTTCATCTGATGGATATCTATTCCAATTTATGCCCTAAGCTACAATAACATTCGATAACTTTTTTAAAACGCACAAATTAATGTTTCGTTTAAAAGCTCTTGGGTATTTTGCCACAAGCATCGTTCGTGTCAATCGTAAATATAAATAACGCTCCATTGAAAGATGTTATAACGATGGGCAAACTTGTTCGTGGAGCATTTGATTGGATGTTTGACTCAAAAAAACAAAATTGCAGCACTTCGCCGGAACAATTCGGTCAGAATAAATTATAAAAAATTCCATATTTGATTTGTCTAATGCATTTTTATTTCAGGTTGTTACTGTTCTAACAAATTACATCCATCATAACACATTACATAAAACTAAAAGATATGACCGTAAGCAATCAAAATATAGACCAACTAGATCCAATTTTAAAATATAACCAACAAATGGGCGGTGTTAACTTACTTGATAATGGCGATGC
This sequence comes from Pherbina coryleti, assembly GCA_943735915.1. Lineage (NCBI taxonomy): Eukaryota > Metazoa > Arthropoda > Insecta > Diptera > Sciomyzidae > Pherbina > Pherbina coryleti. The sequence goes on from OX030949.1 coordinate 87,820,148, forward strand.
AAATTACAGAATGCGAATAAGGGGGCAAAATGGTATTGGCCTTTGATAACAAATGCGCTGGATGCAGCGATAGCAAACGCTCGGACACTATATGAAGCACCAAGAGCAACAACCGGATAACTCCACTTTTTAAAATTTTGAGATAAATAAAAAAAACATCATAAAAATAAAGACATAGAATTTTTTCAAAATTTTCATTTATTTTCGAGAGAAAAACATAAAAACATATTCATTAAGTTGAAGAAAACTAAAAAAGAAAGATTTTTTCATTAAAAAAACGAATAATGAAGTTTTGGAATAAACCGGTTTTTACACCGTTTTTGGTGACAATTAATTCAGATCCTCGTTGTCGTCATCATATTCTGAATTTTCACCTTCTTGTTGATACTGCTGGGACTCAAGTCTATTATGAAAATGCATATCCGCTGGAGCAATATACTTTTTAGCCAAAGTAATGAAATCTTCATACTTTTTTGGGTTAAGGGGAAGGCTGCGTCCGTATAGACAATTTGGTTTGAAAGGGTCGCCTTGCAAATATGCTTTTATTTCTATTTCGTAAGTCGTTTATGTCCCATGATGATTAATGGGAGCTGATATAGAAGTAATTTTCCTTCCTTGGCATAAGAAAATCTTCAATATTTTGAAATGGTCCATTTTATCTTTACTTTGTTGGTCATATTTTTCTTGTAGAATGGACAAAAGCTGGCCTTAAAATCAAATATCTCGTTATTGGTCACTGATATGACATTGAATTTTTTTGAACAATTTGATACTTAGTATCGCCAATCTTTGGGTAAATAAAGACGCTCAACTCGCCTTTTTTGCTTCCGATGCTGGAGCCTCCGTAAATAGTATTTGTTATGGAATTTTCTTACTTCATTTCCACTCGCAGAAGGACGTCTTTGAACAGAATTTTGATGTATTTTTTTTATGTATTAATCCACACAAATATGCATCCTATATTTCCTTATTTCCCAGTTCATGAAACTCCTTAAAAATTTTCGCATGTAGATCCCTGTTTCTAGAGTCAAAACATTTTTTTTGCAACTGTAGGGCTGGCCCATTGTTTTTGCTGCAACAACATTTTTTGCTCTTACTTTTTTCCACATGTTCTTATTTTGCATGCGTTTTTTTCCTGAATAATAAACAGAGCAATAATACCGGGTGAAAATCGAAAAAATAATGGTTTACCTTTTTGAAGAAGTAATGTTTCGACGCTTGATGTGTCTTCTTCGTCAGATTCATTAACATATACTGAACCCGATACTGAAAAATCTGATTCAGTTTTTCTCATTTTCACTTATTATTAAAACCAAATCACAGGTTACAGCGACGTCCACAAATGTTGCACTTCAATACAATAAGTTTAACATGAACTCAATTGCATCGCATACTCTCATATAAAAGCACCGTTTGTTTGCCTATGAAAAGCTTATTTAATGCTGTGCAAGAACAATACAACTCCAGGAGTTGTCCTACTCTTGTTCCGTTTTGAAATCATAGAGAATTTTAAAACTGCTTTTGATTACTTTAGAGTCAAGATAATTGCATTTTCATTACACCGACTTAAGCGGAAATATTTTCTTTAAATATCTGCATCAAAATACGGTTTTTAAAAAAAAGTGGAGTAATCCGGTTGTTGCTCTTGGTGCTTCATATAAAATGTTTCGGAAAATTAAAAACAGTAAATTAATGGGGCAGTTTGAGTTTCGGCGAGATGTTGTTGAGAGCTGGATCCCACCAATAGAACGGAGGATCGAATGATCAAATAGGTCATTCAGTAAAACGAAACCAAGTCAAAAACGGCTTCGAGAAGACGCCATTGGACACATGCCATAACGAGGATAAACCTACTTTGCTTGTATGAAGTGTGATGCATGCGTGCATCCAAAAACATGTTTTTTGAAATACCATAATAATGAAGCTCTAACAAAAAAGACAGCACACTAATGTTAAAATTGTTATTCATACTAATGAAACATATTAGTTTAAATAAAAACTTTAATAACTTATTAATACAAAACTATATTTATTTGCACCAGAATCAAAAACAAAAAATATTGACAATTGCTTGTAATTTTGGTACACCAAGTACCGGATGGGTGAAATTTCACCCCCTTCAGGAAAATCCGATTGATACCAAAATTTCACAGAATATAGAGTGCTCAATAAACTACATGATCCGTAGAAAACTATTGTGAACTCAAACATTTGTAAATTCAACAACTATTGTAAATTGCGATAATCTCCCCGGGTAGAAGGGATTTACCTCGACACCAACACAACATCGACACATCTGCATTCATCACTTATGACTGTGAAGGAAAAAGCCATCACTATTGGACATGCTAAAGAGTAGACCACATCGCATCTGACTGCGTGTGACACATGGTCACCACTATTTGGACCTTTTCAACCTGGCACTCCGAGGCTACTAAGATATACTTTTTACCTTGGAGTACCCCATTCTGACACTTCTTTATACAGCATTTTATGCATCATATCAAATTCGTTTTATTAGCCTTTTCAAGACTATCCAGAGACCATAATGCCAATGTGCCAGTGGAGATTGTGACAGTAAGTACGTCTGTGGAGCGTAACGACTATCCCCGTGCTAACAAATTTTCAGGATGGCGTGCCATGCCACACACTCCGTGTCACAATCCGAGAAAACCGAAGAATCAATAAAACCCCGGTTTCTCGAATAAACCGAAACTAGGAATGACAACACTATATAAAACCAACTACACACACATAAACAATAACAACAAGTTCAAGCTGTTCTCTGCTGAATCCAAAAAGGAAAACCCATCCTTCTATAATGCTTTATTGCCTACATACTTTTCGTCCGCGAGGCATGCAAACGTCGCTTCCGAATCCCCATTACTTTTACAAAGGCATGGCCGCCTCTAGTAAGCTTCCTTCTGTAAAGTAAAAAAACGCATCATACGTACTTACGTTTTCCTTTATTAAATTAAAATGCAGGGAATGTACTCCCAACGATCGGAATTGTTCGTGTTTCCATTCTAATGCACTTTATTTAATAAGTAGGATGTATGCATGAAAACGTAAGGTACCCGTACTGTATTGATATACGACGTGCATATAGTCCATTTAAACCTTCTCGCAACGGAAATTGTATGCACTGCTTACGTTTTCACTTACAAAAAAAGGTGAACGTAAGGCCACGGATCGTACTTATTTTTTCGCTCTCTTTTCACTTTCTTTCATTTTTTTTTTATTGGTTTTTATGTGCCAGTAACGTTTTGACGTTGAAAACGAGAACTTAAAAACCAGAACGGGATGATAAAAATGAATAAATGAAATATTTGCCAGAACGATTTTAAGTGACAAAAATTTATTTTATCAATTTATTACTCCACAAATGATGTTACTACACCGCCGATACGTTTGTTCTTTACTCGTTTTTCTTTTGATTTTTTCTACACTTTATATCTTCGTAACGTTTATCAAATACCGTTATGTCATCATGCCGCTGCATGTCTCTTACTCTACGAAATAAAAGACATATGGAAATGATCACACGAAGACATGATCGGCTTAACCGTGCTTTCCTTTTGTAGTTGCAATCGTAAGCGAATATGTAAGGTGCTCTAAATGTAACAAACAACATACTTACTTTCGCATTATCCCGTTTTCATCACCATAAGCTTAACGCAAACATGAATTATTTAGTAAGCACCTTACGATATTTCCGGCTGGGATGTTTTTGAATGTCTATGAATGCCTATCCTGCTGAATGTTATATGCTGAAAACAAGCTCCAAATACACTTAACACAAAACCACTAGCTTTTTAATTGAAAAAAACACGTTTCGATATAAGGTACATTATCTCACTAAACGCTGTTTAGTGAGTAACGCATTTTAGCCAAGAACACCCAGATAGAGCCAAAAAGTAACAAGTATAAGAGATAGTATAACTCCCCTGCAGAAAATTCGGGACAAATTTCCCTTCTGTCACCACTGTTGCACCAGAGACAACAGAACTATAGAAAACGGCTATAGAGACTAACAGCCCTATTCTGCATTTTCTTGATAAGTAATTTATCAATAAAATTTTTGAAGAATTTTATCAAGCGTAAGCTTTATCAGTATTCTGCAGCAATCTTGATAAATAAAAGCTTTCGAAATTCACCAGAGAAGGTGAGTTCCTTATAGCAGCTAATTGTCCTCACAATAGCATTAAACAGAGAAAAGAGCGAGAGAAGCAGCTTATGGTGCATGAAAAGCAAAGAGAGGAGTGTGAAAAGCAGCAACACTCGATATGCGTACAACAACAGCCGCAATAATTAAACGATTTCTTCTTCTATTTTCCTAATTAGCCACAAAAGTTTATAAATTTGTAGAAAATAATAAGTATTATTAATATTATTACGTTAATATTAACCTTAATATTGCTTGCTATGAGCGACCACAACTGTCTTGATAAATTTATCAATAGCAAATGAGATATTGACAAATTTATCAATTAAAAAGCTTTTTTTTCTGTGACAGAATATCAAATCTTGATAAATAGTCAATACTTTATAAATATTCAATGTGTTGAATTTATCAAGTACACAGAATCGGGCTGTAACTGTAGATATAATTAACGAAGCGTATACATTTGTATTTTCTACGAACGTGCTGCTTCGTTATGAGATAGAGAAATGACTCAGTGATGCTTGCTTAACCGCATCTTTATGTATTCCGAAAAGAGCACTATCGTTCGTGTAGAAAACAATAAGCAATATATTTCTTTATATCAAAAAATATTATTGCTCATTTCTTTCATGAACGAGAGCGCTCTTTTCGGAATACATAAAGATGCAGTAAGACTTGCTAAAAGCGTGCGTATCGTTCCCGTGGTGACGTCATTTCTTCACTACGCGTCGGTTCAATGCACATTTTTATTTAGCCAGTGAAAATTAAGAGTAAAAAAACGCAAATAATCAATTAATAAACAAGGTGAATAATAAAATTAAAATAAGTAGAAGATATTTCGAATATAAAACAAAATAAAACATACAAATACTAGTGATGAACTACATAAATGTACCCAATTGGTCCCGCTGGATATACTCATTCACTAGTTCAAATGGCGACTATTACTTTCTTGAACATACGCTCACACAAAATGTCAATAGAAGAATGCACTGTGAGGGGTACAATATGTGACTAGTACTGTAGACAGACGAACCAGTCAAGGAGTGACTCTTGCACTAAACGCATTTCCTAAAGGGTCGTAAAAGTGTATATATGTACAATGTTCATTGTGTGTGTATGTTGTGTGTGTGTGTGTGTATGTTGTGTGTGTGTGTATCAGTGGAAATATGTTTAGTAGCACACTCCACTCAACTCTGACCGACAGCAGCAATTAAGCTGCAATTTGTTCAGTATTTTACATCGAAACTTTACACTGCTCAGTAGAAGCATTAAATAATTACAATGAAGAATTTAAGAAACTTTTTCAAATGTTTGCATAAAACAGCTTCAGTCATTCACTTCACCTCACTTATGAACAAATATACGAGTAGGAACAAAATATGTGAACTATTTCCTTAAAACATGTAGTGAATATAAATTTAAAACCTGCAACTACAGCTAGATTATAGCTCAAACCAACTTTGGCGATGATTATGGAAAATTTGCTTTGATGTAGCGCACCAAAAATATTGCAGACGGAAACAGCTGAATGTCTTCTACAACAGCTTATTTTTGCACATTAGCACTAAATAATGTTGAATTTCTAAAGCACTCACACATGCAAACTCATAAACTCACACACACAAAAACATAAGGACTATTCAGAGCCCTACGAGTGTACCAACATAGTAATTCATCAACTTCAAAAATAATCGTCAACATCCTTTTTCTAAGAAGCTCTCGGTGCTGTTCCTGTTTTTGCGAGTTTTTGTTTTGTTTTTTTTTTTTGTTCTATGGTAATGTAGCTGTTTTTCTCTTCAGATAATATTTTTTCTTTGTTGGTTTTTTTTTTTTTTTATTATCCACTTATTCATAATAAATACGTAATGTACATCCGATTACCTTTAGGTAAAAACATAACCTAAGGACCTAAGGTCACGTAAGGTAAAATGTTTGTGTTAAAAGTAGCTGGCTTCCTTTGCTGCTCACCAACATCTCACCTTGTGTTTGGGCAAGTGTTAGGTGCCATGTGTTTTTGTGCGCTTGTATGTGTGTTCTATAATGCATGCATCTGTAAATTTACCTTAATGCAGAAATAAAATTATGAAAAATTTATTCAAATAGAAAAACCTATTTTGTATGCGTGACTCTTGTGTCGTCAACAAGCGGAGCATATTTGCTCTAAAGTGCTACTTCGTGTGAGTGCCAATTATGAAGTATGTGTGGGAGTGGATGTCAAAATGTCAGTTGCGTAAAAAATAGAAATCACTGAAGCTAGACGTAGATGGAGGACATCAGAATGCACCTTAAAATGCATGAAATAAACTTTATATCAATCATTCGGGTTCATAATTTATGCAATTTTGAAAAAAGAAAAGAAATAAAGACGTCAAAAATACTTAAAAAATAATCCTTAACCCATCACAGCTTAAAAATTTTTTCTGTCCTAAGATTTTGTTCAGATTTAAACATGTAAGTAAGGGGTGCCTTGAATAGAAATTAAAATGTAAGTGTCTGCCATCCTCAATATCGGAGAAAAATTTGGGATAATATGAGATATGGAATGGAAACCAGTTTGATTTATGCTTTTATAGCTTTTTTATTTTTTTACCGCCCCCCTTCCCCTCCATTACTTTTTTAGTACATTTCAACCCCCTTCGTTACTTATCGTAGTGCTTTTCAAAACCCCTCTCCCCCCTAAATTGGTAACGTAGTTTATAAAGGAGCCCTTTAGAATGCTGTCATGTATATCATAAAATTTTATACAACTTGGCAGGAGAGGTAAATTTTCACTCCATTTTGATAAATCGGACACCGAAAACTCGTAGAAGGCATACATATGTTAATCAGATAAGATGTACGGGAGAAGCTTACTTAAATGTATGTTTTAATTTTTACAGAATTTAAAGATAATAGAAGATACACAGAGTGGTGGCCGAGCATAAGCCCGTTAACGTACGTCAATCGTTCTGTGGGTGATCCGGAACTAAACTCCATTTGGCACATATTTATTTTTATCTTATAAAACTTGTAGATTCAGTTCACAATCATTTGAATTCAAAAGTATTACAACACGCACAACACACCACGATCATAAGAAGCTCAGTCATAGTCCTTTAAAGGGCTATACTATATAGATCGTTATTTTCTTTGTGTGTTTTATTATTTTATCGTAATGCCAATGGATATACAATATTTAACGTTTTCCAATGCCCGTGCCCTTTTTCCAGTAGAAAGACCTGGCCAATTAGTAACTCCATACTGAGTTTAATTTTAATGCTAAATTTAGTTCCAAAGCAATTCGATGTCAAAAATTTGGCTCGTATAAGCGAACCCACATCCCCTTGTCCAATGCCCGTTCCATTTCTGTAGTAGAAGAACGGCAAAAGGTAATAACTTCACTCTGAGTTTCAATGTTCTATGTCTTTTACTTCCAAAGCTATTCGATATCAAAAATTTCACTTGTATTAGGGGAGCCACATCCTTTTGTCCAATGCCTGTTCCAGTTTTCCCGTAACATTTTACCAGTGGAACTGTGAGTATAAATTGAGGAAGAACACCGAATTCCTATGCGACCTATAAATCCAAATATATTTGATATTGCAAATGTTGGTTGTATGGGAGGTGCCATGCCGCCTTGTCCAAAGCCCGCCGAACTAGGCCTATAACCTTTGCACAAGTGCAAACAATAAGTTGCCAAATTTTTTGTTGCAATCGGATGAATTTTTACATATCAGATAAAGGAAACACATAGAGATTATCTATGAAATACAATATCTAACAAGCTTAGCTTGTAGACCTCTATCCTTTTATCGAAATTTTTGGTCACTCTTTTGCATAATTGGGGCTATATTTCGGCGATGGTAAGATGCAATTGTTTGCGGATGTTTAGCGTCGAACTTACTCGTAACATAGCCCCAAAGGAAGAAGCTTTACAGTGTTAAATCGCAAAAACTTGGTGACCAATTGGTGTTTCCAGAAGGTGAAATTACGGGACCAGGTAACTTCATGCGCGACAACTTTATTCTTTGTAGAGCATGTAGACTATCCTGTTGGAAGAAGAGGTCGTCTCTGAGCGTATTCATCATTTCCACTCAAAAGAAAAGTGGACCAAATTTGAAATAGTTCTGAACTAGTTCCAAAAATTAGTAGACCAGTAGTAGTTCCACTACAATACCCTTTAACATTGAACGAACTGACGCTTTTTGCGGGTTGATGGCATAGGGAAAGACAATTGTCCACATAAACACTCCTTTTTCCTCATATTTGAACTAGTTTCATTAGGAACATGTTTAAACTGGTTGCTTTCGCAATAGCCTGAAAGTGGCTATTTTTTAACTAGTTTAAAAGTGAACATGTTAAAAGTGCAAAAATTAAGTGTACTGGAGCAATGGTCCTAAAGAACTGATTCGTACGATATTTTCCATTCAAAAGATTTATTAAAAAAGATTTACATTTATACATACAGGGCAACAACCGATTGCGTCTTGTGCGCAGCAAATTAAAAAAAAATATCCAAAGACCGTTTATTTTTTCAGCAATACTTTTGAAAACAAAAGCAAACTGAACTGTTCTACACTGAACCCCGTTTGTGCTTTTTCAGAGCTACTTCGAACTGCGTTAGAAATTAACTAGTTCAATTTTTCAATCGACTCAAAAATAACTACTGGGCAATTACAAAAAACAATGTCTGTGGTGTTTACAATGTCTTTTTAACGTACTCTATGGACTGAACGACTCTTAAGTCTTTATTTTCGCAAAAATCGGCTCAATGACGCCTCCGGCCCACAATCCGCACGTGACAGCTACTCGTGGTTGTTGTGAGTGCATTGGCATCTCCTGAAACACTTGCATGTTTTCGGATCCCCAAATGTGGTGACTTTGCTTATTGACGTAGCCGCCAATGTAAAAATAAGCTTCGTCAGATAACACGATTTCTCTTGTTTATCATAAAAGACCCATAGCTTTCAGGTTTTTCAAGACCCATTCGGAGAACATACAGCACTGCTGGTGGCCTACCCGCTGCAGTTCTCGAAACTTGAGCGCATGCAAGAACCTTGTCACTTGAACCTTGTGCGCATGCAGACCCAAGTCTTTTGACATTATAGTCCGAGAGCTGGTAGACATTTTTGAGTACGTGTTTGAGGCACTCTGAAAACTTGTATAATACTTCCTTTGTGATGTCTAAATACAAAAACCGAGACCTGGCTGAGGGGTAGTGGGTCTCAACCATACAATTTTTTTTTCTTAATAAGAAAAAAATGTCACGCAAAAAATATTTTTGAGGCATTTAAAAACTTTTATACTTTAAAAATATAGTATTTGAAGAGTGCAAAAATAAACAAGCCAGATTATTTAGTCGGGTATAAAACTTTGCCAGGTGTTGGTAAAGTTGTATTAAAAAGAAATCAAAAAATATATTTGAGGCACGTTGAAATTTTAACTGCATATTATTTTTAACTAAAAATAAATATTTTCAAAATGACAGGTCATTTCGGTAGGAAATTCTATCTGCCAGGTGATCGAGAATGTTAGATACGCAGTGTTGGGAAAAGATATAAGAATGGATTTTTTTTTTTATTATTATCAATTTATTCAAAAAAAAAAAAAAAATAGTAAGTGTAGTAGTAATAGCGCATCTAGAAGTTGTAATAGATTTTGACCTTAGTTATATTGTACTTAAAAAAATTTTAAAAATTTTACGATAACTGGGAAAGCTTTCTCTCTGCCATGTTCTTATTTTTTGTCCAACCCTGTAAGTGAGAGTGAATAGCGCTAAATTCAAAAGTGATAGAGAGCGTATATCGGCTGATGTCTGCGTCAAAGAACACTACCGTGTGATTGGCTCTTGCAAGACCACGTGACTTACAGTCCCCAAGCTGTTGGCAGTAGAAACTTTGGAGTAACATATAATAATATATGTCTAACACGTGTATTACAAAAGTTCGGTTTATAATGGCTAGTGAAAAGTTGGTGTGTGTTATTTGTGAAAAAGACAGCGTTAAAGTGATCGCTTTTAATGAAAATACTTTGAAAAAAAGTCATGAAGTGTTAGAAATTAGAAAAAAGTATGGGTTAAAATACAAAGTAAAATTTTTAAAATTTTTTTAAGTACAATATAACTAAGGTCAAAATCTATTACAACTTCTAGATGCGCTATTACTACTACACTTACTATTTTTTTTTTTTTTTGAATAAATTGATAATAATAAAAAAAAAAATCCATTCTTATATCTTTTCCCAACACTGCGTATCTAACATTCTCGATCACCTGGCAGATAGAATTTCCCACCGAAATGACCTGTCATTTTGAAAATATTTATTTTTAGTTAAAAATAATATGCAGTTAAAATTTCAACGTGCCTCAAATATATTTTTTCGATTTCTTTTTAATACAACTTTACCAACACCTGGCTAAGTTTTATACCCGACTAAATAATCTGGCTTGTTTATTTTTGCACTCTTCAAATACTATATTCTTAAAGTATAAAAGTTTTTAAATGCCTCAAAAATATTTTTTGCGTGACATTTTTTTCTTATTAAGAAAAAAAAATTGTATGGTTGAGACCCACTACCCCTCAGCCAGGTCTCGGTTTTTATATTTAGACATCACAAAGGAAGTATTATACAAGTTTTCAGAGTGCCTCAAACACGTACCCTAAAATGTCTACCAGCTCTCCTACTATTATGTGGATCTCTTGGGCACATTGACGCATTGAGGTGCTTGGGTCATTCTTAACACTTTCCTTCGTTCTTTGGCGAATTCGTTTCTGTGTCATCACATCTTGAGCCAGGCTTGGAAATTATGTGCGTTTATAAATGAGAAATGTCAATATTTGACAAAAATAAATAATAATAAAAGCAATAGGCACTCATTTTCAACCCTAAATCTCTTTTTGATACACCCTAAACATGGAATTTCATTACGATGGCTTTAAACTACCGAGATCCAAAAAAAGCCCATTTGACCATTTCAACCCTGAAAAGAACTTTGACCGAGCTTTAGGGAAAAATCATCTTCTCAGACGAGGCCCATTTTTGACTAAACGGGTATGTCAACAAGCTAAATAGCCATTATTGGAGTGACCACAATCTAAAAGTGTTCGACCAAACATCAATGCATCCACAAAATAGCGTAATTTTTTCGAAATGAGGAAACAGACATCTTTACTGGCAATGGTCTTCGGTATAGAGCGATGTAGACCGACTTTAGTGGCGGCCGTGGCGCAATAGGTAGAGTTCGTGGCCCATCTGTCATAGAACCCTGGTTCAATTTCCACATGACACAGAAAGTTTTGACGTGATGAAGTTACGGTTTACCGCGCAGGTTTCTCCGCGCAACAGTTGAAAAAGGCATTTTTTTCAAAATTCATCGGCGTTGAATTGTTACTCTCTGAGTATTAAAGCTATGATAAATGTTTAAAAAGCAAAACGAAGGATTTATACTTGGCCTTACGTCATCAGGACGTGGCGTCCGTGGCGTCCGTGGCGTCCGTGGCGTAGTTGGTTAAAGTGCGTGGCCGCTATATAGACGAACTTGGAGATTCAGGTTCGAACCCCAGCAGCGACAGAAAATTATTTGAATTAAAATAATTTTTCTGTACGGCCGCCACCTCTCTGCAGACAATGGCAAACCTCAGAGAGTAATCAAAATGCCATGTAAGGCTTCGTGAGAACAAGAAAATTCCGTTCATGGCCGTTCGGAGTCGGCGTTAAACATGTAGGTCCGGTTCTCGGTCAATTGTGTACAAACTTAATAACACGCACAACACAATTGATCATAAGAAGCTAGGTCAAAGTCCTTTCAAGGGCTGAAATGACCAGTTACTTATTTTTATTTTATTACGTCATCAGGTCGTGAAGATATCAGCTTACATAACAGAAATAAATATAATATCGTTGCATGGAATTATTACTCACTCAGAAGACGTGCTACAGTAATTTTGTTTTACGACAGCGTAGATGTGTTATTACGCCTCAGAACTAAAATACAAAAAATCTTAAGTTATGATTAGAGGGTTTCAAACACATAATGCAGTAAAAATGCTACAACCAAGAAAAAGCATTGCATGGGATTTCAACTCTGTGATTACTGGCGCAAGGGTACATTTCATGGAACAAAAATGAAAGTGGGTCATCGGACATATGATAGAAATAAAAAAAAAACAATTTAAGGCGACATGAGGCCCCTCATGAAACCGCCTAATGTGACGCAGATGCATCACTTTGGCTGGATTAATTGCATGCAACTTAGGCAAAATTACTGCACCAAGGAAAAGCGCAACCCATGGAGAAGCAAATAGAAAAAGCCAAAAGCAGCAACACCAACAACAATACCAATACCAACACCAACACTAACACTAACACCAACACCAACATCAACATCAACATCAACATCAACATCAACATCAACATCAACATCAACATCAACATCAACATCAACATCAACATCAACATCAACATCAACATCAACATCAACATCAACATCAACATCAACATCAACATCAACATCAACATCAACATCAACATCAACATCAACATCAACATCAACATCAACATCAACATCAACATCAACATCAACATCAACATCAACATCAACATCAACATCAACATCAACATCAACATCAACATCAACATCAACATCAACATCAACATCAACATCAACAACAACATCAACATCAACATCAACATCAACATCAACATCAACATCAACATCAACATCAACATCAACATCAACATCAACATCAACATCAACATCAACATCAACATCAACATTAACATCAACATCAACATCAACATCAACATCAACATCAACATCAACATCAACATCAACATCAACAACAACAACAACATCAACAACAACATCAACATCAACATCAACATCAACATCAACATCAACATCAACATCAACATCAACATCAACATCAACATCAACATCAACATCAACATCAACATCAACAACAACATCAACATCAACATCAACATCAACATCAACACCAACATCAACATCAACATCAACATCAACATCAACATCAACATCAACATCAACATCAACATCAAAATCAACATCAACATCAACATCAACATCAACATCAACATCAACATCAACATCAACATCAACATCAACATCAACATCAACATCAACATCAACATCAACATCAACATCAACATCAACATCAACAACAACATCAACATCAACATCAACATCAACATCAACATCAACATCAACATCAACATCAACATCAACATCAACATCAACATCAACATCAACATTAACATCAACATCAACATCAACATCAACATCAACATCAACATCAACATCAACATCAACATCAACATCAACAACAACAACAACATCAACATCAACATCAACATCAACATCAACATCAACATCAACAACAACATCAACATCAACATCAACATCAACATCAACATCAACATCAACATCAACACCAACATCAACATCAACATCAACATCAACATCAACATCAACATCAACATCAACATCAACATCAACATCAACATCAACATCAACATCAACATAAACAACAACATCAACATCAACATCAACATCAACATCAACATCAACATCAACATCAACATCAACATTAACATCAACATCAACATCAACATCAACATCAACATCAACATCAACATTAACATCAACATCAACATCAACATCAACATCAACATCAACATCAACATCAACATCAACATCAACATCAACATCAACAACAACATCAACATCAACATCAACATCAACATCAACATCAACATCAACATCAACATCAACATCAACAACAACATCAACATCAACATCAACATCAACATCAACACCAACATCAACATCAACATCAACATCAACATCAACATTAACATCAACATCAACATCAACATCAACATCAACATTAACATCAACATCAACATCAACATCAACATCAACATTAACATCAACATCAACATCAACATCAACATCGACATCAACATCAACATCAACATCAACATCAACATCAACAACAACATCAACATCAACATCAACATCAACATCAACATCAACATCAACACCAACATCAACATCAACATCAACATCAACATCAACATCAACATCAACATCAACATCAACATCAACATCAACATTAACATCAACATCAACATCAACATTAACATCAACATCAACATCAACATCAACAACAACATCAACATCAACATCAACATCAACATCAACATCAACATCAACATCAACATCAACATCAACAACAACAACACCAACCCCAACACCAAAGAACGCTCAGTGGTAAAGCAGACATTTGGCGACTGGGTTATCTCACGGCGAGCGTTCATTAATTGGCCTCGTGGATCATGCAATCTGGGGCTATGTCTAGTCCTTAGTCATCGTTAATAAGCCAACCACTTTGAACGAGCTTGAGACAAACATTCGAGACGCTATTGCCGGGATAACGCTGCACATATTGGACCGAGTCATCATAAATAGGACCAACCACTTAAAGCACTGTTTGCGTAGCCGAGTAGGCCATTGATATGATATGCTATTCCATGCATTATGGCATGAATGCAGCTTGAAGTCAGAATCAATTTGATTTCTCACACCATGGTTGTTTTATTTAAACTTCTTATTCTAACGTTCTGTTTTGGTTATCTTTTAATTTATGTGAAAAAGTCTTGGGAAGTTCAAGATGGCGCAATTTAGGAGTGAAAATTATCGAAAATTTTCCTGCACTGAGTAAGAAAATGCACTGAGGCCAACTATGGATAGTTATCCAAAAATGTAGTTTCAACAAAATGTAGTAACAGCACACTCAACTAGGGAAACAATAGCGCTGTTACAAGATTCGCATCGGCGAAAGCAGATTATTTCGGGAAGCAGCTATTTCAAATGCAGCTATTTCAATCTCAGAACAGGCTGCAGTGTTTTGAGAACTTAATTGCTATAGTTTTTTTCCTTTGGTTATTTTTGAAGGAACGTGTATATTTCAATAAACCAGCGACCAAACACAAAGTTAAAAAAAATATTCGAGAAGAAATTTGAACCTGATATTTTTAGTAATGGTGAAATTTTGAAAAAAGTACAACTTGGCGAAGCTGTGTATAAGTACCACCTGCCAGACGTTATTTTTCAGGATTAAATACAGCAAATTACCCTCTGAAATAAAGAATTTGTAGAGAGTTCAAACCATTAACGGGGCGAAGGTGATTTTACACAGATTTTTTTTTATTACTGTGCAATGTCAAGCTCTTTAGCTTGATTACTCTTTACTGAAAAGTTATAGCATTTTTTGCCAAGCTTTGTTATTGAATGGTTTAAATTTAATCGATTTTTAATAGAGTGCCAAACAACCGATAACAACCGATTTAAATGCGGTCATTTAGGGGCACTTTTTAATGTTTACGCAATAATAAAAGTATTATTACTGCAACGTTGGCTAGAGCAAAAACTACAATAAAAACAGTAATTTCAACAAACTCAATCGAAACAACAAGAACAACAGCAATAACAATAGCAACAACAACAACTCTTTCGCTATAATAATAGCAATTTCAAATCGTGTGCACTTGGCTAGGTAGCTGCTGCAAACATGCCACAAACAGCAAAAAGGACCAACAAGGATCAAGCCGCACGAAATCAATTTCCCATTATATTATTTATTGCTTTTTGGGAATAACGCTTGTTATCGTTGCCGCTATCGTTCTTGTTATTGTTGATGTTGTTGTTGTTGTTTTCACAATTCTTGCTGTTATTGTGCAATGATATATAAAAACACAAAACAAAAATAATGTCCCTGTAGAAGCATATTTTGTAGAGATCTCTTTTTATGTTTTTTGCCTCAATGCAATATGGGCAAAAAATAATCTATATTAAAATATTGCGCTTTCTAATACGTACACACACACACATATATACACATACCCTCACACAACTACCCACACTTACCTGTAGAGTGGTATGCCGGTTGCATCCTTGAACCACAGCAACAACTTGACTGAATCCTGTGCACTCGGTGGCGTTAAATCGCACGGCAAGTCCACACTTTTGCCCACTGCTGCCCAGACCAAACGTGCGGGAACTTCAGATGAAAAAAATATGAAAAGAAAGAGAAGAAAAGAAGCATAAGCACAGGATATTAGTTTTGTCTGCAGTAGATTGCAATAATTTTTGTTAACTCTGTTTTTTGTTGCGTTTGAAATCAGTTCAACATTTTCTCATTTCAGTTAATTTCGCGAACATCCTTCAAAATAAATTCTACTTAATATCCTAACTAGCGATTGCTTGAGTTGCAATCCTTTTTTGCTCTGGTGCTGTGTGTTTTAAGTTTCTGCTTTTATTTATTTGCTTTTTTCTTTTTTTATTTTTTTTCTATTTTCTGTTTCATTTCGGTTAGTTTCGTTTCAATTGAATGCAGCTTTGGCTTCCGCTGCGTTGAGCTTCACTAACTTAACCTAGTTGCTGCTGCTGCTTCTTATTGCTTTGTGTACGCAAGCCACAGCGGCCACCCGCCCTCTTACTTTTCACAACGCTGTTTTAAATTCTATAAGTTCTGTTATTTTTCATATTTATTCTTATTTTGCTGGAAAATGTGTTTATTTTTTTTCTTGTTTTAACTTCCTTTAATATTGTATAACTTTTTTTCTTGTTTTCTGCAGTCAAGTCAAGCATGACCCGGAGACATTGACATAGTGGTCGACACGTGATATTTATTACATCCGTTTCCTTGCAACTCAATTAGAAGTATTGATAACATTTTTTAAAATAATGGACTTTTGATGGAAAGCACCCAAGAACTATACCACTTACTTGTTGCATAAGAGTCAAATTACTTGTTCCATAAACTTTACAAAAGGATAAACAAAATTATCAAACATTGTGTATAAAGTTCGATTTTAGAAATCTCCTAAAGTTAGGTTCTACACTTAACGGTAAAAAAATTTCCACTTGGTTTCTTAAATTGGAAATTGGAGTGTTAAGTAGGAAAGCCAGACTTAAATTTGAAAAGCAATGTATTTGACTGAATTGTAAACAGTTTACAACTACTTTCAAATATTTTATCAGAAAAATTTGTATTATTTTGTGCTGTAGTTTTATTTTGCCCTAAAGAGTTAAAAGTTTTTGGTTGCTTATGACTCAATAACTTATTTTTCACTTTTATTTTGGTTCGGATAGTTTTTGAGACGGTCTTTCACATGATGAAAAGCAGAAAGTCCTAACTTGCTTAGAAGAAACTGAGAAACTGACTAAATGCATTGTTTATCTTTAACAGCTGATTTCTCGAAATTTTGTTTTTGGGTCATAAGCCACCTTTTCATAGACCGGGTCACATATATTTATTGGCGCAAGCGAGCGAAGCTCCCTTGGAACAACTCGCATGAAGAATGTTTAACTGAGCAGAACTCTGAAATGGGTTGACCAATTTTAATATTTCCTTTTTCTAAACTCTTATACCGATCTAAAATTATTTGTGGACGAATCCCAAATTTAGAAATTCTGTTTAGTTTAGAAATTTATTGAAAATAATATTTCCATATCTTTCTTTGTTGATACATATTCGGTTAATACAGTTTGCTGCTTGCGTGCTTCAGTATGTATCTGTTGTCCGCTTCACCCGCTATAAATAACCGAATAGCATGGAACAACAACAAAACCATTGAGGCGAATATTATTCGCTCTAACAGCTGTTTATTACTAACTAAAATAAATAACTGCTATCATAAATTTTGTAAATAAATGCAAATACATGAAGATTAATTTGTGTAATGCTTTTATTTGCATGTGTTGGTGAACCCTGTGAAATAAAAGAAATTTGCAATTTTTATAATTTTTCATTATTTGGTGACTGGTAGGCTCATTTGCTTTCATGGCTTCCATTAAGAATGTGTTGATTTTAACACCAACTCATCAAACCATTATCAGATTTTATCAATTCATACCCTCCAGTTAGCTGAATGTCAATTAACTCCTTTACGCTAGCTTTTTCAGTAGCTACACGATAAGTAGTTACTTTGTAAGCAATTGGTAATGCAGCGCCGAACCAGTGCGTGAATACGATTTTAGATAAAGAGAGCAAAGCACAGCCACGCTCGGATGTTCTGACAAAAAACGAACACCATAAATCTGCATTTGTCTTAACAGTAACAAAATAAAACAAAATTACAAATAATTGAGTGATCTCGTTGCTTTGATTTGTGTTTTGTGCGCATCATTAAGTTTTGCATTCAAGTCGTGACGTGTTATTGAGAAAGTTAAAGAAAGTTAACTTAAAGTGAGTGCGTAGGTGAAAAAAATAAAGTGAAGAAAAAGAGTTGGCTGTGCCGTGGACACACCCGTAGGTTTTGACGTGACGAAGTTTCTTACTGTTGTTGTTAATGTTGATGTTGATGTGGATGTTGATGTTGATGTTGATGTTGATGTTGATGTGGGTATTGGTGTTGGTGTTGGTGTTGGTGTTGGTGTTGGTGTTGGTGTTGGTGTTGGTGTTGGTGTTGGTGTTGGTGTTGGTGTTGGTGTTGGTGTTGGTGTTGGTGTTGGTGTTGGTGTTGGTGTTGGTGTTGGTGTTGGTGTTGGTGTTGGTGTTGGTGTTGGTGTTGGTGTTGGTGTTGGTGTTGGTGTTGGTGTTGGTGTTGGTGTTGGTGTTGATGTTGGTGTTGGTATTGGTGTTGGTGTTAGTGTTGGTGTTGGTGTTAGTGTTGGTGTTGGTGTTGGTGATGGTGTTGGTTTTGGTGTTGGTGTTGATGTTGGTGTTGGTGTTGGTGTTGGTGTTGGTGTTGGTGTTGGTGTTGGTGTTGGTGTTGGTGTTGGTGTTGGTGCTGATGTTGGTGTTGGTGTTGGTGTTGGTGTTGGAGTTGTTGTGGGATTTAGAGTTGGTGCTTTCATTTAGCTTTTTTTTTGCTTCCCCATTGGTTGTGCTCTAATTTCAATTAATCCAGCAAAAGTGATGCATATGCGTCACATTAGGCGGTTCCCTGAGGGTTTTTGACACGCCGTCAAATTTTTTTTTTATTTTTGTCATATGTCCGAAGACCTCACCTTTGTTTTCGTTCCTAAAAATTTACCGTTGCACCAGTAGTCACAGAGTTAAAAATCCATGCAACGTTTTTTCATGGCTGTAGCACTTTTACTGCATTATGTGATTGCATCCCTGAAATCATGACAACAAAAACACATCCCTGCTGTCGTAAAACAAAATTTACTGTAGCACTCCTCCTGAGTGAGTAATAATTCCATGTAACGATATTACATTTCTGTTACATAAGCTGCTATATTCACGACCTGACGACGCCGGAATTTTTTTTTTATTTTTGTCGTAAAGCCATGTATAAAACCTTCATTTTTCTTTTTAAAGTTTTATCGTAGGTTATATACTCATTGAGTAAAAATTCAATGCAACGCCGCTGCATGAATGTTGCGTTATATATCTTTGAGCAGCGCTCTCAGCGTACCCATGGTGTCAGAAATTTTTTGTATAATTTTGTTGTGAGGGCTTTTAGTAGGCCTTTATTGGCGTATCGTATTTTTAATCCTAGCACTAATACTCAGCGAGTAATAATTCCATGTAACAAATTTTCAGTTGCGTTGCTTACGCAGCTCCCATTACGTCTTTATGCCGTATTAAATTTTTTTTTGTTTTTTTAATATAGTCAAAGAATTAACCTTTATGGTCATACTACTTTTTTAATCATAGCTCTTATACCCAGCGAGTAAAAATTCAATGAAACGCAGATGAATTTTTAAAAAAATCATTTTTCAACTTTTTTGGAAACTAGAGCAGTACAACGTAACTTCGTCACGTCAAAATAATAACTTAAATAAATAATAAATAAATTGTTAAAGTGAATTGTTAAAATAAAAAAAAATAAATGCAATGATAACCAAACGTCATTCCAAAAGATTTATAAAAAACGAAAGTGATAAATTATTACAACAGTTTAGACACGTTGAAGCCGAGTTCTAATTTAATTAATGGATTGTTAACTACATTTTTATTTTTTTTCCATTTTTTCAATGTAGATATAAGTTAATTATGTGCTTGCTTATCTTAAGTAAACCCTTTGTTTTTATTTTTATTTTTTTATTAATAAAAACACCGTTTTATTATCAAGAAGAATGAGTTTTATTTATTGGTTAAAATAACTAAAGTTATAACTTAATAATAATAACTTTAATAACTAAACTTAAAAGGTAAGTTATTATTATAAGGGAGACAACCAAACAACCTTACACGAAGATGAAGACTGAATTTTATCTACCTGAGCTGAGCTGAGCTGAGCACTTTTAACTTTAGTAAAACTCGTTTGAGTTATTTAAAGAATAATTTTTTATTGATTTCACTTTTGAATCTATCTTAAGACGGAATAACTTATAATTCTAACATCGGTATTTAAATTAAATTATTTGTTCTACGAGGGAGTCTCAAAACAACTTTGTGTGACGCAAAATTTGTATAACACTTTCTTTCAATTTTTATTGGTTCTTAATTATTTCTTTCGTTGTGAATCGATGATTGGTCAGCGTATGTTCGCTTATGCAATTTACCTGCACTTAGCGGACTAGGTCAGTAGTGAGCGATTGGATAATTGTGCAAGCGTTGGTTCGTTTGTACAATTATGTTTACGCTCACTTTTCTTTCCATGGAATTTTATAAGGGCAGTAGAATACACTTGTGTTGACTGACTAAGTTTTTGGTTGCTCAAGTGGATTCGAAGGAATTCGCTTGAGCAATCTGTAAGTAATTTTTAATAATAATTTATTATTGCCACACAAGTTATGACTTTAAAAAGTAGTGCGGCATGTATGTATGCGACACTTACAAGTGGAAATGCAAACATGCAGTTTTCGAGGAATTATATTAAAAATTGAAATTATATTAAATTACTAGCTGGTACCCGACGCGTTGCTGTCGTAGCGGAAATAATTTCTATCTCTATCTGAATCTCAAACTCAGTCTCAATCTCAATCTCAATCTCAATCTCAATCTCAATCTTAATCTCAACCTCAACCTCAACCTCAATTTCAATCTCTATCTCTATTTCTATCTCTATCTCTATCTCTATCTCTATCTCTATCTCTATCTCTATCTCTATCTCTATCTCTATCTCTATCTCTATCTCTATCTCTATCTCTATCTCTATCTCTATCTCTATCTCTATCTCTATCTCTATCTCTATCTCTATCTCTATCTCTATCTCTATCTCTATCTCTATCTCTATCTCTATCTCTATCTCTATCTCTATCTCTATCTCTATCTCTATCTCTATCTCTATCTCTATCTCTATCTCTATCTCTATCTCTATCTCTATCTCTATCTCTATCTCTATCTCTATCTCTATCTCTATCTCTATCTCTTTCTCTATCTCTATCTCTATCTCTATCTCTATCTCTATCTCTATCTCTATCTCTATCTCTATCTCTATCTCTATCTCTATCTCTATCTCTATCTCTATCTCTATCTGTATCTCTATCTCTAACTGGAAAGACTCGTGGGAATTGATAACCAAATTTCGAGGCTGTGCTTCTTACAATTCCAAAGTTATTCGATATCGCAAGTTTGGCTTGTATGGGCGGAGCCACACCTCCTTGTTCAATGACGTCTCAGTTTTCTAGTAGAAGAATATCACCCAATATTAATTCCATACTGAATTTCGTTGTTAAACGACATTTAGTTCCAAAGCTATCTGATATCAAAAATTTAAAGTGTATGGGCGGAGCCACACCCCTTTTTTCAAAACCCATTCCAGTTTTATAGTAGATATATCACCAAGTGGCAACTCCATACTGAATTTCATTATTATACGGCATTTAGTTCCAAAGCTATTCGATATCATAAATTTTAATTGTATGGGCGGTGCCACACCCCTTTGGCCTATACTGGCTCAATTTTGCAAGTCGAAAGACACGACTAAATAGAACGTTCTAACCGAGTTTCATTAATGTGTGACTTATAGCTTGAAAGTTATACTGAAAATTTGGCTGAAAAATTGCCACGCCCCACATTCAACGCCCATAAAATTTTACATGTGGAACGGCTCTTGTAAATTGAGATAGAACACCGAATTCCGATACTATGCGACCTATAACTTCAGAGCTATTCGCTACCGTAGATTTGGGTTGTATGGGAGGTGCCACGCCCCCTTATTTTAGGGGGATGAAAAATAGATGTTGTTCGATTCTCACCCCTGACTAATATCCTCGCTAAGGATCACGAAAATTGGTCGAGCCGTTTCGGAGGAGTTCGATCACGCACCCCGTGACAGAAGAATTTTATATATTAGATATTACCACACAAGTTGTGGCTTAAAAATGTTTGCGACACAATAAGTGGGTCGTAAAATAGAAATCATGAGTTTAAAAAACGTACGGTAAAGTGTACTTGGAATTACACCAAGTATACTTTACCAGGAGATAATTTATTATTTGCGTGTAGGGTTACGGGTTCTATTGTAACTCTGAGCCTTACGTGTGTCACTAACACATGTAAAGCTTAGCGAACCATTGCACCAAACGCGTTGTCAGCGCTTCTGGCACACGCTTATGGTTTGGTGTGTTTAGTTATTATTTAGGCAAAAAGAAAAATATGTAATTAATTGCGACAGTGTTATGTCAGCATTTTATATTATTGTTTGATCAAATAAAATTAAAACAACGATTGCGAAATTGCAGCAACCCGATTGCGCAATGTCAGCAATATTCTTATTTGAATAAAAATGAAAAATAACAATAAAACTGAAACGGCGATTGCGAAATTATTCCAAGAATTATGAAATAATGTAAAATAATAAGTTTATTTTATATGGAATAAAATTAAGCAAAAAGAAAGATGATTAATATGCAAAATACCGAATTTAGCACAGTGAACTTTGTGTTCGTTAACTTATACATAGGTTCAAAAGCACACAAATAAAAAAACTGCAGTATACCGAACTAGTACAAGATTAGGAAGTCGTTACGCCCATGGTAACCAACACTAGTTGCGGACTAATACCTTTTGTATGTTTCTACTGGCAATTTTTACACAGAGATGTCATTGGATGTGGTGACATCTGCCTCCCTCTGCATTACCAGAAGCTAGCTTCTTTGTTAACTCCTAGTACCTAGCTAGCTCGTTGGTTAGCTAGCATTACAGAAGACGGTAGCTACTGATAACCACCGAAGTAGTTAGCTACTGGTAACCACCGAAGTAGCTAGCTACTGGTAATGCAGAGGGAGGCAGATGTCACTACATCCAATGACATCTCTGTATAAAAATCGCAAGTAGAAAGCGTACAAAAGGTGTTAGCGTGCAACTAGTTGCTGTTACCACGGGGGTAGCGATTTCCTAGTTCGGCGAACTGCAGGGTAAACTATACATTTAAATTCAAATAATCAGTAAAAAAAAAAACAATAAATGTTATAAAATCGTATTTTATATATAAAGACTTTATAAAATTTTTATAAAATGTGATTTTTTAAAATGTATTTTTATAAATGTGAAATGTAAAACTGGGAAGAATATAAGAGAGCTCGAAATGAAGCAAACTCGCTTGTTAAGGCTGCAAAGAAAAATTTTTATAAGTCAAAACTTGACGTATCACTTTCCTCTAAGAAACTTTGGAAAAATTTAAAAGAAATTGGAGTATGCAATAAAAAGTTGCCTAAGTGCCAGATTGATCCAGAAGTTCTGAATAATAATTTTTTGTCCCTGATTCATTGCCCTGTGTAAGCTGCAATCAAAGCAGAACGAATTCAGTCAACAATATTAGTAACTTTGAGTTTTCCAGTGTATCGGAATATGAGGTTGCCAGGTCTGTTATGAAAATTAAATCCACTGCTCTAGGAGAAGATGGGGTAAACATAAAGTTCGTCAAAATAATTTTGCCTTACATTTTGAGTCCGTTAACGCACATCATCAACCATTGCTTTACTAGCTCATGCTGTTCCAAAATGTGGAAAATAGCAACAATTATTCCCATTGCGAAAAAAGCTAGAGCATCAGAGCCGTCTGATTTTCGACCTATTAGCTTGTTATCATCGCTATCCAAAGTCTGCGAGTCATTAATGGCAGATCAGATCTCGCATTACATTTGTACTAATAAGCTCCTGTCTCCCTTGCAGTCTAGTTTTCGCCCTGGACATAGTTGTTCAACTGCAGTAGTGAAAATCCTAGACGACATTCGTAAGTCTTTCGATAAAGAACACCTTACTTTACTGTGCCTTTTAGATTTTTCTAAGGCATTCGATACTGTAGATCATTCTCTCTTGTGTTCAAAGCTTGAATTCTGCTTTAGTTTTTCCTCAACTGCTGTCAATCTTATTAAAAACTATCTAAAAGATAGATCCCAAAGAGTGAAAATTAACTGTAATTACTCGAACTATAAGTATCTAAATAGCGGAGTGCCACAAGGCTCAGTTCTTGGACCACTTCTCTTTGCAATTTTTATTAATGACATCTTTTCCATTCCGAAAAATGTAATAATGCATGCATATGCGGATGATCTCCAGCTTTGTATGTCTCGTCCAATTGGCCTCAGCGAAGACCTTTGCTTCAGAGTTAATGAGGACCTTGAATCCATTAATAAGTGGGCGATGTGTAACAAGCTTAAACTAAATCCACTGAAATCTTTTGAGTTGCCAATTTCAAAATCTCGTTACTCAGTTGATGATATTCCTACCCTATACATAAGTAGTACACCACTGAAGTTTGTTGAAAAAATAACCAACCTTGGGTATCGAATAAACAACTCGCTCTCATGTGTTGACCATATTAACTATGTTGTAAGCAAAATCTACTATATCTTAAGAAACCTACGAATGACTGCTCAGATCACACCAACAGAAACACGTCGCAAACTAGTAATACAGTTGATTATGCCTTTTATAAATTATTTTGAAGTGGTGTTTAGTAAACTAGATTCCCATTCGTTACATAAACTGCAAGTGGCGTTCAACTATGCGGCCCGTTACGTTTACGGACTTAGAAGATTTAGCCAGGTTGCTGGTCTAAGCAATCGTATTCTTGGATGCAATTTAGAAAATTACTTAAAAGCAAGAAATTGTATATTCCTCCATAAGCTCATATACTCAAAAATCCCCAACTATCTATTTTCTAAAATTCAGTTTTGTTCATCATCTAGAAGCTTAAATCTTATAATTCCCCGCTTTAAATATTTAAACTCCTCAAGACTTTTTTTAAAAGCACCATTAGATTGTGGAACTCTTTACCTAGGTTTATCAAATCTATATCAAACGCACGAAAATTCAAGCAATTAATATCTGTACATTTTTCTTAAGTTCTCGTTTCTACTATTCTATCTTCCTATTTCACTCCTTCTATAATACTTCGCTTTATGAAATGCAACCTCTTGTTGGCATTATTATTTAAATTAATTTAATTTAAGTAAATAACTTTTAATATTTGAGCTATTTGTTTAATTATTGTTTTTCTTTTTTTTTCATTTTAATGATTGTTCGAGATACATGAAATACTACTTATTGTACGCAAAAGAATAACTTTATCTTATGTACTAATAACTGTTTTTAAATAAAAATAAATGTAAATGTAAATGTAAATGTATTTTGTCGACAATATTTAGAAATAATTCTATCCATGTCGCGATCAATATCACGATATTTTTATTTTTTTTTTAGGATCTAGGATATTGTGATATTGATCGCGACATGGATTGAAATATAGACTTAGAAATGTTTCTAAATATTTTCAATAGCAGTCAGTTCATTAAAACTGCAAAAGAAGGTTTCTTAAATTCAGAAGCATCAAGAGGGAGCACTGTGTATTTAAATAAAGATGGAAGTCGAGTCTTGGTTTTTGTTCACACTGCTTTAAACAACAATTTAACACAACAATTTGCAATACTAAATCAAATAAGGAAACTGTTCGTAATGAACCAGATAAGGAGGCAAATTAAAGCAGAATAACAAGCTTTTAGGGAATGTTTATTAAGAGTATCATTAGAAGAACTGTCTACAAATCAAATTTTTAATCAACAATCCGCGTTCATCTATTTCTACAATGGACCCCCGGTAGTCCGGCCCTGTCTAATTCGGCACCCCCTGTAATCCGACATGTCTATTATTATTGAATATTTTTTTGACAATCTTCGCTAATGTAGATAATGCCTTATTGAACAGGTTACTTACTTGTACTGGTATTGATTGATATATATTATGATTTTATTCATAATTTTTTATTATTTTAGTATGTACATTTATTTGTACACAATTATTTCCTAATGCAAAGTTATTAGTTCTATAGCAGTAAAAAGTTCCATTTCATATAATGGCAAGAATAAATTAAATCTGTTTTAATCAGGGATCGTTATTATTATAAACGATAATCAAAAACTCAAAGTATAATTATTATTTCTAGATTTTTATTTTATTGCTCAACAATAAAATTATCTTACGGTATTTACTGTTTTGATCAGAAATAAAAGTTATTTTTTTATTTATATTTTTCTCTTCAAGAATAAGAATTATTTTTGAGTTTTATTTTTTTGCTCAAGAATAAAAATGGTTTTTCAATTTTTATTTTTTCGCTCAGAAATAAAAGTTTTTCTTGATTTTTATTTTACGCTCAAATATAAAAATCATTTGTACAGTTTATTTTTTTTTTCTTAAACATAAAACTCAAAACACAGCTTTGTTGCTGGCACATGTCAATTTTTATTCCCTATACATGAACAGGGGAGCTTTAAGAAAGGGCCGGAGAGGCCCCCCATTACATTTTAAAAAAGAACATTTTTACCTTGGGGACCTATTCCCTCCGACCATTCCTTAGGTGAGCTCCCATACAAATATTATGATTTTTTTGTATTTATTCACCTGAACAGGAACAGGGAACAGGGTCTTTAAGGGAAGGCTGGAGTGGATTAATATTTATCATAAAACCATGTAATATGTAGAATTTTGTATCAAAAACATAAAGACATAAGGAAATGAAATACAATACAGAAATATACTCTGTGTACTCTTTCGCTACTCTCAAAAGTTTGAAATATACTTTAAAATGTTGTACATTACAATTCTGTTACTTAGCAGCAGTCAGTATTTGTCTTTTTGTTTAAGAGCTACTGTGTATGGAAGCTACCGTGTCCATACTCTTGTATAAATATTTAATTTTGCGTAACACTATATTAAAAACATGCCGAAACGTTTCACGGCGAAGTGTTTCATCGGCGAATTGATGCATCGGTTTTACTCCCCATCACGGCTAAAGAAGTTCACTTCAAAAATTCCATTTTCTTTCTTGTTGAAAAAAATTGCAATGAAATGTTGTTGAATTATTTTCTGAAACAACACTTAATAAAAATACAAAAATTGTGTGACTACTTTGAATAACTTGGTCGTTACGAAATTTATTATTAGAAGGGTACACTGAAAAAAAAAAAACATTAGCTTAAAATTGCATACAATCTGTTCAAAAAATGTGTTCTCAATTTGTTTTTTTTTTCATATAAAATAAATAAATATCATTTATCTCATCAAATGATTGAATTAAAATAGACTTAAAAAAAAAAAATTGGCCTTGAAAATGCTCATTTCGTACAAGGGAATTTTGTATCACGTGTGGGAAGACAATATAAAAAATTGGGCGATTTTTAGTTTTTTTGGGTGAATTTTCGTTTTTGTTTTTGGGTAATTTTTCCAAAAATTTTTGGGTTTTTTTTCGTTTTCTTTGGTAAAATTTCGTTTTTTCGTTTTGGGCGATTTTTCATAAATTTTTCATTTTTCATTTGGGTGATTTTTTTTTTTTTTTTGTTTTTTTGGGCGATTTTTTTTTTGTTTTTTTTGTTGGGCGTTTTGCGGAGAGCCTTTTTTTTTTGGCTCCCGGAATTTAAGCCCGATGAACTTAAAATGACAAAATGATTTGTCCTTATACGGAATGTTGTTTTTTTACCTTTCGTACAAGAGTTTGAAATTTGTTTTTGATGCTATGCCATGAACAAAGGATCCAAAGACATTACCATATCTCCGGATAAGGTCAAATGGTGTTTTTTTTTATGATAAAATAATTTGCCCTTATACGGAATGTTATTCTCTTACCTTCCGTACAAGGGCAAACCATTTTATCATAATGAGTTTGAAATTTCTTAATGTTTGGCTATAAACAAAAATTCTGGCATTTTTTCATATTTTAATTTGCCACCTTATTTGAATCCTTATATCTTCTTTCTTTCGTTTGGGCGATTGTTCATCGTATTTTTGGACAATTATTCATTATGAATAAATACCCAATATTTTGGGGTATTGTTCATTTCACTTTTCGGCGTTCACTTTCACGGCGATAATCGCAGTTTTGGGCGATTGTTCATCCGTTTTTTGGTAGATTTTTCATTATGAATAAAAGCCCAAATTTTTGGGTGATTGTTCATTTTGGCAATTTGGGCGATTTTCTCTTGGGCGATTATTCGCACAGCCTTGAGGTATATCGTGTCCAACACTGTTTTTTAGGGTGAAAATGGAGTAAAATATCAAATAAAATTATCTTACATAATTTGGACATCTTGATATTCAAAGAGTAATATGTTTAAATAATTTATTATAAAATATATAAAAATTACTATAAAATGTTGCTATTTTGCTTTTTTACATGCCTGGCATGCAATTTTTTATACAAAAGTATCATAAATTTCTCTATAAAAAAGATAAAACAAATACTGTTTAAATACATTTGCAGTTTCCATTTCTTAAATCTTAACTGCAATAAAGAAATAAACGCACATAGGATTTAAAGCAAAAGCACAAATAATCAATGTACAGCTTCAAAACGACACGCTACAATAGTGAGCTGCATTTTGTGGCTAAACTAAGCAACATTGCGTGAGCTGCAAGCAATAACAGCGTCGATGCCAATCAACAAATGAACTGCTTGCAAAAAATTGACGACATTTTTCAATAAAACATTAATTTTTAAGGCAAAACTATTGATCTAAGATTCATGACACCGCTGAATTTCTTGTTGGAAATTTTTTGTGCATACATCTTATTAACGAATCTTTTACTGTTAAGGTAAATGGCAAATGGAAAAATTCACCGAATTTTAATAAAAATTTAAGCCAGTTTTTTATCCAATAACTTGTACACCATCAAATATTTCAAAATTCTGAGTATATAAGAACCATCTACCCAATAAACCTTTTTGTTAGTTCTCAACTTGAGGTGCATTTGATATCAAATAGCTTTCTCAAATCTCCAACGTTAATTCTCAACAGCATCTCAACACACGGATTATAGTGTTCTCAACTTAAAAGGCACTTTTTTTGTATGGTGATTTTCTTAGTTCTCAAGTTGAGAAATTTGTAATTCTCAACTTGATATCAAAGGCATTTCTCCAATTGGTCTCAAATGGAATGTGTATATGGGAACGCGCTTTGCAAAAAAATTGAAATGTATATCAAATTAGGAAATATAAAACAATGCATTGTTTTTGTGTTATTTATTTTAAATTTATAATTTTAATAAATCAAAATAATAATTTCATAAGATTAAAAAATTAAAAATTTCATTTTATAATTATAATTAAAAAGGTTCGAAGGAGTTAACAGTTCATTTTCTTATGTTTATCACAATTTTTTATTTTGATTTGATTTAATTTGAGCTTTTTGCGAGTGGCAGGCCGTCAACATTTATATTGAGATGAATGTCCATTAAATTAAAGGAGTTTTTTATTAAAAAATCTGTAAGGGAGTCTGCTACTCCGTAGTTAAAATATTCGCCTAGTCCCATTTTTTCCACTGCCGGTATCCTAGGAGTGGATTTCAATGTCCTCGAATCCTTTGGAATACCATCTATATGCTTGCGCAATATTGCTAATAAACCATTCGTAGCCGCGGTTGATATATTAAACTTAACCGCCCACGCAGCTAGCTCTTCGTTGAGCTCTCCTGATTTGGTCGTTTCTTCCTCTTCTAAATCCGCATCGGAATCACTTTCGGCCTCACTTAAATCATTTTCTAAAAACATATGGGATGGACCCGCCTCCAAAGTTTCCTCTGTGCTTTGATGCTCCGGATGTGCAAGGCTATTCACTTCTCGCTCCGCTAACAGATGTATTATCTGCTTCACTTCTGTTTTAATTTTTTTTCTTTGCATTTTCACTTAAAATATTTTATTACAAAATGGCACAATACACTTTTTCTTACGTTTTTCAATAAATTAATACAGTAAATTGTAACAAAATGGCACGATAAACTTTAGATATAATATTCACGATTTGACACTTTAAATTTTTGTAAACAATAAATCATATGATTGACTGTTGTTGCCAGACTTTCATTTTTGCAAATCAAAATAAGTGATGCCACAAAGTTAGAAATATTTTCTCAAATCTCCCTCAACTTCACCTCAAGTTGAGAAATAGCGTTTGAGAAAATGCTTAATCTCAAATGATAAGGAATGTTGAAACTCAACTTGAGAATCATTAATTTCTCAAACGTTAGAGAATTATTTTTCTTGTGTTTGCTGGGTATAATCAATTGTTATTAGAATAATAAAAAATTTCACTTAAATCAGTTCAGCGGTTCTTGAGTTATTGGCCAATACAAAATAGCTCAATTTATAATTTATGCTCTTTAGTCTGCAATGTACTCGCACGCATACAAACAAATACACACTGTTACGTAACGATTTCTACCGTTTCAATCTAGTAACCAGCGTTGCCATTTTGCTACAATTGTAGCAAAGTTTCTACGTTTAAAATAAAAAGCTACAGTGCTACATTGCTTCTTAAAATGCTACATTTTCAAAGTTTCAAACAATTTTTGTATATTCAATAGAAAAGAATTAGAAAACGGACTTGTATATTTTGAAACAAATAAATAAGATTGTGTTCATACCTTTGGTGCATGTAAATAAACTGTGCGATTCGTTGATGGATGTCAACGTAACATTCGATCCTATCTCACGTTAATTTGATTTTGTGCAATCCATTGTTTTTTTTTAGATTCGTGGTTAAGAAACCAAGAGTAGAGAGAGTGGAGGAAGAAATTTGAGTGAAAAAATGTATGAGATGTAAGTATTTTGAGATGTAAAACAAGAATTGTTCCATTATGTAAAGAATTTAAAGTATTTCTTTTAATATTATTTAAAACAATAATTGCTGTTTTTGCTTGAATAAAATAAAAATATAAGCAAATAAAATTTTCGATAAAAAACAAATTCTGCCAAATAGCTGCCTCTAATTATTATTGCTAGACTTACATTTGTTTTTTTTTTGCTACATTGCAGCCAGATATGATACGTATTTTGCTACGGAGAAAATGTATTGAGTGGCAACACTGCTAGTAACCAAGTATGATAGAATCAAGATTACGCGTTCCCCAAATGAGAGAGAGAGAGAGAAAGAGAGAGAGAAAGAGAAAGCATGACGTCATCCGCTATTGTCAGATTTTGGAATAATTTTACTTTGTGGACCACGCCGAATTTTTTTTCTTTTTTTATAATATGTTGTGGACTTCCTTAACCTATTGGTGCAATAAAATTTTGTCGGTCTCGAATGGTTTAGGAGATAAAAATCATAAAAGTTTCAAAAATTTATATTTTTTCATATACGAAAATATCCATATTTGTATACAGACCAGTAGTAATTTTTACTTTACTTCACCGCAAGAATTTATTTTCAATTTCGTCAATTTCCCTAAGAGATCACACATTTGCATACGTTTTTGTTAAGCAGAAGCACTGCGTGACGTCATGCACTCAATTGAGAAAGAGAGCATTAGATAACGGGACTGCGGAATGCGTAATCTAGTTTCTATCATTCTTGTCTACCCACAAGCCGAGTTAAAGAACTTTGTTCTAAAATTTTCATCATTAAATGTATAAAATATTATCTACAAACATATATTTCTCTTCACAAACAAATTTTATTTGGTGAATAGCTATTGGCTACGTTCAGCAGGCACAACTGTTGTGCAACTGTTGTGCTCAACATGTTGAGTAAATGTATCAGAAAAAGAAAATGATACCAAAAACTGACAGTTTTCACAACATGTTGAGCTGATCAGAAACTAATACTTATGCGTTCAGCAGGCACACACTCAATAGTAGCACAACAGAGCTACACAACAGAACGTAGCCATTGATACCAACCAATTTTTTGTATAATCATTTAATATTTAATATCTTGAATTTACTTTTAAGAATTACTTCAACACTATTTTCGATCAAAGATAACATTTTGGGCAGAGTTTTTTCAAATAGATAAAACAACATATAGTTCTGAAAAGGACTTCGCTTCATCTATTATTCACAATTTATAAGGTTATAAATTTGATACTTAACCTCTGCTAACTTTGAATAATTTTTCGCTATTTTTTCATAATTAAATTTTGGTGAAATTTTTCAAAAATTACTCTAACCAACAGCGGACTAATTTATCAACAGCGTCACGCGCGAATCACAAGCTTTATTTAAGATGTCCCCCTCATAAGTGATAGTCGTAGTAAAGAGCAGTTATGAATTAAGCTTTTAATTAAAGTCGCACATTAGGGTCCCACACTGAGCATCAAGATTTTCTAATCACAGGTCTTCTAAATACATAAAATTCAAGGAAGTTACCGAAGCAATACGTCAAATATGAACGCAACCATTTTGGCAGAAGTTGCGGTAACAAAGACGAAATAGAGTCAATCTATCATGTAATAAATGGAGACACAGCAGACCAAAAAGGTTTTGCTGTCAAAATGAAGTCGATTTATTAGGTTTTGCAACGGTTGTAACTCCTACGTGGTTTTATGCTATGAGAAAAAAAATACAACAATTGTTCAACGAGTGGAAATGACAGCCAATCTGTGCAAACTATACATTAGACGAAGTTGGCCTTAGTTAACTGAGCTACCGAGATATTTGTAATTATTTCGATATTGTCATGAAATTTTGCCAAAAGTCATAATATAGCTGGTATGTCACAAGTTGCCTGTACTTTGCAACAAATTAGCTAATAAGCTGCATGCTGCATGCAGCGAAATTTGTGTGCTACTAAAATATTGATAAAAGTCCCAACATTAAATAATGCCTTGAAACTTTTTGCAGTTTTTCTTTTCTATTTTTAATTTTTGTGCTATTTTCCATTCTAAGCTATGAATGCAATTATGCACCATTAGAATTAGCACCCTCTGTAGAGAGCATTTATTTTAAAAGTTTGCCATAATGACCACCACTTTTTCTAATGTTCTCCCCATTGTCAAGCGCTAAACAACCCGACTAGCAACATTTGTTATAATTTGTCAACTAATACGCGCAAATAAAAGTTTAAAGCCAAAACAAATGTTGCCAACTTGTTTATTTTTGCAACATTGCAGGGTTACTTTTATGACTGTGTTGCAGCAGTTAGTAGTTTTATATGGCAGATTTTTTTGTATTTTTTAATTACTTTTTTTACTGCTTTTTCTACAGCTTCCACTTTGACTGTACTGCTGTTTACATATGGTATAAAAATCCGCTTAGAGTCCTGCAATAATCACGTATGTGCAGAAATCTGTGTTTATGTTTGTGTGATTTCTTTATGTGGCTCTGTATGTTGCGCCAAAGTGCAAGCTCAAGCATGTTTTTATGGCTCTGGGATTAGAGCTTTCGAAATATTTCGTTTTGGGAATTTATGTTCAGGATTCTTGCAGAGATTTTGCTGAAATTCATGCTATGCAAATCCGAAGGATTTTCATGCATGACAAAAAACTATGTGGATGGAAGAGCATGGAAGAGCGGAGGAATAATATGTAAAAGTGCTGTCAATTCTTATTAAAGTATTTAATAAAAGCTTCAGAAGTTGTTATGGGGATTTTTTGCATATTTTTCCCAATAAACGGCACTAAGAAATTTTCATGAAAAAACTGCGTGGAAATTTTGCTGCATTACAATTGATTTAAATGGAAGAGTTCACTCTTACTTCGAGAATACAAAAAAAAAAAAGAAAAAAAAATGTTAAAAAGCTTTTCTTGATGAATGAAATTCTGTTCAACTTGGAATTTATGGAAGCCCTAGCTGTGAAATGCAATTATTAATTTCGACTTGTGAAACTGTTCTATCATTAGGTAGAATATGTTCAACAAGGTTGTTTTCCAAAGTTAAATTGTTCTTCTTTCGTTGGAAGATAGCAAAATATTAAAGACTGCTCTTTGCTAGGAATGTTTTCTTATGCGTTCTACTAGGTATTAAGATTGGATGTAAAAAGTTACTCTGGGGTTTCTCCAAAAATTCTTTGAAATTTTCAACGCATTTTTCTCGGAGCTTGAGAGGAATTTGTTAACACTTTGTCTATCTAACTTTCAACCTTTCAGGGTTACAAAACACCACTTTTTTATATATATTTTAAGAAGTTACAACACCTGCAAAGTTCTGTATGTAAAAGGTCGCAACACTAAGCCAAATCGTAAGGCAGTTCGAGGCACGCTGTTAAACTTTTGAACAGGTCGCAACACTCTGCCACATTTACTATAAATCCTCAACAATCTGCGACATTTTTAACAAAGTCACAACACCTTGTTACATTTGAGAACACGTCATAAAACGCAGTTCTTCAAAAATGTCGCAACATTCCGGGATTTTTTAACAGGTCGCAACATACTGCGAGCATATTTTGTGGCATTTTTGAAACAGTCACAAAATGCAGTGTAATTTTTCAAAAAGGTCTCAACTTTGCGACTTAAAAAAGTCGCAACACTTTGCGACTTCAAAAAAGGTTGAAACACTCTGCAACTTTAAAAAAGGTCGCAAAAAACTGCGAAAATATCTTGCAACATCTTAAAAGTCTGCAACACTCTGTGAAATTAATCATAAAGTCGCAACATCCTGCAATGATGTTTGCAAGAACATATTTCGATATTTTAGAAAAGGTTACAAAACGCAAAGGCATTGCATAAAAAATTTACAACACTCTGGGACTTTTTAGAAGGTTGCAATAAGCTGCAAGAGTATCTTGTGAAATTTTTTAGCAGTCACAAAATGCAGCGACATTTTTTTTTAAAAGTTCACAACACTCCGCAACTTTAGAAAAGGTCAAAAAACGAAGTGGCCTTGATAAAAAAAGTCGCAGCACTCTGCGAGATTTTTTAATAGCTCGCAACTCCTTTCGATTTTTGTTTTTAACTATAATAGCTTACGACATTTTACAATACAATCTTTTTATGCGCGAGAACATTTTGTGGCATTATTAAATAAGTCGCAATACTCTGTGACATTTTTTAAAAAGACTCTGCGATATTTTCAAAGCGATGGTAGCACTAGAAAATTTTTTGTAAAGGTCTCAACAATCTGTGACATTTTTTAGAAAGCTTGAAACACTCTGCGACATTTTTTAAAAGAAGTCGCAACACATTGCGAGATTATATTGCGACTTTTTTAAAAGGTTACAAACCACTGCGACATTATTTAAGACACTGCAATACCCTGCAACATTTAATTTACACTCTGCGACATTTTTTAAAAGGGGTACAATATTCTGCGATATTTTCAAAGAGATTACAACATTAAAAATGTTTTTCGAAAGATCGCAACAATCTGTGAAATTTTTTTTGGAAAGGATGCGACATTTTTTGAAGAAGTTGCAACACATTGAAAGATTTTAAAGAGACTGTTTTAAAACGTTGCAAAGTACTGTGGCATTTTTTAAGACGCTGGAATGCCCTGCGACATTTAATTTACACTCTGCGACATTTTTTTTAAAAGGGCTGTAATACTCTGCGATATTTAAGAGATTGCAACATAAAAAGTTTTTAAGCGATCGCAACAATCTGCGACATTTTTTTGGAAATGTTACAACACTCTGCGACATTTTTTTAAAGAATTCGCAACACATTGCGAGATTATATTCTGACTTTTTTAAAAAGTTATAAAGCCCTGTGACATTCTGTAAGAGGTTACAACAACCTGCGACTTTTAATTTACACTCTGCGACTTTTTTTCTTAAAAGTGCTGCAATACTCTGCGATATTTTCAAAGAGGTTGCATTATTAAAAAGTTTTTCAGACGATCGCAACAATCTGCGACATTTTTTTGGAAAGGTAAAAATACTCTGCGACATTTTTTTAAAGAAGTCGCAACACATTTCGAGATTATATTTTGACTTTTTTAAAGGTTACATAGCACTATGACAATCTGTAAGAGGCTACAACAACCTGCGACATTTAATTTACACTCTGCGACTTTTTTTCTTAAAAGTTCTGCAATACTCTGCGATATTTTCAAACAGATTGCAACATTAAAAAAGTTTTTCGAACAATCGCAACAATCTTCGACATTTTTTTGGAAAGGTTACAATACTCTGCGACATTTTTTTAAAGAATTCTCAACACATTTCGAGATTATATTGTGATTTTTTTTTAAAGGTTACAAAGCACTGTGACATTCTTTAAGAGGCTGCAACATCCTGCGACATTTAATTTACACTCTGCGACATTTTTTTAAAAACGCTGCAATACTCTAGAATATTTTCAAAGAGATAGCAACACTATTTTTTGAAAGTTTTTGGAAAGTTTGCAACAATCTGTGAGATTTCTTTGGAAAGGTTGCAACACTCTGCGACATTTTTTAAGAAGTCGCAACACATTGCAAGATTGTAAAGTGACTTTTTTAAAAGGTTTCAAGGAACTGTGACATTTTTTTAGACTCCGCAACACCCTGCGACATTTAAATTAATTAATTCATGTGAATAAAATTTAAAAATTCTATGCCATCAATTTTTCAAATCTTTCCATACCTTCTTTATAGCCTTCAAATTCTTAAAAATAGCCCACATTTACATCATACTCCCCCACAATATATTAACTGCACTTAAAAAAAAAAATAAACACAAACAGAAAGCTTTCCACAACCAAACTGATAGCTTACACGTGTGCGTCAGTTTTTTTTTTTTTTTTCCTCACCTCATTCCAAAATAAACAGCCAAAAAGAATATAAAATCATTTTGTACCAAAATAAATCAAATCTCAAGGAATCTCGCCACAGTTGCACAACATCAAGCAGCATCTGTCAGCTAGCAACCAGGTATGCATCAGTTGCATGTCAACGCAGCTATTGGATGAAGCATGCTTCGGCATACGACCCGTGTCAGTCTATCGTATTTTGAGCAACAGAAACCCCAAGTTTTTAAGAAACATAAAAAGATTAATCATCTAAAATGAGATGAATTAATAAAACTCCCAACGTCAATTTTTTTTCTAAAGCAACAAAACATATCTTTGATAATTGCAGATCAAGATGAAAGATACTCGCAAGTGAGTATAGATGTGTGTGTGTGTGTTGGTGTGTTTGTATTTATTTTTACATCTTTCATCTTTACACATGATTTTCTTTCTCTCTGCATTTATATGACGCATTTGATTTGGGGAAATTTATGTCAAGTAGGAACTGAATGACAGTTTTGTTATTTCTGTTTTGTTTTTCTTTTTTTTTTTTTTTTTTGGTTTTTTGTAAACACTTACGTAAATGAGACTCTTGCTTTATATTGGGATATCAAAGCAAAATCAACATCATAGGGAATATAACTTAAGCCAAGTTGCTTTGATGATTAATTTTAAGTTATAATTTAATTAGAGAAAGTGGGAGAGGGATTTGATTCAATTCTATTTGGCATTTGGAATGAAAGAAAGATGACACATGAGGGCAGAAACAATTAGAAAAAATAAACACTCTTTGTATTATTGAGAAGTTTATGAATAAATGTCAGAGCAGAGAACATTCGTGGCGGAAATACGATAAATTCTTGCTCCAAAGTAATATAAGACCCTCGAATAAGGCTAAAAAATTGTAACATTCGACACTGGGCGCTTCGACTGGACTTCCATTGAGCCTGTGAATCAAAGCTTTATTGCTAACAGTACCAAAATTTACATAGTTGGTTTTGCAAGATCTTTTATAGAATTAATTTAGCAGTTTTTTCCGGTAGTCTTAAAAAGTAGTTTTTTTTTTTAAATTTCGTGCTTCGGAGTGTTTACTTGAACAATAATCAAAAAAGTCTGCCTCAGGGCAAGATGTGAAGACACCAAAACTATTTCGCCCCGGACGTTCGACCGAAAACGTCGATACAGCAGAGGAAAGTGTTGAAAACGTCCCAAGCACCTCAATTCATCAACGTGCTCAAGAACTCGACCTTTCCACATCCACACTGCAGCAAATATAAGCATAGGCGCTATACATAGGGTCTACGGTAAAAAATATTATATTCCAGTAAAGGCTGGTTCTTAGTCATCATGACAAAAAAAAAGACAAGAAATTCATTTCATCATGAGCCCGCGGAAAATGCATCAATCTTGCAACGGTGTTGCATAGAATAGCTGATCGGTGAGTATATGAGGAACGGTAAATTTTACTGAACAGAAATGAAGGTTTTTTACAGTTCCTTACGACAAAAATAAAAATTTTAATTCTAACGCCGTGAGATCGCTGTTGATTCTGCAACAAAAATGCAATATTGTTGCATGGAATTATTTCTCACTGAATAGAACTGATGCGAAAAATTTTAGTGTACAACAGCATTACATGATCCTTTGACTTCATAACAAAATAAAAAAAAAAATAAATGTTGGAGCCAGGACACCACTGAGGCAACCGTTTCATATAGTCAAAATGCAACAACAATGCAAAAAAACGTTGCATGGAATTTTAACGCCGTGGCTGGAGCTGTGATAAATTTTATGGAATGATAGAAAAGCTGAGAACCCCCTTAAATAACCTAAATGCACCAAATGCAAAAATAAAATAAAAATTAAAAAAAAATTAATTAAAATACTTATACTTACAACAACTATAAGCACAAGAACATGGATTTTGATAAGGAATAGGCAAGAATTCGAAAAGACATGAGGGCAAGGATTTGAACAAGGATTAGAACTAGGAATAAGATAAAGAGTATGATAAAGATTTGGACAAAGTTTTAAGCATGTAATTGGACAAGGACTAGGACAAGAATTTAGGTAATGATTGGAAAAAGGACAATAACAAACATTTGGACAAGGATTAGTAAATACATTAAGACATCTAAAACAATATTTTGGACAAGATTGGAAAAAACCTAAAGACAAGAAATGGGACAAAAAATAGTCCAGGAGTTTGGACACACTAACTACAAGATTTCGGAAAAGAAGTGGGGCAAGGATTAGGAAAGACATTCGAATCAGGCTAAGGTAAGGACATGGACATGGCTTAAAACAAGACATAGGGTTATCATTAGAAGATATACATATAAGCATAAGGATAAGAATGAGGATAAGTTTGGGAACAAATGAAAGGATATGGACAAGAATAAAGATAAGATACGCTGTCACGTCAAAACCTACGGTTGTGTTTCTTGTTGTTGTTGGTGTGGTTGTTGTTGTTGTTGTTGTTGGTGTTGGTGTTGGTGTTGGTGTTGGTGTCGATGTCGGTGTTGGTGTTGGTGTTGGCTTTGGTGTTGGTGTTGGTGTTGGGTTTGGTGTTGGTGTTGGTGTTGATGTTGGTGTTGGTGTTGGTGTTGGTGTTGGTGTTGGTGTTGGTGTTGGTGTTGGTGTTGGTGTTGGTGTTGGTGTTGGTGTTGGTGTTGGTGTTGATGTTGGTGTTGGTGTTGGTGTTGGTGTTGGTGTTGGTGTTGGTGTTGGTGTTGGTGTGGGTGTTGGTGTTGGTGTTGGTGTTGGTGATGGTGATGGTTTTGTTGTTGTTATTGTTGGTGTTAGTGTTATTGCTTTTGCTTTTTTTTATTTGCTTCTCCGTGTGTTGTGCTATTCCTTGGTGGATTAACTTTGCCTTAGTTGCATGCAATTAATCCAGCAAAAGTGATGCATATGTGTCACATTAGGCGGTTTCCTGAGCGACCTCATGACGCCGTCAATTTTTTTGTTATTTTTATCATGTCCCCGTAGTCCTCATCTTCATTTTCAATCCTTAAAATATACCGTTACGCTAGTAGTCACAGAGTTAAAATTCCATGCAACTTTTTTTCATGTTTGTAGCATTTTTACTGCATTATGTGGTTGCCACCCTGAAATCACGATGACAATAATTTTTTTTGTAATTTAGTTGTGAGGCGTAATAACACATCTATCCTTTCGTATAACAAAATTTACCGCAGCACGTGTCTCAAGTGAGGAAAAATTCCATGCAACGTTATTACATTTCTGTTACATATGCTGCTATATTCACGATATGGAGACGTCGGAAATTTTTTTAATTTTTGTCGTAAGGCCAGTATAGTATAAGTATAAATCCTTCATTTTCCTTTTCAAACATTTATCGCAGCTTATGTATATACTCACTGAGTTAAAATTCAATGCAACGCTGCTGCATGAATGTTGCATTTTCGATCTTTGAGCGGCTCTCTCTGTGTCCCCATGGCATTAAAAATTGTTTGTCTAATTTTGTTGTGAGGACTTAGAACAGGCGTTTATCAACTTTTTAATCCTGACACTAATAGTCAGCGAGTAATAATTCCATGTTACAAATTTTCTGTTGCGTTGCTTAAGCAGCTCCCACCGCATACCGATGACGTTTTGAATTTTTGTTTTATTTTTATAATAAAGTCAAAGAATTTACCTTTACCTTAATGGTCTTACCATTTTTTTAGTCATAGCTCTTATACTCAGCGAGTAACAATTCAATGCAACACCGATGAATTTTAAAAAATGCATTTTTCAACTTTTTTGGAAACCTGCGCAGTAAAACGTAACTTCGTCACGTCAAAAAGAGTGAATGCAATTTTTTTTTTTCTAATGGGACAAAAAAAAAATCCGAAAAAACTATCGCGACGACACATATAATTTTTAATAAGGGAAGTAGGAAAGGATTCAACAATATCCTCTCCAAAACTGGTCGATATATTAGTAAAATACGACCGAATCATGGTCACTACACAAACAGTTCAAAATACGCTGCGCCTACAGAACTTAAGAATTAGAGTTGCCGCGAGAAAACCGTATATAAATGCGATCAACCGGAAAAAGCGAGTTAACTTTGCGAAAAAAGTGCCTCAACAAGGAGTTCCGCTTTTGGAGACGAGTTATATTTTCCGATGAATGCAAATTTAAGCTTAAATTTTCAGATGGAGCAGTTTAAATATGGCGAGAGAAAAACAAACGTCTCTATTGTAGAAATCTATTTCCAACTTTTAAGTACGGTGGAAAGTCTGCCATATTCTGGGGCTGTTTTGTTGCGAATAGCGTTTGAAAGTTGGTACATATTTCAGGAATAATGAATGCCAAGAAGTATATTGAAATACTAAAAAATAATTTACAACAAAGTGCTGCTAGTAAAGGTCTCTAAAATCATAATATCTTCCAGCAAGATAACCACTCAAAGCACACCACTCTTGATACTCGCCTGTGGATACTTTGCAAAAAAATACGAATTTAACTTGGTAGTGTTGTTAGTTCAATTCGTATCCAAAGCTAAATTTTTACTTTGTAAGAAACTACGACTTTAACTAGGTAGGGAGAAGAAACACTGGTTTGTGTCTCTACTAAGTTAGCTTCGGATTTAGGAATATAACTTCATGCATTTACTTTTAAATAGTTTAGAAAAAGAAGCAATGTAGGTAACGAAGAAAGATGTAATCTTTGCATCAAGCAATGTTTTAAAATAGGTTAAAATTTCTACAAAACTTTTTCCGGCGTCTTGAATTATATTTTATAAATTTAATCGACCATATTCACAACTAAGCTAAAAGACGCTCAACGTTTTTGCCAATACATCTCCGTTGGAATTTTTCTGCTTTGATCAACAATTTTGCCTATTCCTTAATCTTTATTTTGTAATAAAATGTTGCAAGTGGTGATTTTATTGCGCTCAGATTGCATTGAAACTTAAGCCTCAATAAAATTGTTTTTATGGTTACCCTTTAAGCAAAAACTAAATAAATTGCATTGAAGAAAAAAAAAATAAATAAAAAAAATAATGAAGGAAAAAAGCTGAAGAGAGCAGCAGTAAACATGTTACTGCAAAAACGATTTAAAGTACGTATATTTCAATAAGAAAAAACTTGTGTACTTGTGTTTTTTTTTCTTGGTAATTTGCTGCTTGCGGCAAAAAAAAAAAAACAAACAAACACTGCTGATGAAATACCTCTTGTGGATTTCCACATTTTTTTAGTCTTCTGGTACTTTACTTATTTCAACAACCAGTTATTTAATTGAAAATCAAAACTTTTGCTTGCTACTCATTTCAAGAAATCCACTCCTTTTTCCCCTGACTTCTATCTTTTATTTTTTGTTTGTTTTTTATTGTGGTTTTCTCTCCGAATTTTAATTTCTTAAAAGTAATACGGGGGAAGAATATAAATTAAGATTTTCATTTATATTTATATTATTCTTAATTTCAAGTCAACATGGCAGCACTGTAAAGTGGAGTGAATTTCAGTGTTTTAATGTTAAAAGTGTTTACGTTGCAAACCGCACTCAATTGGCATTTATCTGTGTTGGCATAAAGAGTCAAATAAATGTTTTGATAGCATTAAATTTTTTCAATGTGATTATGTAAGATATGCGACCACAATCCATGGAAGCATACTTGAATTGCATATTTGATTGAATTGCGCAATAATATATATTCTGTTAGCTTAAGTGGAATAGCATTTAATTAACAGGTGCAATTTATAAAAATGTTTTTAAAGTGATAACTTATTATGGGAGGGTAAACCAGGAATAAATCAAGATTTTTGTTGTAACAGAACCTAACAAATTTGGTACCGTTTTTTAGATAATACTTTCACTAGGAAAAATCCAAATTTTTATTGCAATTGAACAATTTTTGTAGCCACTATACCTCTTTAAATTCAACCACTTTTATGTATTTTTATTGTTGTGGAATATTTGATTTTGCACATCTTACAAAGAAAAAAATTAGTGTAAGCGCAATTTTTTGATTTTCGATTTTATTTCAAGAAAAATATTGTATAAATAAGTGACTTTTAATATGTTTTCAATTTAGCTTAAGAAAATAAATTGAAAAATTTCCAAAAAAA
Organism: Pherbina coryleti; assembly: GCA_943735915.1. Classification (NCBI taxonomy): domain Eukaryota; kingdom Metazoa; phylum Arthropoda; class Insecta; order Diptera; family Sciomyzidae; genus Pherbina; species Pherbina coryleti. Next base: position 87,863,219 of record OX030949.1, read on the forward strand.
TAAAAATTCCTTTAAATATTTTCCAAAACTTAGCAATTTTTGCAAAAAATCAATGAACGAATTTTGGTTTTTATATTTTGTTAAAAAAAATTGGAAATTATTTTGAAAAAATTATTTAAATTTATAAAAAAATTTAAAAAATATTTTGAAAAATTTTCTATTTTTAGCAGACAAGAAAGAAAAAGCTCCACATACCTCCAGTTTCATTTTTATATTTTAATTTTTTTTTTGTTTTAAGTCTTTCAGAAACTATTTTCACTTTATCCGACTTCTTCCGATTCTTTGAGTAATCGTTTTTTGAAAAATGGTCTAAAATTGATGTTTTCTCAAAAATTATTCTTTATTTTGTTACCATATTTCTTACACTGTACCGGAGTTTGTTTATAATTTTTAAAGAGTTTTAAAAAAAAAATGTTTCTTAACAAATAAAATAAAATTCTGATGTTATTTTTAGACAAGAAAAAAAAAATAAAATAAAGGTTATGTTCCCTTAAAATACTCTGTTTAGCACATGATAAGGGACAAATTAACACCAAATGAAATGGACCGATTTTGTAACACCGAAAATCGATTTTTTTTCAAATGGCCGCCATTTTGTTTTTTTTTTTTTTTGGCGGATAAAAATTATCTTAGTTCAGGCGGTGGCCACTTAAACAAGGATTAATTCGCTTTTTTTTATTTTTTCCTCAGATGTTTCAGACTGGTGATATCCTGCACACCGTCAATTTATTTGGCATTTTTTTTTTAAATCAAATAACGTCAAAAACCGCTTCAAAAATTCTGAAAAAAATTGTTTTGTATTTTTAAAATGTTAATAAATATATGTGCAAAATTTGTAAACGATATGAAAACAAAATTCCCGATACGAATTTAAAATTTGTAACCTATATGTCCCCTTAAAATATTTTTTTATTTAGTTTTATTTACTCATATTACCTTGATTAAAAAAAAATACCAATACGAATATTTTTTTTTTTTTTGTAAAAATGTTTCATGGTAAACATTATTTTACATGTATAGTAGAATTTTTGTCGAAAAAGTGCATAAGAAACTATGTGCCTATCTTTTTAAAAAAAAAGATATTGCCAAATGGTTTTAAGTATTAAAAAGTTAAAGCCTTCATCGTTTAAAATTAATTTTTTTGTTGTTTTTTTTTACCAGTTCTAATAACTTTAATATTAAATTTAATATATGCAAATTTCGTTTTTTTTTATTAAAACCTAATTTTTGGCGCAAATACTTGATATACGTAAAATCTGATTCAATATTTGAAATCAGCAACCAAAAATTCATAAACATGTAAAATTTCATAACAATCGAACGACTCCTTGTATTTTTTCCTCACTTTTGTATGGGCTCAAAGTACTGTGCGGCTGTCGGATGGCGATCCTCTCTCGGAGAAATCCGTTGAGAACACGTCCAGAATAGGAGCGGTTGTCGGTTATCGGATCAGCGTTGCTTTTCATTGTGTGCATGATACAATTATAAGGTAGGTCCAGGAAAAACACACTCTCTATGACTACAAATCAACAAGAAAACATTAACAAAGGCGTAGGTATAATGTCAAAATACAATACAATGCGATGCAAATAAATTAGTTTCTTAACAATCGAACTAAGTAGTCGAATGAAAATTATATAAAAAGTTAACTTTTATTTGCTTCGTTGGAAGCTAACATACAATTCATTCTGTATTATAAATATCTTAAAACATGGCTCATATAGTTAAATTTTTAAGGTTTTTGCTTACTTTTCGTGTATTATTTCACATAAAATCAATACCCAGTACCCAGATTTATACGGTTAAAAGTAAATTACTCATCCCTAAGGCTGAACGAATAAACGTTAATTGTCAAAAGTGACATTATACCTACGCCACTGTTTTGATTTTCTTTGCTTTGCTTTTTCGTTTTTTTTATCTCCGAATTGGGCCTACCTTATAATTGTTTCATGGTTGTGTGAATGGTACAAATGCAACACACACAAACACAAAACGAAATGTCAGCTCATGGTAAAAACTAAGAAAATAGCACTGAACACAGCCAATTCTTAGCTAAAATATGGCAACACTTACGCCACTCAAAGAGAGATCCGCCAGCCGTCAGAGAAAAAATAGAATTGATTCTATTCTGGAGTTTTTTCGTCGCGGATTTCCACGGCCATTTAATTTTTGTCGGCTGCATAGATTTTCATGTATTTTGTTGCACAGCGCACACGACAACCGACAGCCGCTTTGGTTCTGTTCGGGCTCGTAGGCAGGTTCGTCCTTTCTCTCTCTTTCCCGCAGTGCTAGTCGTATTTCAAACAGACGCTTTTCTCTCTCTCTACTCAGTGTTAAGTGTGCGTTAGACATTTACTGTTGACATTGAGCATACCATCTTTCAAACGTATTGTGCAATTAAAGCGTGAAAATATAAGAGTAGGAGGCAAAGCAGTTTATCAGAATGTTCATGATTGCATTAATATTGTTATTTCGAATATGGGATTACAAATTAGTAATACTACAAGCTTTAATACGGCTCAACAAACGATCTTGGTGAAGTGTGTATAGTGGAATGTCTCAATGAAGCAAGGCAACAAATTATTATTGTTAATATATATGTTTAACTCCAAACGAATGTATTTCAAACATTATTCAATTTATTCATAAACAGCTATTAATTTATACACAAGAAGGTTCTGCTTTACTCAATGAAAATTATCATAAAATTCCGTTAATTTTAATCGGAGATTTTAATGTTAATTTCCCTGCTGATCGAGCTAAAAATTTAGTATCGTTCCTACAGTCAAAATTACAATTAAAAAATGATTAATCAGCCAGATGAAGCTACAACAAGTCATGGAACTGTACTCGATGCAGTCTTTGCAAGATTTTTAGATGACATACAATAGGGGTATTCTCGCAGTCTTGCAGAACCCTTGCAAAATGCAAGAATTGCAAAAATTGCAGAATTTTGCAATCCGTGCAACATCACAACAACAAAACACAAGAGAAAAAAATTTTGCAATCCGTGCAATTTGTGCAACACTGGCACCCATGTTTTGCGTGGTGGTGCAACTGTGCGTCAGCTGTTTGAAACAAATTCGATTTATTTATTTTGTGTGCTTCTGAGTAGGTAAGTTAACTAAATTTGGGTTTTCTTCATATTTAAACCAACATTTGTACTTTTCTATAGGTAAAAATGGATAAGCAGCCTAAGAAAAGAAAACTAATGACAAGCAAGAAGTGGAAAGATAGTGAGTTAATCACTATCATATATTATTTGCACGAGGAGCGTGATTTTGAGGTACGTTCATCATTCCAGGATAATTTCAAGATTTTTAACTTTACAATTTATTATATTATTTATATTTTTATTTATATTTATATTATTCAAACAGCTTCCCACAGCTCAATTCTATTACAAAAAATTTATAGCTGCGACGCAGCTGAATGCATCGTGGGACCTTGTGCGATGGAAGGTACGACACCTGAAGACACAATTTAAGAAAGCCAATGACTGGCTTGCATGTTCTGGCGCCAGTTGGAAACACCAAGCGTAGTCAGGTTATCCAACACCTGATCCTTCCAACGAAGATGTGGGCGTTCTCTTCTGCGTTGACCACCACCGGGCACCGAATCGAATATTTTTTTCGCTGGAGCATCGTTTTCCATTCGCTCAACATGACCTAGCCAGTGGAGCCGCTCGATTTTAATGGGCTTAACTATGTCGATGTCAGCGTACAGCTCATACAGCTCGTGGTTCCATCGGATTCGGTACTCACCATTGACGCAGATTGGACCGAAGATCTTACGAAGGTTCTTTCTCTCGAAGGCTGCCAAAGTCTTTTCATCAGAACTGCTCAACGTCCAGGTTTGTGCTGAATATAATAGGACGGGCATGATTAGTGACTTATAGAGCGTGAGTTTTGTTAGTCGAGATAGGGCTCTGCTTCTCAATTGCCTACTTAGCCCAAAGTGACACCTGTCGGCAAGAGTTATTCTTCGCTTTATCTCAATACTGACATCGTTGAAAGAGTTTACGCTGGATCCGAGGTAGACGAAGTTCTTAACAACTTCTAAATAGATGTTGTCCACAGTGACGTGATTTCCAAGACACTGAGACTGTTTATTTGTTGACACTAGGTATTTCGTCTTATCTACGTTCACTGCAAGACCTATTCGTCTCGACTCTTTCGCTAACCTGGAGAATGCTGCACTGACTTCGCGCGTTTTATGGCCAATGATATCGATATCATCAGCATATGCCAGCAGCATAATACTTTTGTAGAATATAGTGCCATTGCTCCTCAAATCAGCAGCTCGGCTAATCTTCTTAATCATTAGGTTGAAAAAGTCGCACGATAAGGAATCACCTTGTATCGTTTTTGTTTGGTATTGAATGGAGGAGTGAGATCCTTTCCGATCTTAACTGTGCTGCTGGTGTTGCTCAGTGTCATTCTGCAAAGACGGATGAGCTTTGCAGGAATACCAAATTCAGACATGGTGGAGTACAGATGATTCGACTGTCGAAGGCGGTTTTATAATCGACAAAAAGATGGTGTGGATTGGCGTCGATTTGTTTTTCTAGGGTCTTCTCCAAGATTTGTCGTAGTGTAAATATCTGGTTTATGGTGGCTTTGCCAGGTCTGAAGCCACACTAATAAGGTCCAATCAGCTGTTTTACGATGGGATTAAATCTTTCACATAATACGCTCGACAGGAGCTTATATTCGATATTGAGAAAACTTATCTCGTGGTAGTTGGCGCAAATGGTGGGATTGCCTTTCTTGTGGATTGAGCAGAGCACACTGAGGTTCCAATCATTTGGAATGCATTCTTCTGACCATATTCTGCATAGAAGCTCTTGAATAGAGCTTCAAATAGAGCATTTAAATAGAGCTTCGCCTCCATTCTTGAAGAGCTCTGCAGGTAAGCCATCAGCTCCTGCAGCTTTGTTGTTTTTAAGCCGAGCTATAGCTTTCAAGACTTCACTATGGTCGGGCAGCAGAACTTGAAAGCTATCCTCCACAATTGGGGTTTTCGGAATGTCATCTCTATTGCCGGGATTATTGTCGTCGTCACCATTTGGAAGCCTAGAGAATTGTTCCATCCAAATCATCAGTGTACTCTGGATATCTGTCACTAGATTCCCCATTTTCATCCTTGCAGGAAGAGGCCCCGGTTTTGAAACCATCGGCCAGGCGTCTTATTTTTTCGAAAAATTTTCGGACCTCATTCCTGTCACCACACATCTCAATTTTCTCACACTCACGCATTTCCACTTCTCTTTTCTTTCGACTGAAAATGCGTCTCTCTTCCCTCCTCTTCTCTTTGTATCGCTCTTTAGCAGCACACGTTGCAACCGACTGCAGAGTGGCTTTGTAAGCGGCGTCTTTTTCTGCAGTGGCGTCGCGACACTCCTGGTCGTGCCACTGGTTTCGGCGATAGCGGTGATAGCCTATCACCTCTTCGGCAGCCGTATACATAGAGTGGGAAATATGATTCCACTGCGCGCATAAATATATATATATATATACATATATATCGTCGATCGAAGGAGCGCTTTCTTGAAGCAGGAGTGAGAGTCAAGTAGAGAAGTCGTTGGCTGTTCGTTTTGATTGCAGCTTTTCGACGTCTAGCTTTCTCTGTGCTGAATTGCGTACATTCTTGGTTCAACACAGATGTCTACGGATCTTGGCTGCGACAAGATAAGGATCCGAGTCTATATTGGCACCACGGATCATGCGTACATCTAAAACACTGGAAGAGTGCCTTCCGTCAATCAAAACGTAATCAATTTGGTTGCGCGTCTTTTGGTCAGGAGACAGCCAAGTTGCTTTATGAATATTGAGATGCTTGAATCTAGTGCAACTAACGACCATGTTTCGTGCTGCGGCAAAGTCAATCAGCCTCATTCCGTTATCGGAGGTATTGTCGTGGAGGCTGAACTTTCCGATTTTTGGACCAAAGATATTTTCTTTTCAAACCTTGGCGTTGAAGTCACCAAGCACGATATTTATGTCTTGACGGGGGTTGCATTCATAGACCTCTTCAAGGTGCTCGTAGAAGCAGTCTTTGGTCTCATCGTCTTTGTCTACTGTCGGAGCATGAGCACATATCAGGCTTAACGGATTATGCCAAGTCGCTCGTTCACAGGTGTGAATCGCAGGTCATGATGCCGTTGTCTCTTGCCACCACGAATCCGCATCCAAATTCGTGCCTCTCCACATGGCCGCTGTAGTAGATATAACAGAATGTTTGCCGTAAGAAACCCTGTCCCTTCCATCGCATTTCTTAGATTGCAGTGATATCAGCTTTGTATCTTTCTTAAATATCTATCAGTTGGATAGAGGCACCATCCCAATTAAGGGTTCGGACGTTCCAAGTGCATATCCGTAAAGCATTGTCAGTTTTTCGTTTGCGGTAGTCGTCATCAGATTTGGGGATCATTTTTATCTTTATTCTTTTGCGTTTCATTGAAATTGTTTTTTACGTGGTGGGCTTCAAACCCAACGCACAACCCTTGAAAGGCAGGTACCCTGCCAATCAGATTAGCCGTCAAAGTAACGGTTGCCAGTTTTCCGTTTCTAGAGGATACTACGGAGAGGTTTGAGTCGACTTGAGATGAGTTCGACATGGATAATGCTGGCCTCACAAGGTTGAGACAGTCAGACACGTTGCCATGTGAAGGTCGCCCCCTGACCCTCACGCGTTGTCTTGTGAGGATTGTAATTCTATTAGTAGTTAATATAAAATCATAGATTCTTGCTAAAAAATGTGACAACTTTCAATCAACTTAATTTTTTTCTATCTAATCACCACTGATAATGTATCTTTTGGCAAAAGGTGAACCTCGTTACACACCTGTAATTGACTACAACTATTCGTTCATTTAAGGACATCGATAACTCATATCAGCAAATTCACAAGCCAATGCTAATAATTGACTGACAAACTATTAGAAAACTAAAATTTTCCACCGCAGCATATATTACTGCTGAACTATAAACTTCACTTTTTGTTAACACTCGATTTCACTGACCATCTATTTTTCGAACCTCGCGCTATACATGAAAATCGATTTTTAAGGAGTAAACTTAAAAAATAAGACCTTGAATATTTTGGTTTATTTAAAAAAGATAGAAAATAATTTTGCACACGAAGTTCATATTTTGGTTTCTGATTTCCTTAGATAATGTTCCAATTACAAAGTTTATTTATTTCGTTCATAACAATGGCAATGATGTTTTTATGTGTATGCTATTGTTATGATTATGATTATTATTGCATTATTATTATTATTTCAATAAAAGAAAATAATGCACATTCAGCTGCGCTCAATTAATCAGAGCAAATTAAAACAAATTTATAACTGCAAAAAGCAGAGTCAACATCCGTTGGAAAAACGGAACTCACAGTTAGAGGGAAACGGAAGTAGTGGAAGAGACCCAAAAAAAAAAAAAAAACATACCAAACAAAAAAAGAAAAAATAAAAATAAACTTGACGCAAAAAATAAACAATTCGCAAAATGTGCGATTTTGCAAAAAGGCAGAAAAAACAAAAACACACAAAATTGTTTTGGATGCTAGGCGGTCTTTTTGTGTATATTTTCTGTTATTTCACATTTTTCATTTTTTTTTTTTGCTTGGGAAGTTATTGTTTGCCCTGTCATTGGTGTTAATTTTTGTAACCAAAATGGAGGCAGCAGTAAAAAAGACAAAATTATATGAAACATTAAGCCATAAAATTTAGTCCAATTGACACCGGCGCAAATTAAGTGGCCAACGAACACGCACTGCATTCGCAGTTAACATGGGCCACGCTTCTAAGCTGCAGAGAATATGACAAGAAATAGTAGAGCTTAAAAGCTTCAAGAAAAACAACAACAAATCTGAAGTAGCACGAACGTGCATTAAAACGAAAGCATGATAGCTGTGTTGCATTCAAACAAGCCACTTTTACGCATTCAAACTCACACACACACACACACACACCCACAAACACGCATGCATGGCCAGCCAAGCAGCAGTTTATGTGTGATTTTCGAAAGTGGGGATTTTTTTTTGCAATGAGCTCCTTTTGTTGACGAAATTCGTTTGTCCAACCAACGAATGGCCACACAACAGCCAGCGAGTACGTGACAACGTTGAACCGACCACACTAACGCACAGTGAAAAATTCGAGAAAATAAACATAAGGGCTGTTCACGATCCGGTGCAAACAGTCTTGCACCATAGCAAATATAAAATATTTGTTGGAACATTTGCGATAATTTCATTTGCAATGCCTTTGCATCAATGCTATATCGAAAACCTATTTTATTTACAATAGAGTATTTACAATAGGGCTATTCACGATTCGTTGCAAACATGATAGCAAAATCATGCAACTGCATATATTTTATTTGAAATCGATTGTGAACATCCTTACTCAGGTTTACTTTGCAATAGTGATAAGAAAACACAATTGACATTGAGCGCTTATACTAAATGTCAACCTCTTCAAACTGGTTGAAGCGGTAGGAGAGAGTGTTGCTGAGAATTCGCATTTGACGTATCGTCACCGCGATCAGCATTTTGGCGTCAGTGGAACCACTTTGCTGTGCATTTTGAAGGATAATTTGCATTTTTTTTCATATAAGCTGCAATAGAATCAAAGAATATTTCCGACAGAACATTCGTTTTACCGCACAGGTTTCCAAAAAAGTTGTAAAATGCATTTTTTCAAAATTCATCGGCGTTGCATTGAATTGTTACTCGCTGAGTATAAGAGCTATGACTAAAAAAATGGGACAACCATTAAGGTAAAGGTAAATTCTTTGACTTTATTATAAAAATAAAACAAAAATTCAAAATGTCATCGGTATACGGTGGGAGCTGCCTAAGCAACGCAACTGAAAATTTGTTACATGGAATTATTACTCGTTGAGTATTAGTACCAGGATTAAAAATATGATACACCAATAAACGCCTGTTCTAAGCCCTCACAACAAAATTAGACAAAAAGTTTTTGATGTCATTAGGATACAGAGAGAACCGATAAAAGATCGAAAAGGTAACATTCATGCAGCAGCGTTGCATTGAATTTTTACTCCCTGAGTATAAAAGCCACGATAAATGTTTGAAAAGGAAAATGAAGGATTTATACCTGGCCTTACGACAAAAATAAAAAACAAAATTCCGACGTCGCCAGATCGTGCATATAGCAGCATATGTAACAGAAATGTGATATCGTTGCATGGAATTTTTACTCACCCGGGACACGTGATGTAGTAAATTCTGTTTTACGAAAGCATAGATATGTTATTACGCCTCACAACTAAACTACAAAAAAATTATAGTCATCATGATTTCAGGGTTGCAACCACATAATGCAGTAAAAATGCTACAACCATGAAAAAACGTTGCATGGAATTTTTACTCTGTGACTACTGACGTAACGGTAAATTTTAAGGAACGAAAATAAAGATGAGGACTTCGGGCACATGATAAAAATAACAAAAAAAAAAAATTGATGGCGTCATGAGATCCCTCAGGGAACCGCCTAATGTGACGCATATGCATCACTTTTGCTGTATTAATTGCATGCAACTAAGGCAACGTCAATGCACCAAGGAAAAGCACAACACATGGAGAAGCAAATAAAAAAAAAGCAAAAGCAACAACACCAACACCAACACCAACACAAACACAAACACAAACACAAACACAAACACCAACACCAACACCAACACCAACACTAACACCAACACCAACACCAACACCAACACCAACACCAACACCAACACCAACACCAACACCAACACCAACACCAACACCAACACCAACATCAACACCAGCACCAAAACCAACACCAACACCAACACCAACACCAACACCAACACCAACACCAACACCAACACCAACACCAACACCAACACCCACACCAACACCAACACCAACACCAACACCAACACCAACACCAACACCAACACCAACACCAACACCAACACCAACACCAACACCAACACCAACACCAACACCAACACCAACACCAACACCAACACCAACATCAGCACCAACACCAACATCAGCACCAACACCAACACCAACACCAACACCAACACCAACACCAACACCAACACCAACACCAACATCAGCACCAACACCAACATCAGCACCAACACCAACACCAACACCAACACCAACACCAACACCAACACCAACACCAACATCAACACCAACACCAACACCAACACCAACATCAACAACAAGAAACACCGTCACGTCAAAACCTACGGGTATGTCTACGACACACCCAACTCTTTTTTTTTAATTTGAATTTGAATTTTAATTTGAATTTGAATTTGAATTTGATTTTGAATTTGAATTTGAATTTGAATTTGAATTTGAATTTGAATTTGAATTTGAATTTGAATTTGAATTGAATTTGAATTTGAATTTGAATTTGAATTTGAATTTTGAATTTGAATTTGAATTTGAATTTGAATTTGAATTTGAATTTGAATTTGAATTTGAATTTGAATTGAATTTGAATTTGAATTTGAATTTGAATTTGAATTTGAATTTGAATTTGAATTTGAATTTGAATTTGAATTTGAATTTGAATTTGAATTTGAATTTGAGTTTGTTGAAACCTGATTTTTGGGAGCAAATTTTTTTGACCGACGAGGCCTATGTCACACTATCTGGCGTCGTTAACTAATAAATTGCCTTTTTATGGGAAACGGAGAATCCACACAAAACCCATGAAATAACATTGCATATCCAAAAAGTGACTGTTTGAGCCGGCGTTTGCGCCAAAACCATTATTGATCCATTTTTCTTCAGAGAAGTGAACTTCATATGTGGAAATTGGTTGATTTTTTTTAAGTTATTCAATATTCACATATCGTCATAAAAGATGGTGCACCCTGTATAAGGACTTGTTTCATATTGCTATTGTCTCAACTTCGATCGAAGGCGTCTGTATAAAAACTAATCAAATTTCTTCAGAATATTTTGGAATCATATTTTTTTCAAAATTTTATAAACAATGTTAAGAAAGTATTCTCCAAAACGTATCAGGAATTTTAGAATTTCTTTCCACTGCTTAACCACTGTGCGCTTTTAGAAATCCTTGAGTTGTTGTTGTTGCTGTTTTTGGCTTGGTTGGTCTCATGACCACAAAATTTACCTACATTTGGAACTACTTGACCAAAACAAATAAGAATGTTCACACTAGCAACGCGACAGTACATTTTGTTGAAATATGAACAAAACCAGAAGTTGCTTTGGTTTGTTAAAAAATTGCCACCAAAGCACTTTTAAATACAAAAATGTTTCCCCAAAAACTATCTTATTTAAAATGTCTGCTCTAAGAATTCTGTCATAAACTTAAATTCCGCCTTGAGGCGAACTTCTTTCTCTTTTCTATTTCATGCATACAATTGCTCTCTGGTATACGCCGCAGTGCATATGTTTGTTCACCCAGGTATTTCTTGACTGCGTCTATGTTATTGTATGAATGTTCGAGACACTTTTTCAGTCATCGCATTGACTGCGCTTTTTCTACCGACTTCGTGTCTTCGTAGAGTATTTGATGCACTATTTCATGGCAACGACATAGCTTACCGGAAACGGAAAACCGCAGACACTTTGATGCTACTTCCTTGCTACTACTGGCTTGCGCTCTATTATGTGCTCATTCATCGTCTAGCTTTTGCTATGCTGTGTGCTGCTAAATTATGCAGCAAACTCTACAAACGTAATGAGTATTTAGTGAAGGCAGTAAATTTTGTAAAGCACCTGTAAGTGTGTCAGTAGTATCTTTGTGCAATTCTGTGTGGCTGAGTAAAAAATTAACTCTGTCGACGTTCTATGCAAATTTTGGCATTCGGAATTTCTGGTTAAAAGTGCAAATTGCACTTTTATAGCCACTGTGTCTCATTGAAGCTGTTTGGCATACTTTAAGGCGTGATAAATTGTTGCCATCTCCAGCAGTATTACTGCAAAGAATCATAGTGGAAAATATGCATTCCTGCCAACTGCATTTTGCAAATTCTCTTCCGTATGGAAGTTAAAATTTAATTCCAGGTAAGACGACTGATGAAATGGTAAGTAAGAGCTTCTTAAAATGCAGTCACATTAAAGTTTAAAATTGAACAATCCGCCAGGATTTCTTGTTTGACCATATTCTACAAGAGCGTTAACTGCACACAAATCACGTAATTAAAAAAAAAAGAAAATTATTGCAAAAATTATAGCATTTCACGTAAGTTTGTTAGACAAAAATAATTGTGCTGATCTAGCAAAACACAAAAAAAAAAAAAAAAAATGAAAAAATCAATACTCTGCAATTTATTATCCTCTTAATCTAAAATAAACATTTTGATACAAGAGCAGACATGTGATATGACGGTAAGATGCATCGTTTTCTTCATTTTTAAGCAAAGTAAAAGTTATTATGTTTAAAAACAGAAATTCTTGGCTGCCCTTCGCTCATCACATGAAAAAAGTTGGACGAATTTAAATAAAACTTGACATATCGGCTCCCTATGCTCCAGAACTTGACCATTTCAGCCCTTGAAAGGACTCCAACCAAACTTCATGTGATTATTTTTAATGTTTGAACACAACATTATTGATAATTGAGTTATAAAATTGTGGCATTTTTAATAAGTTTATTTATTTTATAATTCTTAAATTAATTAATTCTTCTATAATTCCGTTCTGGTTTATTGATATTGCGCTTATTAGCTTGTCAAAGTTAGTGGACTGCTAGAACCACTGAGACTACTGATGAGTCGGAGTAGCGTCCGACGAAACCATTGTCTAGTCAGCTTGGTTTAGTTCTGCAAAGAACTTTTTGTTGTAGCAACCTGTTGCTTCATGAATTATTTGGCATTAAGCTCACAATATAATTCTTAAAAAACATATTTTTTAAGAATTATAAAATAAATTATTGATAATTGTTCTACTGAACCGACTACTTGTCTTACTGAACCGACTTCGTGCATTTTTTCAAAGAGATTGCTCTAGCTAGCATAGGTTTGTTTTTTGCCTTCTGAGCGGTGACGGGTGGTCAGAAAAGTTTATTGATTCTCTTCAAAAAACTAAGGCACTCATGCGGTTTAAAGGAGCATTTAATATGTAATTTGTTCTTCTAGTAAATTGTAAATAAATTAAATTGTTAGCGTTTCTGCTATTTCTACGTTTAGAGTTAAAATCTAAAAGAGAAAGAAGTTCTGGAGAATCAAATACAGCGGTTATGAGTTGGTGTAAATATACGATAACTGGATGTTAATATGAATGTTAAAGGAAAGCTTAGAATCCATACATAATCCCAGATATTATACGATATCCACACGACATAAGGCAGTATCTTTTATCTTATAATCAAAAACTAAATTTGGTCCTTTTTCGCGAAAAGGTAATAGTTTGGCATTTATCTGCATTAAGAACCATTTTATTTTTAGAACACCAAACTTCCAAAGATTTCAGATCAGACTGGAGTATGGCTGAATTGTCTTGAGAATTTATTTTTCTGTATATTTTCACATCATCCGCATAAATAAGCAGATGAGACTTTTTAAAGATATGGGTCACATCATTAATGGCTAAAATAAACAGAAGTGAACCTAGGTGACTTCCTTGAGGAACACCTGATAACGCCATAAACTCAGCAGACAAATTCCTCGGAAACGTATTTGATAAGATCGTTCTGTCAAATACGATTTAATCCAGTTTACAAAATATTGCGGAAATCCAATGAATTTAAGTTTAAATAGAATTAAATGGTGTGGTAACTTATTAAATGCTTTACTAAAATCAGTGTAGATACAGTCGACCTGGCAACCAGATTCAATGGTGCTTAAGCATAAGGTTGTAAAATCAAGTAGATTAGATACCGTAGATCTGCCATTAGCAAAATCATGCTGACGAGTTGTTATGACTTCACGGCAGTGAATTTTTACCCGATCATACACGATTCGCTCAAAAAGTTTTGGAATTTATGACAGTTTATCAATGTATCTGTAGTAATTAACTACAATTTTATAAATAGGACTAATAAATGATATTTTCAAAAACTGTGGAAAATAACTTCCGTTTATAGATTTATTAAATAACAAAGAAAGTGGTTGACACAAAATTGAACCGCACTGAGTTAACATTGCGGCAGGAATTCCATTGGGTCCAGCGCTAAACTCTTCATCGATCGAACCAATATATTTTAAAATACCCTCTGAGGTAAAGGATAAAGAGTCCAAATTGGAAAGTTTGCAGTTCATTTAAAGTCTTCTAGAAATTCTAGAGAAAATCTTTGTATTTAGTCTTACTATACATTGTCAATACGTTTTGTGTACAAATTAATTAAAACATTTGTTAAAATTTCTGTAGCACGGTGTAATGGCTATTTTTGAACACTGCTTTTAATATGTTAATTTTTTTTTTTGTTTCTATTGCAACATAATGAAACAACTCACTAAATCTTTTACAATTGTTAGAATCTAAAAATATATCTAAACTTTGGGTCTTACATTAAATTTTTGGCACAAAACTGCCTTTGCTAACAAGTGGTAGCACATTTTTAAATTTAATTTTGAGATTTTATTGTTTCTTTGTTTTCTTGTTATTCTATATCTATTTTAAAAGCGCGTTTATTGAACTCTTAATTTTTTGGCACGGACAGCGTAAACAAAAGTTTTGCCAAAAAAAAAAAAAAAAAAAAAAATGTGTGTCAAACATAAAATAAAAATAAAAAAACACAAAAACTATTTGCCAAAAATTAACACAAATTCACGCAAACGTTTTTTTTTTCTCCACCTCAGTAGTGCCTAAAGGATATATATGAAAAATTACGAAAATCTAGAAAACCTGAAATTTAAAATATGCTCTAAAGACAACCTTTAGTGTCCTTGACTTTGTTTATTGTTACAATAATGAACAGCACGAACTGTTTGAACGCAGCATGCATAAGAGTGTACAAGTGTGTATGTGTGTGTGTGTGTGTGTGTGTGTGTAGAATGAGTGTATAAGCCAACCATGTGGTATGGGGGTGATGCTATGCTCCATATTCTATAGCAGCATACATAATGAACGCTTGCGTTGCGGCGCTGGTGTTGCTGGTATAACTGATGTTGTTGTTGTTGTAGCTGCTGGTGTTGCTGCTGGTGTTGTTTCAGTAGCATATGCAAAGCATGCGTTTTGTATCCTCACTGTGTGCCACACAATAATTTGCATAATTAGAAAATGTTGGTGTACAATGACTCCCTCTCATACTATACCAATATCTATATATACACATATATATATATATATATATATATATGTATGTGTACGTGTGTATTGTAGCGTGGTATGAAGGTGTTTGTTTGATTTCATGTTTATGCAAGTGAACAACATGCTGTACAACACGCATAACGAAGTCATTAGCATGAATTTTTAATAATTAAATTTTATATGAAAACTAAGCCTACGCCTTTATAAGCAGAAAAGTCAAATATCTTAAGAACGAAATGCGGCACTTTAAGTAAAGCAGCAATAAAACTTGTTTCGTTATTGAAGACGAAAAATACAAAAAGCCATGCCCTTTTCAATGCTTAACAGGAAAAATTGATAACTTTGCACTGAATTAAAATCACTCATACGCCGCGATGTACTTGACAAGCAACATCAAAAATGCATTTATCCCCTTACATTTGACTACATTTTATTGCCGTGTCAATGATTTTATTTAATAAACTATTTAATTAGAGCATGACAATAACTTAGATTGCAAAATTCGATCCATATACAGCAGAGCTTTCTGTTTTACTCATAGCTTATGCCTGCTATTGTTGGAAATATTCAATTTTCACGCTTTGAGTGTCCACACCCAAAAATGTAGCAGCAGAAGCACATACAACACGTATACTAAGAGACTTAAAACAGCGCTTGTATAAAACGCTTTGTTGACAAAGCGTTGCAAACATATAAATAAATTAATAACACAAATCCATTGTCAGCCCGGTCGCTCTATGTACATATTTAGATGAGTGTGTTTGTGTATGTTTTGTGTATGTATGGGCATGTGTGTGGGTGTATTCTGTGTGAGTATTTGCTTATTTGCAGCAACAATATATCACGCAGCATGCGGCTGCTCAGCCACATACAGCAGGCAGGAGACCATGTCCTTTATTCCATTTAAAAAAAAATGCATAAACTATCGAAGCCTAACAACATTTATCGAAGCTGTGATAAATTTAAAGCGTATCAACATATAGAACAAAGATTTTCATGCGTTTAAAACTATTAAAAAAAAAAATCAGTCGTAAAAAACAGACTTCAAAGACACTTAATTTTTAAAATAATATAAGAGTCTTGCTTTTCCTTTTGCTTTTCCTTTTGCTTTTACTTTTGTAAGAAAGTTTTGCAGAAAAACACTTTGTTTAAAAATACTGAGCGAGAAAAATCCCATGTCAATGCTCACTAAATTTTATAAAAGTAGCAACTCGTCGATATGTGCATTGTGAAAATGTACGATTTTCTGCATATTGCAGCAGACAAACAAATGAGTTAGAACTAAAGTATCATATTTATGAATTAGTAACCTTGGCTGTTGTTCAAAGCTTGGAACGTTTTCGATTTTATTTATTGGGTAAGCATTTCAAAACTCTAACTGACTGCATTTCATTGAATGAAACAGCAAACAAGCATTAACTGATACCAAGGATTGCCAGATGGTGTCTCAAAATTCAAGAGTATGATTTTGAACTTGTTCATCGTCCTGGACTGCAAAAGACTCACGCTGACGCCTTAAGTCGGAACCCTGTAGAAAAATCAAAGGTTAAGACATTGCCGGATTTGACGTGCTAATGATAGGAATGGCTGAAGAAGATTGGATATCAACATTTCAACGACAAGATTCATCATTGAATGAAATTTTCAATGCACTCATTGACGGTAAAAACAGCAAAGATAAAAAAAAAATGTGGAATTGAGAATGAATACTTAATTAAAGATGGACGCCTGTTCAAGAAAACGAAAATTGGTAATCTTTTTGTCGTACCCAGGGGAGTTCGTTGGCGTGTTATAAAATCTGCTCATCATGACGTTGGTCATAGTGGAGTTGAAAGGCCCGTTTCGAGGTTAAAAAAATGTATTGGTTTCCGAAGATGCGTAAAATTGTTGAGAAATACAACAAAAATACTTGTGTTGCATGTTTATACAATCAAAGAGCAAAGGACGAATCTAATTATACTATTCACCCTATTGACAAAGTTGCAATTCCATTTCACACCATTCATATTGACAATTTCAGACCATTTGTTAAAAGCAAAAAAGGGAAATCAGTATATTTTTGGAATAGTCGATTCATTTACGAAATTTATTGTGTTGAGACCTGTTCGGTAGGGCGTATCGAATTACAATTTTTTTTCGAATTTCACATTCTAAGAGGTCTCAAAAGTTGCATGGGGTTGTCAAGATCACCCAAAAAAAATTTTAAGGAAACGAAAGGATGTCTTCCTGCCCCGCATGGACAAAGTTGTTTTTTGAGGAAAACATTGAAAAATAACGATCTTACAATGCTTTGACTTTCATAAATAAAACTACGTATGTCTTATAGCAAAAGTAAGTATAGGCTTAAACTAACAATACATTGCTAAACACGATGCCACTCACGATTTTTATCCACAGTGTCCTGTGTAAAGGATATACGAAGCTAAAGTTTTAATCGAGATAACACAGTACTTTTGATTGTTACGTAATAGTCTAAATTTTGGTGGTATTAATTATAGTGTTAACGTATTCCTAAAAGTTGCCGAATTAATAATTAGCATAATTTTTGCATATGTATTTTTCTCTTTTTGAGAAATGTTCACTTGAATGCCATTTTTTAACTTTTTCAAAAAAATTAATATAAGATTTTATATCTCGGGTACCAGAAATGGTACCGAAGAAACTTTGCTCAGTTTGGATTCTTTAAATATTCCTGAACACACCCTTTTCTAAAAGTTTTAATTCAAAATACCAACTTAAGGCCACGATTTTATTTTCATAAAAGTATACATTTCTCAAAAATAGGAAAATGCATATGCAAAAATTATGCTAATTATTAATTCGGCAACTTTAAGGAATACGTTAACACTATAATAAATACCACCAAAATTTAGACTATTACGTAACAATCAAAAGTACTGTGTTATCTCGATTACAACTTTTGGTTCGAATATCCTTCACACAGGACACTGTGTATAAAAATCGTGAGTGGCATCGTGTTTACCAATATATTGTTAGTTTAACCATATACTTACTTTTGCTTTAAGACATACGGAGTTTTTTTTATAAAAGTCAGAGCATTGTAAGGTCGTTATTTTTTACTGTTTTCCTCAAAAAATGACTTTGTCCTTGCGGGGCAGGAAGACATCCTTTTTTTTCTTAAAATTTTTTTAGGGTGATCTGGACACCCCCATGCAACTTTTGAGACCTCATAGAATACGATCTAAATTTTTCGATACGCCCTACTGTTCGGGATACCACAGCTAAGTTAGCTTTAAGGGCGATTGTAGATATCGCCGAATTTGTCGGCATTCCAAATCAAGTTATCAGTGATCGTGGCACTGCTTTAACATCGAAGGCATTTAATGAGTTTTGCCTTTCAAACGGCATTCGTCACATTCTTGCTGCAGTTAGAACTCCTCGTGCTAACAGACAAATATAGCGCTATTTCCGAACAGTGAAGTATGAGCAGTATGACAAACGATATCGACGTGATTGGGATTAATATGCTTCAGTAATACAATTGGTGGCGTCCGTGGCATAGATGGTTAAAGTGCGTGGCCGCTATGTCAATGAACCTGAAGACCCGGGTTCAAACCGCAACAGCGACAGAAAATTATTTGAATAAAAATGATTTTTCTGTACGGACGCCACCTCTCTGCAGACAATGGCAAACCTCAGAGAGTAATTAAAATGCCATGTAAAGCTTCTTGAGAACAAGAACATTCTGTTCATCGCCGTTCGGAGTCGGCGTTAAGCATGTAGGTCCGGTTCTCGGTTAATTGCGTACAAACTTAATAACACGCACAACACAATTGATCATAAGAAGCTAAGTCAAAGTCCTTTCAAGGGCAGAAATGGCCAGTTATTTATTTATTAATACAATGGGGCATTAATAGTGTGGAACTGGACAAACATCTCAAAAACTCTTATTTACTTACATTCCTCGCAACTATCTCGGAAACGAATCAAGTGTGGAGCTGGGTCAAGACTTAGACGAGGAGATGCCAAATATGATGTTTGTGCACCGCACAAATTTGAGGAAAGCGATTTGGTACTTGTGAAAGCTGAACATCCTGCGTCAGGTCAGTCGAGAAAGTTGTTAGCAAGATTTAAAGGCCCATACATGGTAAAGAAGAACTTGGGTAATGACCGATATGTAATTATTGAAACAGAAACCACGCAAGCAAGTCAAAGAAGTTTTAAATCTATTTATGCAGCTGACAAGCTTAAACCTTGATGTTCGCTATCAGATTTTGAGTTAAATGAAATTCAAGAAGAAGGGAAAATTCATAAATAACTGATGAGAGTCGAAGGATTTTTTTTTTTGTCTTGTTTAATAAAGAAATTATATATTTTATTATGTTTATTGCTTTTTGTGTTTGTTTCTTGTTAACGTCTTTTTAACGAAAATTTAAATTCCAATATTTAATAAATGGTTTTGAGTAAAAACTCGTTAGTTTTGTGAAGTTGTAAGCTTTCCATAAATTAATTAAGGATTCATTAACTTTATTTGTTGATTTTATTTCTAACTGATATCATGGTTCAAAGTTTGGTTTGTTATGATTTCGATCTGGTTGCTTTGTGATCTTCTAGCGTCGTCAAAAATCTGGTTGCTGTGAGATCTTTCAGAGTTGTTACAAAAAAAAAAAAAAATTAAAAGACCTGGTTGCTGTGTGATCTGCCAGTGTCGTCGAAATATCTGGCTGATGTATCCAGAGTTGTAAAAAAAGAAGATTAGGTTGCTGTGTGATCTTCCAGAGTAGTTAAAAAAAAAAATAAGACCCGGCTGCTGTGTGATCTTCCAGTGTCGTTGAAAAATCCGGTTGCTGTGTAATCTTCCAGAGTCTAAATTCCAAAAGATAAAACAAAAAAAATATATTAAGTACATCACTGGGAGAGTGATATTTTTGGATGGCCGAGTTGTAAGAAAGTTTTGTAGAAAAACACTTTGTTAAAAATACTGAGCGAGAAAAATCCCATCTCAATGCTAACTAAGATTTTAAGGAAGTTTCGCAGCTCGTCGATATGTGCGTTGTTACTTTTAGTTACTTTTACTTTTACTTTTACTTTTACTTTTACTTTTACTTTTACTTTTACTTTTACTTTTACTTTTACTTTTACTTTTACTTTTACTTTTACTTTTACTTTTACCTTTACTTTTACTTTTACTTTTACTTTTACTTTTACTTTTACTTTTACTTTTACTTTTACTTTTACTTTTACTTTTACTTTTACTTTTACTTTTACTTTTACTTTTACTTTTACTTTTACTTTTACTTTTACTTTTACTTTTACTTTTACTTTTACTTTTACTTTTACTTTTACTTTTACTTTTACTTTTACTTTTACTTTTACTTTTACTTTTACTTTTACTTTTACTTTTACTTTTACTTTTACTTTTACTTTTACTTTTACTTTTACTTTTACTTTTACTTTTACTTTTACTTTTACTTTTACTTTTACTTTTACTTTTACTTTTACTTTTACTTTTACTTTTACTTTTACTTTTACTTTTACTTTTACTTTTACTTTTACTTTTACTTTTACTTTTACTTTTACTTTTACTTTTACTTTTACTTTTACTTTTACTTTTACTTTTACTTTTACTTTTACTTTTACTTTTACTTTTACTTTTACTTTTACTTTTACTTTTACTTTTACTTTTACTTTTACTTTTACTTTTACTTTTACTTTTACTTTTACTCTTACATTTACTTTTATATAAAACACTTAGAACTAGGATTAGGAAAAGGATTCAGTTCAGGAATATGACACGGATTTATACTAGGTTAAGGATGAGAAAGGACTTGAATAAGCATTGAAACATAAATTTATAAAATATCATGATGAGAACAAATGTTTGGATGACGATAAAGACAAGAATAAAATATTTAACAATTGGAACAAGAATTAACACAACAATGAGGACAGAGAGTCTGCTGATATGGTTGTTAGAGTTTATCCAAGTATATCGCATAATAAATGTTCAGTTGCTTGTATTCCTTAGACATCACCGTAGTTTTTGCATGTTTGGATAATTGATTCCTAGCATCGAGGCAATTACGTTGAAAAGTTTATATATAGCAATAGGCGCGTATATTCCAAGGATGACATTCGGTCTCAACCCTCATTTGTACTGAAGATTTATTGCGCACGTAGAAGGCACTGTGAGCTTTTGGTCCATTAAGACTTCACAACTGGAACATTAGGGACAATTTGGGTTTTTACTGCTATTGTTTATATTAATTGTGGAAAGTTGTATTTTCGACAACATGGGCAAAGTTGATACGTAGATGTTATAAGAGCAATTTCACTTTAATTTAAGGTTCACTTTGGTAAGTGATTGACATAAGAGCACTTTTACTTTTGTCTGATTCCTTGTGTAGGTCCTTAAAATAGCGTTTCTTCAATTCTATTATTTCTTGCAAATAATAGATTTTATTAAGGTCCTCTAAATAGACGTTTGTTTCAGTGATTACCTCTTCATTCCACCCAAATTTCTTACCACCGAGACATTTTTTCAGGTTTGGAAATAGAAAATAGTCGCAGCGGACTGAATCTCAAGAATATGGTGAATGGGGTAGCAGCTTGTCGCCCAATTTATGGATTTTTGTCATGGCAACTACAGACGTGTGCGCCGTTGCGTTGTCATGATGGAATAGCACTTCTTTCTTCTCCAAAATCTATCCAATAGCTATTAATAATATTCGCCGCTGATCGTTTAACTATTTTCAAAGTAATCGATGTGAATTACCACAAATGCAATCCAAAAAAATGTCTCCATTACTTTTTTGGCCGAGACAGAACCTCATTGCCCTTCTTTGGTGTACGTTCACCCGGAGAAGTCCACTGGTTAGACTGTTTCTTGGTTTCTAGTGTGTTGTAATGTTTCTTCTACGGTAAAGAAACGATACAAATTGCTCGATACAAAAATGTTCGGATAACAGTTAAACATCGCCAAACAGTCACTTTGAAGTGGTCACAAGGCTGCACTTATGGTCGAGTGTTAGCAACCGCTGCACCCATCGTGCGAATAGCTTTTTAATGTCCAAATGTTCATGTAAAATGTGATTAACGCACTCAGTTGAGATGCCTACAGCCTCAATCACCTCACACACACTTCAATTCTCTGATCGTTCAATATCGTTTCATGGATTTTATCGACGAATTCTGGCGTGACGACTACTTGAGCGACTTGAGTATTCAGAGTCACTTGTGCTGGTACCACCACAACGGAATTCAGTAAACCACGTATTAACCATTGAAATTAATGGTGTAGAGTCGCCATATTATTTATCAAGCCTTTCCTTGGTTTCGGTGATGATTTTTACGCAAAAAATAATAGATGAGTGTACAAAATTCTCTTTTTTCTATTTTCGTCGAAATTCACAAGGTTGTCCGCTTTCAATGGCTGTCAAACATAAACTAAATGATACAGCTGTCTAAAATTTTGACAGTGGTCTATTAAAAGATGGTTTTTGACTGAACCAGTGTTGCATTTAGAGTTGCTACGTGGAAAATGTGTGTGTGTGTATTGCAAAGGGGGCCTATTTTAAAAGAGAACAAATATTTTTTGTTGAAAAAATAAGGATTCTGATTGCTACTGAGCCTGTAACCCATGGACTGTTTAACAGAATGTATGGCAACATAAAATATATAAAGGATTCCTTTACGCTTATTTTAAAAACATGATAAGCCACAAACGTTCTTGATTTGAACAAATGAATGAAGCAAAGATAAAACGGTTTATGTTTTATTGAAAACTACTCCCAAACTTTGAATGGTTTTTCGGCTGCTGTATATATCGCTTCTAGAAATCATGTCGCTTATCATATTTTTCCAGTAAACCTTTTTTGTGTAATTGGAACATTTTTGTTTATTTTCTTTATGCTCTTGGTTTATCGATGTTAACTAGTGTTATTTTGTTTGATCCATGTAACTAATGATTAACATATTGCATGGGAGTTTTTTTTTTTAAAAGTTTTTATATCTGTGAATTTTTGCAGATACTATCAAGCCTTTAATAGTATCAGATACTTAAAAAATTAAACTTTGCCTCGTTTTTAAAACCATTTCTCATTAAATGATTAACATTTTTTTTGCAGAATTTCAGGAACAGTTTCATTTAAAATGAAATGATTACAAAAAAAATAAGGAAAAAAAGTATTTCTACATAAATAGTGACTATTAGAAAAACTGTAATTATGCAATATTACTCTTCGCCTCAAACACACAGAAGCAACCGAGCATTTTTACAATGCTTTAATGACAAATAGGCAGCCGCTTTAATGATGAATAAATAAACATGCATGCATATTTGCACATACATATATGCATATATACGTTTGACAGGTCGGATTGCTTTAAAGTTTTTATCCAAGTTTTTTTTTTTTTTTGTTTTTTTTTTTTTTTGTTTGATGATTGCTTGTTTGTACGTTTTCGTGGGAGCTAGTGAAAATTAAAAGCATACTTTAAACAGGAACGTTTTTCAGAGACGCACACTCACTCTCATGTATTTGATGCGACAGCAGCTAATATATATGTAGGTAGTTGATGTACGAGTTGAAAGTGCAAATAGGTTGGCTGTGGTCAGTAACGAAGAGGAGCATACAATTTACTCATGTACACACAAAATCTGAGAGCAAGCCAACAGGGCTTAACCCAGTAGGCAATTCAGTGAGCCCTCTTCAAAAGAAGGCATGAATTGAGTAATACCCTAGGCGTCTTAACATAATGAGCACTGCTAAGAGGCCTGCTTTCTCTGCAACAAAGGCAGTACAATAGAGAACTTTTCTCTGTAACTGCTATGAAGTAGTCTGCACTGCTTAAAAATTATTTTTAACGTAGAATACGTTATACGGGGGTGTTAATCTGGAGCACAAAATTTTGAGAAAATGTTTGTCACTTTCATTATAAGTTTTTAATACTTTATGCATGCATTGAAGAAAATTCAAGTATGGTCGTAACATATTTAATATGTCTTCTTTTGATTTGTATTTAAATAATCATATTGCTACATATAATTTTTTTGATTCTATAAGTAAATCAAAATTTAACTCCTTCAAATTTTGTATTAATTTTCATATGCTTTGTATTTTATGCATTATAACATCATGTGTAAGAGCAGTACGATTATCTGTGTGTTCATCACAGAACCAGTGTGAGAAAGAGAAGAAGTATAATGACCAAGTAGCGAACGACAACCATGATAAATACAACCATGATTTTTGTTTGTCTTTTCTTTTAATATCAAAGACATGCTCCATATGCGCCCTTTGCAGCATTTTTTTATGCTGCGGCCATTGTAAATCCATAGGAATTCTTAATTTTTGTAGAGATTTTCTATAGTTCAGACACAAACCTTACAATCATAAGCAGAAAATGAAAAAATGTTTATGAATAACAATGTTAGCAAGGTTTCATAGAAGCTGCGTAAAGCCTAGTATGCTGTAGAAACGAAAATTTCTTGGCCTATAATTCTACACCCGAAATATTAGTGTAGAGTCAAAAATGTTTGTGTGGAGAAAAAAGCAACTACAGTACGACCTAGCTCAATGCAACTAAAAGAAATTCGGCCAGTTGACGTAGTTAATGTTGAAGAAACGCAATTAAACTTCTAAACATAAAGCTTTATGGCTCTGAATCCTAGATATTGTAGTTTTATGTATTAAGATATGCACTTAGTTTATTTAAATATTGTTTTAAGAGATTTTTCGTACATCAAAAATGTATTTCACAAGAAAAGAAGAACTCAAAGTAAATAATATAAAAGTTTATGGAAGTGTACGCAAATGGAAGTTGCGATAATTGTGCATTTTTTTTTAACTTGCGTTTACTGAGTCAACAATATAAATTTTTGAGTATTGCGATAAGCGAGTGTTGCGTAAAGCGAGGTCGTACTGTTTTCTTATTGAAATGTCAAAATTCTGGCGCCACTTAAATGCCCGGACATATAATCGACAACAAAAATTTGACATTTCAACTCTCCACATGGTGGTTGTACTTGCTAGCATTGAACAAATTTTTCACCTCTACAGCGTACTAAGTAGCGAAAAAAAAATTCCGCTGCCTTTTCGCTGTCAAAAACTCAATGCATTCCTTATGGAAAGTTTCTTTCCGCTTCTACAGCATACTGGTCTTAAAGCCTTAAACAGTGCGTAACTAAACAAGCGTTTAAAGGTTGTTTAAGGAAATCTATTGAATAAGGCTGTTAATGACTAACGTATTCTACGTCTGACCTATGTGCCCGTGTTATCTAACACAGGCTTGAGCTTTTTTTTATTATAAGACTTTGATTTTGGAGTGGCGAGATGCTTTTATAGCGCTCATATAATTGACATTTGGTGCTAAAAAAGGATAAGAAACTTGTTACAAATTTGAAAAGTATTTTGTTGTGTTTTAGTGTTGCATATATTTATATATAACACTTTTTAGTGCTTTTAGTTCTAATCTTTGTGAACAAACAGTCAGTTGTTTGTAAAAACATGTTCAAAGACATTTCATGTTAATTCAGTTCAGTTTAGTTAATCATGCAGAAACATTTTCCAAGCCACGATACAAGAGGGGGAGCAATCTCCATTATCAGTTAAAATGTTTTAATTCTTCTCCTAAAAAATCAGATTTTTTGAGTTATGACTTCATTGAAAAAAACGATCGATATAATTAATGAATTTATCTGTATTTATTTTTAAAAAAGCTACTTTTTGCCCTAAGACTTAGTGTTAATTTTTAAAAAAAATTAAGTCTGAAAAAATTATATTATTTTTTAAGTTTATTTAAAATTTAAATACATCTACAGTAGGGCGTATCGAAAAATTTAGATCGTATTCTTATAGGTCTCAAAAGTTGCATGGGGTTGTCAAGATCACCCTAAAAAAATGTTAAGGAAAAAAAAGGATATCTTCCTGTCACGCAAGGACAAAGTGGTTTTTTGAGGAAAACAGTAAAAAATAACGACCTTAAAATGCTTTTACCTTTATAAAAAAAACTACGTATGTCTTAAAGCAAAAGAAGGTATAGGCTTAAACTAACAATATATTGGTTAACACGATGCCACTCACAATTCTTATCCACAGTTTCCTGTGTAAAGGATATTTGAAGCAAAAGTTGTAATCGAGATAGCACAGATTTCGATTCTTCAAATATTTCTTAACAACACCCTGTCTAAAAATATTATTTTAAAATACCAGCTTGAGGCCACAATTTTATTTTCTACTTTGATATTTATTGATGAAATTGTTAAATTAAATGTTATGAAGTATTTTTTTTTAAGCCTTAAGCTGGTATTTTAAATTAAAACTTTTAGACAGGGTGTTGTTCAAGAATATTTGAAGAATCGAAATTGAGCAAAGTTTCTTCGGTACCATTTCTGGTACCCGAGATATAAAGTCTTATATTCATTTTTTTGAAAAAGTTAAAAAATCGCATTCAAGTATACATTTCTCAAAAATAGGAAAATGCATATGCAAAAATTATGCTTATTATTAATTCGGCAATTTTAAGGAATACGTTAACAGTATAATCAATAACACCAAAATTTAGACTATTGGGTAACAATCAAAAGTTATGTGCTATCTCGATTACAACTTTTGCTTCGAATCGTGAGTGGCATCGTGCTTACCAATATATTGTTAGTTTAAGCCTATACCTACTTTTGCTTTAAGACATACGTAGTTTTTTTTTATAAAAGTCAAAGCATTTTAAGGTCGTTTTCCTCAAAAAACAACTTTGTCCTTGTGGGACAGGAAGACATCCTTTTTTTTCCTTAAAATTTTTTTTGGGTGATTTTGACAACCTCATGCAACTTTTGAGACCTCTTAGAATGTGAAATTAATAAAACATTGTAATTCAATACGCCCTAATCTACAGTGCTGGAAAAACTAATAGGGACAAGCTCATAATTGAATGTTTTCAAGTATATATTTTGATTTCAAAGTACTTATGATCAAGTTATTTTATAAAAAAAAAGAATCTGAACTTATAATACAATAACAAAAACAGCCAATGTATAAAAATACTTTTTAAAAGAAAACTTATTCATTTTTGGTATACCAGCCTGGAAAAAAATAATAGGGACAAATATTATTAAATAATTTGTAGTAAAACTTTTTTGTTCTATTACTTACAACAATTTTGTGAATTGAGTTGTTTAATACTTGGTTAGTGCTCCATTCATTTTGAGCACCTCCTCGTACTATGAGGCATAGACTACACTAGGTTGGCGCAAGTTTGCGCGGGTATTGAATACCTGGCTTCTGGAATTTTAGCCCACAAATCATCCTTAGGACTCCCCATAGGTGCTCTATGGGGTTGAGGTCCGGCAACAGGGATAGCCAAGCCATACACTTGATTTTGTTGCGTCTGATCCATGTCCTTACCAATTTTGCAGTATGCTTAGGGTCGTTATCATACACAAAGTTCCACTTCAAAGAAATTTCCTCTTTTGCATACGGCAACATTACTGTATCTAATATTTCAAAATAGTCCACGGTACACATTTTGCCTTTTACCCAGTGAATTGGTCCTACCGCAGCCGCCGAAAAGCAACCCCATATCATAATTGAGCTGACTCCGTGTTTTACGGTGTTTCGAGTGTACTTGGGTTCGAAGTCTGCATTCCTCGGAGATCTTACACAGATTTTTCCATCCGAACCTAACTAATTTATCTTGGTTTCGTTAGACCATAATAGATTTTTCCAATGTGGACAAAACATGTGTCTATTGGCAAAATCAATCCTTTTCTTTATGTTATTTTTGCTTAAGTACGGCACTTTCCTGGCACTTCTTCCATGCAGTCCTGCTTCTCAGAGTCTATCGGAGTCTATCTAATTGTGCAGATTGTTACTGTTGCTTTAAGTGCTTTCTTAAGGTCATTTGACGAAAGAAATTAAGTTTATTTTTTCGAATTACGTACCAGCAACTTGGCAGAGCATTTTGAACTTTTACGTTTCATTCCTCTGTCTCTTTTTTCGAAGTGGAATTAAAAGCATTCCAAACAGACAACTGCAATTATTCTTGTTTTTGAGTCAATGGTTGACTAACACAAGAATGAGTGTTAGTGGATTTAAGTCAAAGAAGAATTTGCACTCATATCCACTAATACTCGTTCGCTCACTACACACAAAGCAACAAAGAATAAGTTATCTTCTGATATGAACCGGTGCAGTGCTAAACTCTCTCATTGACTCAATGTAATTATTTTGCATACCGTAATGACTCACAACACCAATAAACACCATAAGTTCAGTGCAATGACTTATGTTAAGTACTTAGAATCATTTTCAGTTCAGCTTTCTTGTTATTTGAATTTTTTTGAAACAAACTATAATTTTTTTGCAAAAAGCATAAGGTACAAAGAAAATAATACTCAACTCATTCATTTTCTCATACGAAAAAGTTAACAAATCAGCAAAAAGAATAAGCAAAGGCAAAACACAAAATAATACTCAACTCACTCATACTTATTTTTCTCTCACATGAAAAAGTGAGTCACATAAGATGATTAATCCAGAACCAATACAGTAATAATTTGTCGACACACATGTGTTTAGAACAGTAATGCACACGAGATGCTTACAGAGCCGCTCGGCTTTCACATACAAGTCGTGTGTGCGAAGTTACCGAACTTATACGACGCTAGCAGAGAATCAGTTTGTGTTTGCACTTCATGGGATGAGTGTCTCATGCGCAAATTATTTTGTTAAATGCTGTACAGACGCAATATATGAATGAATTAAACATGTTTCAACCTTTTTGGGAATTTATTTATTTTTTATTTAAACCCTTATTACGAGCCTAAATCTATCTATCAAAAAACACTTTATGCTATCATTTTACTCAATGAGTGTAAAAGTATTTTTTTTTTAGTATTCTGCTCGCACACACATACTAAAACAAAAATGTTGCGCTTGTATTGGAAGGTCTGCCAACGCTGTTCATCACTGGTGTAGAAGTACTATGAGTATTTTTGGGTTTTGGTGGGAATGAGTCAAAGTATTTTGTTGAGTTGGTATAACTACATACTTGCACCAATACTCATGGCTCATTACCTGCTATGGGCACCACTAAATTTAAAGCTTCTGTGTTGTTTCTCTGTTTGCCTTTTGTCTTTGATTGTTGTTGCGTTGCTAAATAAGCCTTTGCTCTCAATTCTTGCTCTCAGCGCTCCAAGCGCCCATAGTGGCTCATGACAAGGTATGGGCAGAGAGCGCTCTGGGAGCGCTGAGAATAAGAATTGAGAGCAAAGGCTTGTGTAGCAACACAAAACGCAACAACAAATCAAAGACAAAAGCCAAACATAAAAACAACACAGAAGCTTTTAATGTAGTGGTGCCCATACCCGCTCATGACTTAAGTATAATAATTTTATTAGTACTCATTGCAGATCTCTGATTCCAAACAATGTTTTTGGAGCACTCCATTTTTCCAATTTTTGCTACTTCCCTTATCGATTTTCCAGTTTTTCTCAATTTTTTAATAATTTCTTTTCAAATTCGGAACAATGCTTTGCATGACCCATTATGAACAGCTAACGATTGAAAGGGATAAAAGTTTTAAATTTTTATCGTAATCCTTTAAAATTACATATAACATACCAATTCTTTCCGTTAAGAATTTATCACTTTTCAGCTTTGGGAACTAGAAATTTTATTGTGTCCCTATTATTTTTTCCAGCCTTAAATTAGTGTATGCACATGCGATGACGATTAAATTCCAAATTATCATGCTTTACAACTATAACTATTGTGCTAATTTAAGTCCCATTAGATAAAGTAAGTTTACCGTAGCTTCAATTAAAAAGGGATAATAAGAAAAATGTTTATTCAATCATTGAAGTTTTTAATGAGTGAGTCCCTAGTTTTTTTTTCCAACACTGTATTAATACATAATATATAAATTTGTTTAAATTTATTTTTGAGAAAGCTACTTTTTGTCTTTATTTGGTAAGCTCATTTAAGAGCTAGTAGGAGAAGGAGTCCAGAAAAAACAATTTTTACAACCATGCTTAATGAAGTTGTATAATCAGGCCTCCTTACAACAGTGCCTCTATCGCTCCTCATAGAAAGAATAGGTTATGCATGCATTTTCAAAAGAGTGCTACTAGAAGACCTTTTTAGCGCAGAGAAAGCGGTAAGCCTGAAAAATTTTCCCACTTCATAAAAAAAAGATGGTGTAATTTTATATGAGCGCGACAGTACTACAAAATCCACAGGAAGGTCTGCTAGCAGCGCTGTCATTGCCTACTGGGAAGCCAATTTCGTTGATTGTGTGCGTTCGTTGTATATATTTTTCCTTTCCTCATGCAAACTTTAATTTTAACAACATCTGGATGCTTTAACTTTAATTAAATATTTCATTTTATTTTTATCACATTTTGTTAACATGCATTCGTAAGTTTAATTAGGACAATTCAAGCAGGGCCTTACACAGAGCTTTTAGACAAACAAAAATGTTCTTTTGAAAAAAAAAAAACAAAAATCAAATTCGCATATCATAGCTGATATAAATAAATCCGGAAGGTCCAAATGGAAGGCATTTATTTCTATTTTAATGAATTTTAATTTCAGTGAATATCAATTTAAATTTCAGAGAAATTTCAATTTCAATTTCGATTTGAATTTTTATTTGAAATTGACAAATATCCAAATATCAACTCCATCTTAATTTCAAGGAAAACTAATCTATTTTATATATTACCAACTGATTTACGATGTATTGCTCGTGTAAAATAACTCTTTAAGATAAATATAGGTAGTGTCAATTTTTTTTTTTTGTTGTTTGTTTGCAAATATAAATCGTCTATTTTAAAATCTTAATATTTACAAAGAAATAGAAAATAGAAAATAAAAGGAACTTGTTGCAAATATACGTTGCACATAAGTTTATTTTATTGCAGCAAGTAACAAAAAGTATCCTTTGCGTTGCCTATTGAAACTTTTAAAACATTTTGAGTTGTATGGAAGGCAGCTTAGAACTCTGCTGACAAAAAAAAAAAAAAATAAAATTAAAGCAAATAAAAAACCACTTTGTGAATATAGTTTAAATTTTGATAATCATCGTTTGAGGGGAACCAGGTCTTATTTCGTTTGAAATACGAGGTTAGTCCCAGAAGTACCCGACCTTACAAAGAAAACACAAACAATTTTGTGAAAAAATATCTTTATTTCTCTACATAGTCTCAATTTAGATCGATAAACTTTTCCCAGCGATCTTGAAAAGCTTCAATACCCTGTTTATAGTGAGAACCGTTGAGCTCCTCAAAATCGATCAACCGCGTTTGGAAATGGAAAGTAATCCCAGGGGACTAAATTTGGTGAATAGGTTGCTTTTTTTCTTCTTCTTTCTCAGTTACAGTTACAGAAACAGTAGCTTTCGCAAAAGTGAGTATTTTGGAACGAAACAGTGTTACGTCAAAAAAAGTGACTATTCGTCGCAAAAGTAACAGAAACAAGCTACTGATCGTAAAAGAAAATTATCGAATGGCTTCATTTTGTTTTCTATCCGATCAATAGTTTCGTTCAAAACAGTGTTCGTTCGTTTTTTTGAAATTTGTAATTCGAATAGAATGAAACAACGAAAACAGCTTGCGAACGATGTCGAACTACAGTTACATATATGCAATATGTTTTCCTTACGATCACTGAAACACCAAATTCAAACCGGAAAATCAAACGAATGCTTTCATGTTATCGTTGTGATGTATTCCTTGAGAAAAATTTATTCTTAAATGGATATTTTAATAAGAAAATGCATATATATGATAAAACTTATTTATATATTAACATATAAGTGCAATTTAAGTACTAATTAATTAAAAATTTAATACAATTTAGTTATTACTTACATATCAATATTAAAAAAAGCAATATTTTTCAGCGCTTGTGAGGCAGCTGGAGGACAATGCAAACTTTTTTTTTATTTTTCTTTCAATTCAAATTTGGGCAGATCCAAACAGAAAAAAAAAAATTACAGAAAAGAATACCAACATCCAAGCAAAAGGCGGTGATTTTTTTCTGTTAACTACAAGTAATTAATAGAAGCAGGATATGATATCATTGTGCTTATGTCGATGGCAGCACAATTTTAGCTAATAGAACAACCTGCAGCACAGCTTACACCACAAGCTACAATTCTACCTACAACACAGACAAGAACCAAAGCATTGCCAACAACACGAAAAGTACAAAAAATGCATGAAATAAAAAGAAAATACAGAAAACTTCCCTAATCTTTGATATGGCAGTGCCACGTTTGACAACTGCTTGTGTATAAAAGTTTGAGTGTAAGTAGCAAATATAAGCTTGTTGAATGAGTTAACGATAAGCTGTGTTCGAAATACATATTTTAGTTTCAATGCAAGATCGTTCGCATAGTCATCGTTTGTTGAACTCTTCGTTAGAAATACATAATGAAACAGTAAGCCTTATGATCAGGGAACGAAAATACCCAATAACGAATCGTTCTTTTTTGTTACGTTCCAATCTTTTAAGCTTACGAAACAAAAATGATTCAAACAACGAAAGAACGATTGAGCGTCTGTTTTGTTTTTCGTTTGCTGTTACTAGGTAAACTATAAACAAAACAAAAAGACTGAAGGCCTGACCAAAATAGACAGAACGAGACATAACGAGTAAGTTCGAACAAATGGAAGACAATGTTAAAACCCAAAATGCACATACGTAACTGATCGAAACTGAACGAAACATTGCGACGAGACGTTCTGTTCCGTAACAACCGAACTTTTAGCGTCTCAACTCGTCAACAACAGCTGTGCAAAGCAGTCTTCTTCTTGTTTCAGACGATTGGAGGTACTCGTTTCATTTTGGGTTAAATGTCAAAACGGACATAACGATTGCAAACGTTCGGCAAGTTGCAATCGTCTCGTTTCGTCTATTTTGGTCAGGCCTTGAGTGACGAAGCGACACAAATGAAACCGAAACAACGATTCGTTAAACGATCGTCGGATAACAACAAAAAAATTCTCTACTTCGCATTCTTTTGAGCGGTTTGCATTTTTTGCAGGGTTTGTATCAACAATGTTGCCTCAAAAGGCCCAACCAAAATAGACGATATGCTCCGTTACGAGTGAAGACGAAAATGTTCGCTTAAATGCATTTCAATGTAGTAACTCAAAATGAACAAACGTAAACTTATCGAAACTAAACGATACAGTTGGACCATGGTATAATAATACAAGGTAGCATTGACAGTCGCTTGGGAAAACATCTCCTGTCAAAAAATATACTCAAAAAGAGAGCGCACACAATCGGCCATTGAAAACATAAACAATAGGTCTGTTCCCGTACTCTAAAGTTTTAGTCCAATTTACCATTTTTACAGGTTTTAGTCCGAGAAGCGTTCCCGTAACCGAAAAAATGGTAAAAGAGAGTGCAATAGAGAGAGTAAAAAATTTCCCCTCCCTGTCAAAAGCTGCAAGTTTTAGTCCGAGAAATTTCTTCTGGCAAAAATGGTAAAAGTGTCAAACTGCTTGTTTACATGTTAACAAAGAAATTGCAAAACAATAAAAGTTCTTTAAAATAAATAAAAAACTGTTGGAATGGAAACCAAAAACATTGTAAATTGTATAAAAACTAAATATAAATGTTTATTTGAGAATTAATTTTTATATTGTTCAAAATTTTTAGCATGTCGTCTGCACTGCGAATGCTTCACATCAAACAAACGATTTTATTTGACAGTTTACACAATTTTAGTCCAAAAAGCGTTCCCGTACTTTTTTGTGTTTTTCAATATTTTTGAGAGATTTTTCCTTACTCTCACGTTTTGGATAGTTTTACCATTTTAAGCCCAAAAAGTACGGGAACAGACCTAATGTTGAAAACGTAGAAGTGAAAAAAAACAACAACTTCAGCAGCTGCAGATGCATTTGCACAAACAGTTGTTTTTGACAGGAGATGTTTTCTTGTAGAAGAGAAAATAAGCAGTTGTCAATGTTACCTTGTATTATTGTACCATGTAGTTGGACGAGGCGTTCTGTTCCGTAACAACTGAACTTTTAGCGTCTCAATTCGTCAGCAACAGCTGTGCAAAGCAGTCTTTTTCTTGTTTCAGACGCTTGGAGGTACTCGTTTCAGTTAGGGTTAAATGTCAAACAGACTCGTCTCGTTTCGTTTATTTTGGTCAGGCCTAAACTTGTTCAATCACATTATTTTTTGTTTGCTTGCGTGCGTTTACTGTTCTGTAGCTGAAAATTGCAAGGCTGCGAACATAGTGCATGGATATGAGCAGATCAAACAGTATATTACATTAAAGCAATAAAGAACGCAAGTTATGCATCTCTTTTGCACCATTAAATTCTTGACTAATGTAGAAGCTCTCGTCAAGTACAAGCTGCTCATTTCTTTTATTGCGTTGCAGATAAAACAAAAAAAAAAAACACAAGAGACAAAAGTATAGAAACGATCTTCATTGATAGATTCTTCATAACCGGGAATGGGCACATTTAAAGCTTCTGTATTGTTACTATGTTTGTCTTTTGTCTTTGATTTGTTGTTGCGTTTTCTGTTGCTACATAAGTCTTTGCTCTCTATTCTTGCTCTCAACGCTCCCAACGCGCTCTCTGCCCATAGCTGTTCATAACTTTTCTTTGTTTTTTTTTCTACGTTCACAAATATCAACCATTGAATGTGAAACAACAACATTAAGCCGTGCCACACTGTGTGCAAACACGTCCTGCGCATGGTTGAATAAATAAGGTTATCTCGGGGCTGATCTCGCTGTACTCTCTTCTCGGTACCCATAATTGTCAAAATTAATGCAAAGTACCAACAACAACTTCATCGACCTTACATGTTATCAATTTTCGCTTTGAGATTTTGTATGATCTGTCAACTTCGATTTGATATTTATGGGAACTCGCTCTCATCCATGCGACAACGTTAAGGCTGAATTACAATACTGCGTTAGGTCGGTCGACCTTTAACAGCTAGACTAGAAACAATGGGTTCTTATGAAGCAGCACAAAATATGACTTCATGCATTGCGTCGACCTCATCCCGTAAAAATGAATTTGAGGAGGTGACGTACGATCAACGCTATGAGTAGCGACATTTTCTACTAGCTCGTGCTTTTGACATTCTATATTAACGCAGGGTTGCATTTTCGTTGAGAAATGCTAATATGTGGGTATTCTTGGATTCCGATTGAAAACTAAGATTTTCATAGGATTATTGTGGGAATTTATAATTGATGTGAGTTTCTTTAAATTTTATGCTGTTAATAATGATTTTAATGAATTTAATATTATAAAAATATAATTTAAATACATATTCTATTAAAATTAATGAATATTTTACATATAATCTATATTAAGATAAGTAGTTTTCAGTTTGTTTCACCGGAGTACAAATCTGAACGGCTCAACGGAGGTCACTTAAATTTGGCACATACATATATTACTTTCGTCAAAAATAAAGTTTCTTCATAATTTATTTTGACAAACGCAAACGCATATGCAAATAAAATTGAAAGAAAAATGTTTTCTTACATTGAAAAAAATTCTTATAAGAAATTCTTAGCATAAAGAACTGCTTATAAGCTAAGGCTGGCGAAAACCCTCTGGCTGAACCCTCCAAAAGGGTGCCGGCCGGGCAATGGGCACTGCACAGCCCCCGGGCTATACAGTGTCTAGCGAAGGTCTTATCCTGCGAAGGATGAGACCATGGTCAGAGGTGTCTGGCGGCAGGCATAAAACGCTATGGGTGATTTCCCAGAAAATAATAATCACATGGAGGTCGATAAGGGAAAAACCAGGGTTGGGATGTAAACCCAAACGTCGGTGGAATGCGTGACTGCTACCACCGGCGGGCACGGTGAGGAGCAATCCTCTCTACGTGTCGCCAGCGGTCACACCTCCCCTATGGTTGGAGCAGGCCATAGTGGTTGCAACACTACTGCCAAGAACACCCACAAGATGGGAGCAGGTCCTGTCGGAAAGTCAGCTACTGCCAAAAACTACTCGCTACGTCGCGAAGGTGCCATAGTCGATGAAGACTCGGACCTCAGCGGCAACCCCATAACAGAAGACAAGTCTCTTCTCTCCCCCCCAGACCAGTCAGCGGGTGCCAGCTCCTCTAGGAAGGAAGGGCCCAAGACGAAGTCAAAGGAGGGAAAGCGAAGGCAAGCTATAAAGCGGCCCTTAAGATCTGCAGCCGGTTCTCAGGTAAGAGCAATCTATCTTCCGAAGAGAAGGAGAGGCTCACCTGGGCTGAGCAAAGGGTAAAAGAGGGCCGCGAACACTTCGCGAAAAACCCACGCTTCGCAGCTTCCACCACGCAGTATGCGAACAAGGTAGAAGAAACTGCAGCACAAAAACGCCAAAGGTCGACGGAAAGCTCCAAGGTTGATGCTCCTGAGAGCAAAAAACAGAAGCGGAAGTCGAACACGCAGCCCGGAACGGAGGAAAAAGCGAAGGCGAGCGAGGTAGCCAAACGACATCTGATCGTGGCACTAATCGACCGCAGCGATCCTCAGGGGCAAATGACTCTAGATAGATGGAAATCCGTAGAGATGAAGCTTCTAGAGTCAATGTTCTCAAGAATGGAAGACATACCCGACTCCCCAATGCCCACCTTTGAATCCTTAAATGCAACGATGACCCGACTCTGGAATGGGTGAAGGGAGTAGTTCCGACGCTTCAAGGCCTATGGGAGGGCGCCCAGCTGGAAGTAGTTGAAAGTGCTCATCCCAAGAGTCGTGCCACCAGACTGCGCACTAAAGCTTCTGAAAAAGCAAAATCCTGACGTGCCAACAGCTGACTGGAAGGTGCTAAATGTTGCTGAGCCACTACCTGGTAGTGGAGGCGGGCAACAATACATCCTCCAGATCAACAAGGAGGCCGAGGACATTTTGTACGCACGCTATGGGAAGATGGCATGGGGCGTTGGCAGTGTGTACCTGCCCCTCAAGAAGCGCCACCCCAAAGACAACAACAAAAACACGCTGGAGTCCGGAGAGGTAGAGAAGGATCTAGGCCTAGAAGCCATGACTGATGCTACCAAAGGACTCAGTATAGACGACGCAGATGGCGTAAGAGGAACGATGAGTGCACTCGACCCCGTGGAGGAGCCTACAAAAAATGCAGTTGAAGGTCCTCCAGATCAATCTGCATAAAAGCAAAACAGCGAGCACTGAACTCCTTCTCGTACTAGAGGAAGGAGGCTACGATGTGGCTTTAGTACAAGAGCCGTGGATAGCCTCTGGCAACACAGTCTCCGGCCTAAAGTCAAACAGCTACAACACATTCTTCGCAACAACAGTAAGTAGAACGAGAACCGCCATCCTCACAAGGAAAGGCATCCATACTTATTTAATGTCTCATTACAGCACTGACGATCTCACAGTCGTGACACTAGAGGGCGACGAAGACAAGAAAATCCTTGTCGCGTCATGCTACATGGCTCACGACAAACCCGCACCACTGAATGAGCTTCGCACGATGGTGGAAACAACCGAAGCAAAGAAGCAGACAGTTGTCATCGGAGCAGACGCCAATGCACATCACACAGTATGGGGAAGCCCAGACACCAATGATCGAGGTGAGTCCATGCTAAACTTTATTTTACAAACTAACATTAACATAGCAAACACAGGCGACGAACACACATACGTAGGTCCCTCGTCGTCTAATGTCCTAGACTTAACGTTAACCTCTTGTAATAACACTCAGGTCACAGATTGGAGGGTACTAAAACAAGACTCCTTCTCAGACAACAAATACATAAGCTTTAATATTAGCTTCAAATATACCCCATCTCAAAAAATCTTTAGGAACCCCGCTGATGCTAACTGGAAACAATTCAAAAGCTTAGTTGAGTCCAGGTTACCTACACCCACAAATATAATCACAGAAGCCGATATAGAGAGCTCCCTGAAGACCCTAACAGAACTGCTTCTCAAATCATATAACACATGTTGTAAACCCACGCGAACGAACCGACAGACTAGACCACCTTGGTGGAACTCAGATCTCATAGAGGAAAGACGCGACCTAAGAGATTTCTTTAAGCTAGCAAAAATAGCTGAACAAGAAGAAATATGGGGGGAATACAAAGATAGACTAAAACTTTTCAAGAAGAACGTACGCAGAGTAAAAAGGTTATCTTGGAAGAACTTCTGCTCTAGCATAGAGAACACTACTGACACGGCAAGGCTTAGGAAGCTACTCTCGAAGCAGCCTTCCGTCCAAAGCCAGCTACGCAACCATAATGGCGACTGGACAGAGAGCAATCAGGAATCGCTTGAGGTGCTTCTGAATGCGCACTTTCCAGGCTGTACCGAAACCTCGACCACAAACACAACACAGTCATGGAGGAGTAATCCGCTGCAGATTCCACACGACCTAATAACGAATGACAAAATCCAGTGGGCAATAAACTCATTCTCAAGATACAAATCTCCTGGACTGGACGGGATAGTCCCAGCCATGCTGCAAACGACCAAATCAAGAGTCGTCCCATGGCTTGAAACCGTATTCAAAGGCTGTATTAGGTTAAATTATGTACCCGTTGCCTGGAGGAAAGCAAGAGTTGTATTCCTGCCGAAATCAGGTAGAAGCAGCCGCTTGTATCCGAGAGACTACAGGCCCATAAGCCTAACGTCTTTTCTACTAAAAACACTCGAAAAACTGATAGACCTGCACTTGAGGAATGGTGCGAACCGATCCGTGCTAGCATCAAATCAGCACGCTTATACGAAAGGGAAATCTGTGGAGACAGCGCTACACTCCCTAGTAGCGCCCATAGAAAAAGCCCTACACCATAAAGAATACGCACTAGGCGCATTCCTAGACATCTCTGGAGCATTCAATAATGTCTCAACAAATGCAACACTCAAGGGACTTCGCGCAATAGATACACCACCAGCAATCGAGCACTGGATAAATAATTTACTAAATTGTAGAATGGTCCAAGCTGAGTGGGGTACAACAACCATGGAAAGGGAAGCACGCAGAGGGACACCCCAAGGAGGGGTTCTCTCTCCCCTAGTATGGAACCTAGTTGTGAACGAATTACTCAAATACTTTGAAGGCAAAGCCCCAAGGATAACAGCGTATGCAGACGACATAAGCATTATAATTGTGGGGAAATGTCTACCAACAATAAGCTCTATAATGGAAAGAACACTCAAAGAGGTACTCAGATGGACTAACTCAGTCGGTCTAAGTATTAATGCTGAGAAAACCGATCTGGTGCTGTTTACAAAACGATACAAGATACCACCGTGGACACCGCCAAAAATAAATAACATACACCTCAGCCCGAAAACTCACACAAAATACCTAGGGGTAGACTTAGACAGTAAGCTGACATGGAGACTCAATGTAAACGAGAGAGTGAAAAAGGCCAATAATGCTCTATACGCATCCAAGAAGATGCTAGGCAGTACCTGGGGCCTCTCACCCTCTCTGATTCATTGGATCTACACATCGGTAGTTCGTCCCATTCTACTCCATGGAATCATAGTGTGGTGGCCGGCAGTAAACAAATCAACATACCTCAAAACGTTGGAGAAATCCCAACGACAGGCAGCGATCTGTATAACGGGGGCGTTGAAGACAACTCCAACTAAGGCCCTAGAAACCATTCTAAGTATGGACCCCCTGGACATACACGCTAAATTAATAGCCGGAAAAACGCCACAACGCCTTATAGCGGCTGATAACATACAGAATCAGAACTTCGGACACTGTACAATCTTTAAAGATTTGTCCAGTCTCACGGACTATATGATCCCCCGCATAACCACCAGATCAAGAGTACCAACTCTCGTAGGACCGAATGACTGGTGCAATGGAACTAAACAAACACAGATGGCAGTAAATATATTTACTGACGGTTCACAAATGCGCACAGGGGTGGGAGCGGCAGTGTACTGTGCAGAGCCCGACATAAGGCAGCCGTACAAACTGCCGGACCACTGCAGCATCTTCCAAGCAGAGGTATTTGCTATAAGGAAGGCCGCAGAATTAGTCCTCGGAATCAACACTCATCACTCTCGAATCAACATATTTGTAGACAGCCAAGCGGCGATCAAATCCATGAGTTCCGATACCATCAAATCCAGAAATACCCTGGCGAGCAGGGAAGCACTAGACGCTCTGTCCGACAGAAAGGAAGTGCGTATCTACTGGGTTCCAAGCCACCAGGGCATCGAAGGCAACGAGATGGCAGACGAACTAGCAAAGGAGGGCGCCGGGCTGGGAGCAGAGCTCACAGAGCATATACTGATCCCACTACAAGAACTATACAGCAACTTAGAAAAACGATCCGCACTAACAGCGAGTCGCAGGTGGAAAGATACGGCAACCTGCGAAATTGTCAGAACCATGTGCGAGGCACGCTGCGAAAACGAACCACATACATCCTTGCACACCCACGGAGTGTCTGCAGAACACTAGTAGGTATTCTTACTGGCCACTGCATGGTGGGAGCCCACGCAAAGAAGATGGGCA
This sequence comes from Pherbina coryleti, assembly GCA_943735915.1. NCBI lineage: Eukaryota > Metazoa > Arthropoda > Insecta > Diptera > Sciomyzidae > Pherbina > Pherbina coryleti. The sequence continues at coordinate 87,903,915 of OX030949.1, forward strand.
TCACCATGGATGAAAGTTGCAGGAAGTGTAAGGAACCAGGCACCGTAGAGACCTTGGAACACCTTCTATGCACATGCCCCGCTATACTCAGATCAAGACATAAACTCTTAGGCTCTCCGACGTTCTCGTCACTAAAAGAAGTAGCCAAAACCCCTCTTGAATCCCTTCTAAAATTCGTGAATACGACGCAAATCTTTAATAAATTCTCCTGACCCACACAGCCTCCACCTAACCGGTACCACTAAGGACCTGTATGGTCTATGTGAGACTTCTACGAGAGGCGACCGGTCTAACCTAACCTAACCTAAGCTAAGTCAAATGCATAAAAAAGCTATTGATATCTTAAAAAAATAAAGTCAGTAGTAAAACATTATGGAGAATATTGTATACTAGTGAAAAAGTTTGGACTTACGCCACTTGTCCTATGAAAAATTTTCGTTTCCGATATAGAAAAATAATGTGAGATATTTTTAATAAGTAGTATCGCCTGTGGTTCATATGAATGGTATGAATGGTAAACTTTTGCTTATGGTTAGATTTTATAGTCTTCTGGGTTGGTAACAAAAATTTTCCAGAAGAATTCGGGTTCACAACTCATTTTATTAAGATTAAATTTAAAATTTTAACTCCATTTAAATAAAATTCGATACATAATTATTGTTTTGCTTTCTTTGTTTATATATATATATATATATATTATATTATATTTTAATATTGCTTTCTATATTTCTTTTTTCTTATATGTAAACTGAGAAGAAAACCATACTTTAAAATTAAACAAAAAAAAATTTAATATCTCAATTTCAAACGTTTGCGTTTCTACAAAACAAAATTTAAAACTTACGTTTAATTACTTCTTCAATAATAATAATCAATCTGTATTCATTAAGAGTCGCATTATTTGGGAAAAAGATATGTTTCGTGGGATTTCTTGTATAGCTGCTTTAATTGGCAACTCCAAATTGATACAAGCACGATCTTACAGCGCAACATTATGTTTTGCAAAGTTTCAGGTCGTCCGTTTTGACAACTTGTATCGGAAAGTTCTTCCAACATAGACCAACGTACGATCAGCGTACGACCGACCTAATGCTGAAATCGCAATACTGCGTTAGGTCGGTCGTGCGCCGATCGTACGTTATATCGATGTTTCAAAAACTTTACGAGATAAGCTGTCAGAACGCACGACCTTCGAATTATGCACTCTCAAAATTGCGTGCGTCTGCCACTTAGATGATGCCAATTAAACCAGCCATGCAAGAAATCCCACAAAAGTTGGTTTCCCCATAATTTTCAATCCCGCAATTTTCTATATAAATGCCTTTAATATATCAAGCCTAAGGCGGTTCGTGAAAAGTATGGCAATAAGTATTGCTTTAACAGCATGAGTTATAAAAAACATTATATAAATCATAAATTCCAACGATGATAAGCGAAATCCCATGAAAATCTTTCTTTGCCAGTGAAACTATAAAACACCCACATACTAAGCTCTTTCAACGAAAATGCAACTCTGCTATAGCAAGAAATGTCAAACGCACGACCGAGTCGAAGTTTTCTCTACTCATCTCGTTAGATTGTACTTTGATCGTACTTTACTCCTTCGTATGATATTTACGATCAAATTACGATCAAAGTTTGAGGTCGAATTGTCAATTGCTGCATAAGAACACGTGAGTTTCTACTCGAGCTGTCAACGCACGACCGACCTAACGCAGTATTGCGATTTAGCCATAATGCATTATTGTAATTCAGCTATTATTTATTCTGCCATCGTTCTGCATTATCGTTCAATACCTTTTGCATACCAGTGATCATTAATGAAATGTTTGCTTTGGTTTCGTTTTCTATACTGACATGTTAGCAAAAATTATAAAAATTACGTTAGCTCTCGCTTCCACTGAAAAGTTTCGTGTTTCGTTTGCTCTCACTAACGAAACTAATGAAAAATAACGTTTATGTATCACCCTCTGAGAAACAGTGTTGCCAAAACTTTGTTGAGAAAAACGCGAGATTTAAAAAAAAATATCGCCCAAAATCACCCAATGAAAAAAAAAATCGCCAAAATTTCAATTTTTTCTAAGAAATTTATTATAAATATTAGAAAAAACAAAAAAATTATATACATTTTTTCAAATAATATTGAGATCTGTTAATAGTATTAGATATATAAAAGTTCCTATTTTCATATTTATTTAAATTATAATGAGATCTGTAAAATATAATAAAAAAGCTACTTCATTTTATTTGAGAATTTTGATCATTAAAGAATAATTTTATTAGAGACTATAACTATCTAGAATTTTTCAATATGCAACTTTAAAAATAAAAACTTTTTACAAAAAACTTAGTTCCATTATATAAAATACTTCAGCCATATTAGACTCTTCCTCCGTTTCGTCAATTCTCGATAGTCAATTCTGTTTAGTTCATACATTGATTGTTCATAAATGGATTCATGAAGCATTTTACTCGAATGATTGAAGTTAGCATAACTAATTTCATTCTATTACGAATTTTAGTTTTGGTCAAATTTGGTCGCAATTCACACTCACATACAGTACAAAATGTCCTCATTGCACGTACTGCGTGTAAGCCAACCTTTATTTGTTAGAATATTATTAACAAAACTAGAATCTATTGACAAATTAAATTACCTTCATACGCTGGAATGCTGCACCAATTTTTTGTATGTATACAAAATTTCTATAAAGAACTAAATTCTAATTGGTGAGTTGCTGCTGTCAGTTAAAATTTTATTCAAAAAGATGTGATTTCGATATAAATAAATTATCGATAAGGCTTGTGAGCTGTGTTCAGTCGCATTGTTTACAGAGTGTTCCAAACACTTTTAAAATAATTGTTATTTTCTTTAATTGAAATTTTAAAAACATTAGATGAGTTTATGAAAAAGCGTGGTTTTCACAAAAATCGCCCAAACAATCGCCAGGCGATTTCCTAAAAATTTAAGCGCAAAAACAAGGAAAAAGCGCCCAATTGGCGATAAATCGCCCAATCTGGCAACGCTGCTGAGAAATCAGTTCGGATATCGTTTCGTTTATTTTCGTTCTCTGCTATGATGTCTATAGGCCAAAACACATAGAAAGCATGCATACATCATACCTGTGAAGCATGCTTGGTTAATGCACATAAAAAGCTTGCATAGGATAGAAATTTTAAAGGAAAAGTAGTGAAAATACATTAAAATTAATCAAAAACAATTAAAACTAGAATTGGAGGATATTTTATGGTTAATGGTTGTATTTATATTGCTTTTTTGTCATTGCTTTTGACGCCTGCAAAAAGTTAGATGTTCGCCAACTTCAAGCATGCTTCAAACATCATGCATGTGTGCATGCTTTTAATGTGGGTTACTTCATAATAATACGTATATTCTTCAATCACAAATGTCAGATGCTTGAAGCATGTATGCCTCCTAAGTGTTTTGACCTCATGTGTCTGTGTCAAACCAAGGACTTATTGAACAGCCTAGTATTCGTTTTAAATTTACCTAGACACATGATACAAACTTTTTTTAAATAAAGTCTGCTTTAAATTTTCAAATCCTTGACTTATTTTAGCTTAAATTTCATTTCAACAACTTATCTCAAATATATATTTTTAAGCGCGATAAAAAGCAAACCGCATTTTCAATGTTTTCCTTAAGCACGAGCGCAAAAAAATTCACTTGTATTAATTTGTGGGGCTTGCTCTGTATTTTTAGGGCTTTTGTTTTTTTTTCTTGTTTTTTTTTTTGATGTTCATAAAACTTCTAAGCGTAATTTTCGAACATCTTGCAATCTAGCTATTGAATTTTTCTACAAAAGAAAGCTTAAGAGAAAATTATTTCTTGAATATATTAACTTTCTTTGCTTGGCAAATGCCATTCAATGTTCAATTTCAATTGAGCCAATTCAACCAATTTAAGTTGATGTGCCACCAACGCCTCCTTCGCTCCATAAGACCGGGTCGAGGAACACATGTGAAGTGTTTTTTTTTTTCACATGAAACCGGAAACGGAAAACGCGGATGCTATGTAAAACGAAGACAAAATCAGCCAACTTCTAGATGCAAAACTTTTAAGCCGCAAAACTTTGCAATTTGCATTGAATAAAAATATTTTTGTACTTAGTGCGAGAGTAGGGCAAAGGGCAAGAAAATGTCGAAGAGGAAACAGTAGAAGCACACGAAGTTAAAGTAGATTGAGAAGTAGACAAATAAAAAAGGCAATTGTAGAAAATGTTTACAAAGTAGCGTAGCAAAAATAAGATGTAACACAAAGAAAGAGCCAAGTATTCGCAGAACAATATCAACTTTCAAATCCAATTGAAATTTTACTTATAAAATTGGGTGCGTTTGAGTGTGTGAGTGGTGGAAATGAGTAAGGATGGCGAATAAATTCCAACTGCGTACATTTTCAATTCTTCGCGAAGCAAAAATTTTTGAAAATATGTGCTCAAAATATTAATAACGAAAATATTCCAAGTATTTCTCCATCGAACTATTTATTTGCTGCTGTCTCTGCACACTACTGGCAGTTTTCACTTCCACACTGGCGCCATTTTTAAGCTAATTCAGGATATATGCCAATCAATAATCTCTCTATGTATGTTAAGTATTCTTTGTTAGCCACCACTGTATGCTTTCTGACATAAAACAATGCAACTGCATAAAATGCATTGTTTTCGTTGTAGTCATATTTTTGGTATTATTTGATTTTATTTTTTTATATTTTTTTTTTGTGTTATGCAAAAATCTGAAAGCCTCATAAATTTTCAAATTAACTTCAGCTCAATAAAAACATTATTTTTATTATTATTAAAATAAAGCGAAAACATTAAATCAAGCAATGTTGGCAAAAATGTTGCCACAAAAATTGTTCATAATTGTTTTAAGGAATTTCTATAAAAAATAAGAAAAAAAAAATAATAAAACCATTGGACAAACAGCGCTAAATAGAGCTGAATATGTGTGTGCGCTACAGTGGCTGCCATACAAATAACTCAGCCAAACCAACTGGTTGGTCGGTCGGTCGGTCGGTCGGTCGGTCGACCAACCCACCGAACGTCTGACTGCAGCAAACACATAAATTAAGCGAGATAAATAAATAATAATTGCGCATAAAATAAATTGTAAAAATATTTTAAATTTCATTTAAAATATGTAAAAAATTTATTTGTTGCTTTGCAAAACGCATTACATACGAACAAACAAACACAACAACTACATGTGAATGTCTGTTGTGATGCGTGTGTGTGTATGCGACTGTGTGTTTATTATTGCTGTGCACGCTGGCATAAATAAAATGTTTTTTCAAACGCGTGAATCCAGAAGCGGCGCTTATAATTCATGCAATTGCTGTGGGCGACACTGCAGGTGGTGGTGATGGTTGTAGTGGTGGTGATGGTAGTTGTGGGTGTGGCACCATTTAAGTTGTTGATGACAGTTTTAAAAGCGCGTTTAAAGCAGAAAGTACTCATAAATTTATGCCTCCAAGAAAGTTATGAAATAAATTAAAAGCTTTTGCGTCTACTTGCCGACTGACTGCGAACTGAGCTCTGTGGTTAACAAGAGAAATCGATTTTTTTTTTGTTTTTTTTTTTTTTTTGTATTAGCATTCATTGGTTGGAAGAAAATGGCGGTAGGATTTAACGCTACCAATGGCGCCAACAATATCCAGGGAGCTCCTATAATATCTCCAACAATGCGGCAGAAAGTCTGAAAGCTACCCGATGTGTGGTAGAAGTAAATAATTGTTAAGTTCCCAAGATTAATTTGCGTGCAAATTTATAGATGTTCGAAAGTTGCCTTTTAAGTCTTGCGCCTAACCATGAAAAAAACAGTGGTGAATCAGTGAAAATTCTCTTGTTGTTTTGCAAAGTATTCTCCAAGATGATCAGTACACTTTGGTATCGTTTGAAACCATTTTCGAGACACTTTTGTCACTCTAAAGTTGGTACGTCCGAAATCAGTTTTTTGCTGGCTTCAACGGCCGCACAGTGCTGCGTTTCATACAACCCAGCCGGAAAAAGTTATTTTATGATTTTTAATAATTGGGGGTGCAAAAACAATTAAAAAATTGTATGGGAGGGGGGGTCCATTTTTACTCCCTAGGGAGTTAGGGCTAAGTTGTGTTTTTAAGAAGTTGTTATACTAAAAATGCTGTTTCATCAAAACTAATTGATGTAGACCTATAACTTTTAGAGTTTTGAAAGGCTATTTAAATGGTCTTTCTACCAATATACAACACTAAGGAAGATGTTAGAACAAAATGCATATTTTCAGAGCACAAAGTCAAAAATTTTGAAAAAAAAAAAAAACGGATTTTTTAAGTTTAAAGCAGAGATGGGCACACCACACACCGACATTATGTCAATGTATATGTGTCGCACTCAGCTTGATACACTGAAAGCTGCGGTTGTGCAGAAAAGGCAAAAAATAAATAAAACTAAAATTTACATTAGTCATGCAAACTTTACACATTGTTGTGTTTATGATCCCATTCGATCAGCTCGTCTAAATTTAATTCTTCTTCGCAGTATTTGATTAACATCAAGTTTGAGAGATGTTCGTCTGATAATTTGTTACGAATCTTGCTCTTGATAATTTTTAAATAAGAAAACGAACTTTCACAAATGGACGTGCTTCCAAACATTGAGCAAAGCTTGTATATACTTTCCATAACATTCGGATAAATCGACTCATCAATATGTCTCCAAAAGTCAATGCCAGACACAGTTGGTAAAAAAATATTATTTCGCAAACCCATTAACTCCGCTTGTATATCCTTTGAAAAGTGTTCAATAGTGCAAGTTAAGGGACTTTCAAATAATTTAATTTAATGAAGTACAGACTTCATAACTTTTTTTATATATAGCCCATCATCAAGGGGTTTGCATTGTGTTGCTAAAGCTGAAGCCACAACATATGACGCTTTAAGTTTATAAGTTTCAAAATTTATCAAATTAAGGTCAGGTTGTACATTATTATCAACCACAGAATCAGCGAAACTTTGCTTCAATATGATAAATAACTGCCTGCGATCATCATTGCTAATTTTTCCAAATTTTGAATGAAATGTTTTATAATGCCTTCTTGCATTGTCTATTCGATTACCAGCAGTTATTTTGTCACACAGCAAGCATTCCAACTCATTTTTAGCATTTAACGAAAAAAAGCATTCCATTTCAAATTTCAAACCATGTCGATTGTTTTACAGTGTACCTAAAGCAGAGAAGAGCATAAAAAATCATATAAAAAAGCGAAACAGACGAACGCGAAATTGCCTGCTTGAAGTTTCGTAGCATACTGAGCTCTGCTGATCAACGCTGACTGCTATATGTGTATACAGAAATGTGACGTCATTCCTCAAATTTGAGGTTCGTGTCCTTCTCTGGTTTAAAGTAAATTTTCTCCAAAAATTCTTTTTCTTCTTTTTTTTACAAAACTATGATTTCTCGTTAAATTTTACTAAAAATTGTGCTTTTTATTCAATTTTTTTTTCAAATTTTCACTAACCCAAACGCAATTTTAACACTACACGTCTTTATGATTTTGACAATTTTATTGATTATAAGTTTTTTTTTTTCTAACAGGTAAGGGGTAAGGGCCGATGTTGAATATGAACCACACCTAAATGTCAAGTTTTTTTCTTAATTTCAGACTAACTCAATTTGAACCATGGAAAGATACACAATTGAGCAACGCGATAAAGTTATTCAGGCTCATTATGAAAATGGGCTTTCAAATCAAAATGCATATCGTGCACTTCGTGATTTCTTCGGTCAATTTAATCGTCCAAATGTGGATACAATCGGAAAAATCGTGCAAAAGTTTGAGCAAACTGGGTCTGTAGGAGATGTGAAAACATCAGTGCATGCTCGTACAGCTCGTACTGCAGAAAATATTGCTGCTGTTCGCGATAGTGTGACTGAAGAGCCGTCCACCTCAACTCGTCGTCGTGCCCAACAATTGCACCTCTCACGCTCATCGTTAATGAACATTATGCATAAAAACTTGAATTTACACTCTTACAAGGTGCAATTGACTCAAGAACTAAAGCCTCTTGACCATTTCAAGCGTCGTCAATGGTCAGAATGGTGGCAAGAAATGGCAACAGTGGATGATTAATTTTCGAAGAAAATCATCTTCAGTGATGAGGCACATTTTCACCTCAGTGGATTCGTCAATAAGCAGAATTGAGGCATTTGGGCGAATGATAATCCAAGAGTGATTGTCAAAAAACCAATGCATCCACAAAGAGTGACTGTTTGGTGCGGTTTATGGGCTGGCGGCGTTATCGGGCCGTATTTTTTCCAAAATGAGGCCGGTCAGGCAGTTACTGTGAATGGTGTTCACTATCGTGAGATGATAACGAACTTTGTATGGCTCGAATTGGAAGATATGGATGTGGACAATATGTGGTTTCAACAGAACGCACAATGCATCCAAATGGTACGAAAATAAGGAAAAAAAATTTATTGTTTTTTTTTAAAAAAAGTATGCATTTTAGATCTATATTATTTGGTTCTATGAAATTTAAAAGATTTTTTAAAATATCTTTAATAATAAACAAATGCGATCACTTTATACCACACCCTGTTGTTTTAAGAAAATCAAGTAATTTAAAATTGGGTTAATGTTTTAAAAATTACATCATGTTTTTTCTAAAAAGCAGTAAAGAGGATTATTTTAAAATGTATTTTGCTGCTGAAAGTAATTTTGTTTAGTATATATTTTGTGTAAAAAAAATGTTCTTTACCTTAAAAGAAAAACACCTAAAAACTCGAAAATTTGCGAGTTTTGATAAGCTATAACAAAAAAAAAGAATGGTTTGATTTTAGCAAAACTTTTTTGTAATTTTATTTTGAGTATTAACTTTTGATTTCTAAAATATTATCTGCCCCTTTTTATAAACAAGAAAGTTATGCAGATTTCAAAAAGTGACTTTTTGCGAATAATGCTCAATTTGGTATGAAAAATTATTCAAAATTTAACAAAATTCAAAAGAGATTTGCAAAAAAAAGGATTGTTTGATTTTAGAGAAACTTTTTTTTTATTTTATTTAAAGTATTAACTTTTCATTTCCAAAATGTTATTTGCCCTTTTTCATAAACAAGAAAGTTATGCAGATTCCAAAAAGTGACTTTTTTGCGAAAAATGCTCAATTTTATATGGAAAAATATTCAAAATTTAGCAAAATTCAAAAGGGAATTACAAAAAGGGTTTTTTGGTTTTGACGAAACTTTTTGTAATTTTATTTGAAGTGTTAACTTTTGATTTCCAAAATATTATCCACACCTTATAAAAAGAAAGTAATAGTAGATAACAAAATAATTTTAGTAACACAGGGTATTTCAGCTAGTTTATATCTAAAAGTGCAATTAAAAAAAATTAAGAATTGGTAGAGCAAAACAAAAAAAGAATTCAAGCTGAGTTTAAGAGCAAAATGGGTCTCTTGGTCGACAAACCAAAGCCAGGATATGGGTCTACTAACCATGGAAACACAGCTAGCTGGCAGACTAACTAACTAACTAACTAACTAACAGAAGACTAACTAACTGGCATAGACAAAAGTTTGATAGAACAATTTTTTTTTATATATTGAGAGTTCTGACAAGTGGCTACCCCATATATCTGAATAACTTCAAATTGTTATTAGAATAAACTAGGCAGTTGTATATAAATTTATATGGCCGGTATTATATGCCGAGCAGTGTTCATAAAGTTCTCATACATGGATGTGAAGTCATTTCAACATTTTCCTTACCAATCGGAACATTGTCTGAAGAGGCATTGAAAGCAAGGCACAAAGAATTTAGAAAAAATCGACCTAGCCATACCCGTAAATGCTCAAGGATTAAGTCTAATACAGATTTAATGAAAATATTGTTGCTGACATCTGAGCCTCTCTTAGCATCCAAAAGAACTATTAAGTCAAAATCAAATGTAACTATTGATGAAGAAGTTGAGAAGTTTATTTAATTAGTTGATGACCCTTATATTGTTTGTAGTGATTCTAACGAAAAGTCAATAGCGATGAAAGTCAATAGCGAGATGAGTTCTTGGTTGTTTGTACATATGCACACAATAATTTTTTTACTTTTTTATTTCACATTTCGTTAATAAAAATAAGTTACCAATTTTATTTTTCTATTGTAAATAAAATAAAATTTGCCTAAAAAATTATTTTTTTAATTAACACAAATGGGAATATTTATGAATAACAGATGTACCTCCCATACAAAATCATGTAAAAAATGAACATAGGTCCAAGGGAGGTACCCCTAGGAACCCACCGATTTCAACCATTTCTAGAACACATGTATTGCTTTATTTTACTAACATTTTCACCGAGTTTTGTAAGGATCGGCCAACTTTTGTATGTACCTCCCATACAAAATAATGTATAAAGCCAATACAGGTCCACGGGAGGTACCCCTAGGAACCCACGGATTTCAATAATTTTTAGTACACTTCGTTTTCTTTGATTGCCTAGCCTTTTGACCAAATTTTGTTAAAATCGCTTAATTTTTGTATGTGCCTTCCATACAAAATAATGTAAAAAATTAATATATGTCCAAGGGAGGTACCCCTAGGAACTAACCAATTTCAACCATTTTTGTAGTTATTCTTAATTAGCTTAAACTAATCCAGCACACAAAATATCATTATCATAGGAGCACTCCTTCTATTTATGTTCCAATTTTGTATGGATTCAATGCACTGTGGGACGGTGCCACTTGCCACACAGCTATCGAAACAATGGCTCTTTTGAGCGACAAATTTAATGGCCGTGTTATCTAACGTGGTGGCGATGTCACTTGGCCGCCAAGAGCATGTGATTTGACACCGTTGGACTTCTTTCTTTGGGATTATTTGAAAGAAAAGGTGTACGTCGATAAGCCAGCAACAATTCAAGAGCTAAAGGACGAGATAATTCGGTACATTAACAGCATAGAACCTTACTTATGCCTCAGCGTAATCGAAAATTTAGGCCATCGGATGGAGGTGTGCCGCCGAGGTCGCGGCGGCCATTTGGCCGACATTTTGTTCCATACATAATTGAATTATACCAATATTATCATAATAAAAAGAAATGACAATAATTTCCTAAATAATTTGTGTTTTATTCAAAATCAACATCGGCCCTTAAAATTTTACCACCCTTTACTTTGCCGCCGCTGTATAGGACATATTTGGTCCTTTTAGATGGTTGCAGAGGAAAACTGCCTCGAAGCGTTCTGCGTATGCAGCACTCATTATGCCTAACACACTTTTTTTACAAAGTTTCGACCAGCAATTTAACTTTTTTGCTAGTGCGTCAAGGGCAGAGGTTATGTCTACTTGTTGACAATATTTCAGGGTTGCACTATATACCGACTGAGAATAATGCCGTACACGCTCTTACTTAACAGACTGTATAAGCACACAAGTACCAAAAAAAGGTACTAAATTACGTGAATGAAAAAGCTAAAAGTGCTCTCATCAGGCCTCCTTAGAGCAGCAAGTGAGGGAATACATTTATCGAGCGAGGAAAACCTATAAAATCTATACGAAGGTTTAGACAGCGCTTCAAACTCCTCCCATTGCCGACAGAGAATTTTATTTTTTTCGTAGTGAAAATTTTTGTATTTGCTTGCCCAGAATTATTTGGCAAAATAAAGAAAAAAACAAAAACAATAGAACGTAATAACTTATTGAACTTACTTTCATGACTTGATTAATTTGTGTGAGTGACAATAAATATCAATGACTGTCGAGTTTGCGTAAATTTCTTTTCTTTGACTCCTATTAGCGCCTATGTCAACACTTATTCAGCATAATTTTTTAGATATAAATAAATAAGAACCATCTGTCAATTATAATGTGATAAGCAGTTATTTTTACTGTCGTTCGAAAAACAAAATGTCACCTCATCGTTTCAGGTACGACTAATCTAACCAAATCTAACCATAAGCCCACCCAGTTTTCCACATTCCACAATCGGATAATGTAATTGAACAAAAGCAGAAATTTACATCCTTTCTTTTTGAACTAAACAAACTAAAAAACTCACGTTTTAATCTCCATGTTAATTTGAAACTGCTCGTTCATGCTCAAAAGTCGTTACATTTTTGACGAGTTTTGAAACAAAAAACCAAAAAAAAAAAAATAAAATAAAATATCAACAATACATCAACTTATAATGTGAAAATGGCAGAAGAGTCTATAACATGATGCAGCAAAATTAAATATTAAGGATGCGCTAATCATCTGTTGCTTCACAATATCCACTATGTATGAAATGGGGTGTACCTCGGTCCACTTCAAACTCACCAAACTCTTCCCCCCTCCCCCACGCCCAGTCACACTGTCTATTCTAAAGAATTTTCCATAATAAAAAATGCTGCCAAATTTAAATTAGCAAATATGGCGTAACGCTTTGGCGCCAAAGTAACGAAATTATTACAAACTCGAAGGCCCAGAAAAATCCCAACAACAATCAATGCGTAAAGATACAACAAATGGAAGCAAACAAAATATAAGTGGCAAAATGGCAGAACAATATTAAAAACAGAAACAAAAACAAAATAAAACAAAATAAAACAAAAATTAGCAAAATATAACGAATGACTTTAATAAACGTGAAGCTGGTCCAACAAGGCAGCAATACGCACCAGTACGAGGCCCTCACGTAGAAAATCATTTTTCTCATTTCTATTTCATTTTATTTTTATTCTACTTTTGTTTTCTTTTTGTTTTTGTTTTTACTTTTAGTTATATTTTCATTACAAAGAATGCCGAAGAAAGTTCTTGTCGTTGTTATTGTTGTTCTTGTTTCCTTATTGTTGTCTCCATCGTATTATGCGAATTGCGAATATGACCCAAACAGATGAAACAAATGATCCAGCATTGAATGCTGACGAAGCTGTCGATGAAGCGAAAAGAGTGCGGGGCTGCCGGCTCAGATGATCAGCGTCTGAGTCTGGGAAAAAGTTAAAGTTGAGACAGGCAGCTGAGGCTGATGAAGTGAATGATGTTTTACTGTGTTGAGACCCACTTCATGGCTGAGTGGCTATGTTTGCAAAACACATTCAAGCAAAAGTTATGAAAAATAAATGAAAATACTTTAGCGATGAGTACCCAATAATAAAAATGAAGAAAACAATGAAAAGTAGAAGAAAAACAGCAAAACATTAAAAAAGAAATTGAATGGTACACAACCCAGTGGACCAAATTTCTTTATAACTAATGCATAAGGAGTTCTGCATAAGGAGCATGTGTCACAAGATTTTGTACCACCATAAGGAGTCGTGGTAGGTAAAGAGAAGTTCACAACTTTGGGGCTCCAGACTTGTATCCTACTTTGTGGTATTCATTTCAGCTTGATAAAAACTTACGGCGAAAAAACCTTTGATTTTTGCGAAAAAGTTATTTTTTCAAATCAAAACCGCTGGCAGACTGTTACACCGATTTCGATATCCTTTTGGACTTCAGATTTACTTGAATTTAGCTCTCGGGATATGAGTGCCGAAAAAGTTTTCTTTCGATCCACCTTAATAAAGATTATGGATCAACATCACCTCCTTCTCAATTTAGTCATACACGGCGGTCTGTCGGTCTGTCGGTCTGACTGGTATATGTGTCGTCGCAACAACAGCCGTAATTTTTAAGCTTTTATTTAGAAATTTTATTTGAATCTTCTTCTATTCAAAATAAAAATCATATTCGAAAATGAATCACATTGCATGTAAACCACGCCTACCTCCCATACAAAGTTACGATGTCAAAATGGTAAAGTTTCTTAAAAATTCCACAATAATTAATCTAAATCCTGAAAGTTTTTAATTAAAGCTTTGATTTCAAATATACACTCCAAATTTAACATTTGTCAAAATCGGATGAAAATCACGTCTACCTCCAATACAAAGTGACGTTATAAAAATGGTAAAATCTGTAAAAATTTTACTAAAATTAAATACTTTAATGATTTAAAGTCAACATACCCATAAGCTTTGATCTCAAATACTTTTTATTTGAAATTTCTCATAATCGAATGGCAACCACTCCTACTTCTCGTACAAAGTGACGTCTTGGAAATATTAAAACCTTCATAAATTCCAGAAAAATTAATCCATTATCTTGATGCTCTGCACATAAGCTTTGATATTTGAAATAAACTCTAAGTTTAAGATTTCTTTCTACTAAAATAAATGTCTACTTTGCGTTATTCAAATATATCTAGTCGCATAGCGTGTTAAAACTGTTAAGGGCATTTTTGTAGAGAATTATGTGATCTACAATTTTTTTCTGAACATATTTTCTGTCTTACAAAGAGGAGCGGAGATGTAAGTGAATCAATTGAAGTGACCTATTTCGGTGATTTTTGAACCTGAATATCTTCTAGCGCATTCATGGTATTATAGCGAACTCTTGACAAGTTGTTATTTATGCGTAAATGAAATTTAAATTGAATTTAAATATAAAAAAATATTAGGAACTAATTTCCAAACTAAGCTTTGGATTTCAGAAAAAAAAAATAAGTCTAGTAATGAAATATATAAACCCTCGGGCGCAGTCAAAAGTTATGTCGCAGAAACAAACTAAAAATGCAAAATTTATTTTTTTTACGCGTAGTTTTCAAAAATATATGAAGCCCATGAACATTTTTTGCTTCCATACATTTCGTTCCATTCTAACCCACATATTAAGCTATCTCGAAGCAAATGCAACCCTTCCATTACAAAAAATGTCAAAAGACTGACCAAGTACACATTTTTCCTTCTCATCTCGTTACATCGTACTTTGCTCGTATTTTATCCCTTCGCATGATATTTACGATCAAAGTACGACCAAAGTTTGAAATTGCGAATAGATTGCAAATTGCTGCATAAGAATACAAGAGATTCTACTCTAGGACCCCATTTGAATTGATCAAGAATTGAAAGCAAAATCTGTTGAAAAATTGCGCCGAATTGGTGGTGACGAAAGGGGAAGAGTAACGGAAATGAAAAAAAAAATTCGCCGCATATGGAGCATTTCTTTGATGTTCATATCTAAAACATCAACCTTAAACGAAAAACAAATATGAATGCTGCTAAGTGTACAGAGTTTTAGCGGTTTATCAACCATTAGTAGTAAATCAAACCAGAAATCGAAACGAGTACTGTACAACATTCGGCTGGCTCTCAATAGAGTGTTTTCAGAATTTACTAATCATGCACACGCTTTGTATGACCGCAGAAAAGCACATTGCAGTGCTGCCTGTTTAAAATACAGTGTGTTCATCAAGAAATAAATATGGTATGATGGATATAGAATGATTAGTTGATGGTATTGTACGATGATATGATGACAAGACATATAGTATGATGGTAGGTATGGTTTGGTAATACAATGTGATGGTATGGTATGATAGTAGTGTCTCATGTTATAGTATGGTGGTAATATGAGCATGGAACGATGGCATGGTATAGTTTTATGATACAGTAAGACGGCATAGAATGAGAATATGGTATGATGGTATGGTATGGTGATATGATGATCGTGGAATGATGGTATAGCGTGGCATAGTATAGTATGGATGATGGGTTTGGTGTGGTAGTTTAGCTCTGAAGTTTTTCTTATTTGCCTTAATATATTAAACTCTTCGAAATTATATTATCACAGATTTAATTTACTCCTTTACCATGCACACAATAATTTTTTTTATGCAATTTTTTTGGCCTACATGAACTAACATAGTATTGTGAATATACTGCGAAAATTTCTAACAAATCCATATGCAAGTATTTGGTGAAGTACCTTCTTTTCATATGTATATTGATTATGTATTTTTACAAGCAAAGTAGATATACAGTAGATATACATAGATATACAGTAGGAACTTTTTGAAAACCATGTCTTCAGAAACTTTTCTCTATTTTCACGGCAACTAATCATCCGATAGTCGTGGTGATTTCTTTTTCGTGATACTCAACACCCAAACGCATCGAAAAAAATCTCTAAAACCAATCGTAAAAAAATTTTATTATATCGAAAACACTTTCCATAACTTTAAATGCGTTTATCTCGAAACCACTTTTTCATAACCATTGAAAAAATTGTCCTATTTGAATAATTTTTGCACCAGATACTTTAAACAGAAGTCATTCTGATCGGTACCAGAATCATGAGAGTAACTCCAAAAACAACAGAGCAGGATCTATCTTAATTCTTAAAAAATACCTTTTTTCTGTGTAATTTTGATGTTCGTTATTTTCTGAACGTCCCTCTTAATTCTAGCACCGACGATAACGGTATTAGTTCTTAACATATTACCGTTTTGCTTTTTATTTTCAGATGATGCACACGTATTTTATTAATAAAGACCAGTATCATACCTTAATTTGTTTTGTTTTTTTTTTTGTTTTTAGTCTACTTTGACTAGACAGACATAAACAGCAACAACGACAAAGACAACAACAATAATTTTTTAACAAAGTTTATTTTATTTATTCAATTAAAAAACCGTTTGCAAACAATATCTTTTATAACATTTGTGCAATTTATCTTTTAGCAAGACATTAAATTTTATTAAAAACTTTTATTGTGATGGATGGCTCAAAATAAGTAAAATTTGGAAAAAATGTACCCACCTTAACAGTGCCTGAACTTGAAAAATAACAAAAAACGTATTAACTACATTGAAAAAAAAACATAAGTTTAAAATTGAACACAGTGTGTTGAAAAAACAAAGATCATAATTTGACTTTTTTTTCATACGATTTTCAAAATTTTTAAACACGTTTGCTCTTACTTTCACGAAATTTGTTGCAAGCTATTTTTTAAACACAAATATCGACAAATTAATAACAACTGTCGTCAATTTTAAAACATTTTCTTTTTTCAGTGTATAAATAAGAATTTTTTATCTATAATTTGATCTATAATCTCATTTTTTCTCATTTTTATCTATAAATGAGAACTTTTTAGTGCGAGAAAAATACTTACCATTATTAGAGGCTTGAAATATTTTCATTTCCGACAAGTGAAGAAATATTTCTTCGAATATGTGAAAATTTATTCTAATTGTTGGAAAATTTATTTGAAAAAGAGAAAATTGCTATTATCAAAAATAGAGATTTTTTTATGGAGAAAAGATATGGGTTTTTTCTTAGTGCACAATAGTTTTTAAGCAACTTTTGAGTTGACCTATCGACAAGTTGTCATCAAACACGTTACAATTGTTAACAACTGTATTCATGCGGCTGAAAGGAGCAGGTAACATATTATTTGTTCTAAAAAAAAAAAATAAATAAACTAGATGAATTACATTTCTACTGTCTCAATGTTTAGAGTTGAAATTTATAAGAGAAAGAAATTTCGGAGAATTGCACACAGTGGTAATGAAATGGCGTATAATGACTCACTTAATCAATGATTGATGCATTTAAAAATTTTCGAACGACCTCCGCAAGGAGAAGGTTCAGAACGATAGTCCCTCTTAAGCTTCTTAGAGCAAACCGAACAAAACGTGTTTGGATTCCAAACTTCACTTGCGTACTCCAAGTGAGGATGAACGATAGCATAATTTAGCATTGTAGTTGTAGTTATTTTAATGAATTATTTCCATCATTTTTAAAATCCAAGCATTGACAATATTTTTATTTATAATTTTAACCCAAATTTAGCTTTTTCCTTAAGGTATAATATAGGTGTAAATTTTTCGAATAAACAAAATTTTTTTTTTTTTTGTTTAATGTGTTATTTGTAGATTAAGGGATATACATAAAAAAAAAAATAAATAACTGGCCATTTCAGCCCTTGAAAGGACTTTGACCTAGCTTCTTATGATCAATTGTGTTGTGCGTGTTATTAAGTTTATACACAATTGACCGAGAAATGGACCTACATGCTTAACGCCGACTCCGAACGGCGATGAACGATGAATGTTCTCGTTCTCAAGAAGCTTTACATGGCATTTTGATTACTCTCTGAGGTTTGCCATTGTCTGCAGAGAGGTGGCGACCGTACAGAAAAATTATTTTAATTCGAATAATTTTCTGTCGCTGCTGGGGTTCGAACCTGGGTTTCCAAAGTTCGTTGACATAGCGGCCACGCACTTTAACCAACTACGCCACGGACGCCACGCCAAGGGATATACATACACATTTTTAAATCTACATTAAAAAAAAAACAGAAGTTTTAACGGTTTTCGTTAACCTATGGCTAAGCTCCATACAATAAATAAAAAACTTTAAACGCGATTTCCTCGAAACTAGTTTTTTTAAAACGGTTCGATAGATAACTCGAAATCTATTCGTTTAATTTCAATGATTTTTTTTGCATTTTGTTCGTTATTTTGTTCTTTAAACATCCCTTCTAAATTCAAGTATCTATTTTTTTTTTTTTTTTTTTATATAAACAAAAAAGCGCGCGAAAATGTATCTATTTTACGAACTTTTTACTTCAACTGCCGCCATACTTACACAAAAAAACCCCGAGGTTTATGCTTTAAAATGTCATTTAATTTTTTTGTTTCCGATACAAGGGAAAGGTCATATCCATCGAACCGTTTTGGATGTCTGTTTTTCAATGTCATTTTCAGCGCCCTCTATATAAAAGCCAGAACTGTATTTAAAAAAAAAAAAAATATTTTTATAAAGTATTTTTGGTGTACAATAACCTGTATAAATTCAAAATAAAAATAATAACTTCTTATACATAAAAAAATTTTTTGAAAACAGCTCCTGTTTTTGGTTGTTACACGTATATTATACCTTAAACGAAATTTCTGAAATCTTCCGCCCCCAATAGAAGTATGACTTAGTTGGAAGTACATGGCTGGAAAGTACATTTTATTGTATTTATTAAATTTTAGTTGAGATAATCTTTCCAACACGCCAAATTTTTTCCAATTTGGTTTATTAAACCACATGGCAATTTGTGTTTGAATCCAACAAGTTTTGTAACGTTAACATACAAATTATGCAAATATGACTAACCGAGGGGGTTTCCCAATGACCAATATGACAATATGAATTAAAAAGTAAAAAAAAAAATATTTGCTTTTGATTAAGTGACATAGTTTAATAGATAACTAGTTTCTTTTATAAAGTTAATTTTCTTAAATTAAAACTTAGTCGTTTGCAGAAGAAAACATTTAACATATTTTATACATTTAAGAAACAACCCAAAGAATGAGTCTTTCTTTAAAAAAAAAAACGAACTTTAGAAAAAATTGCAAAATTCTGCAAGAGAAATAAAAAAAGAGAAAACGTTCGCAGAATGTTCACTTTCCGCCAAACCTTTGCTTGTGGTTCAGTGGGAACATTAGCTGTACAATAAAAGCACACAAATTTGTAGCATACTATTAGGAGTTTTCGATTGGCTGATTTAGAAAAATTGAGTCCGTTATAAATAACTAATTCAATTAATTTAACAGCTTCTTATTGATATTTCTTATGTTTATTTCTTGTTAGAAATTTATTTATTTTTATAAATTTTTTTTTTTTTTTTTTGTATATATTGCTTTTCATTTTTGTTGTAAAGTAAAATTCACATCAAGATTGTACAAATTGCCCTAATTGTTGCTTTATTGATTGGTTTTGACTTTATGTAAATGTGGGCAACGGAAGTCGGCAATTGTGGCTATGGTAGATAAGAAAACGCTACAAATCATATCCATATAAGAGAATTTGTTTGAAGTATTGGAAACAGGGGCGTACTGGGGCCATTTTGATTGGGGGGTTAGCAAGGTATTTCAGCCGACTGGATAGCTGAACATAACTGAATTAACTAAAGTTACTCATCCATTCGATCAATATACATAAATAAATTTTAAGGGAAAGTGAGTTGGCCGACTGAAGTTGGTTTAAGGTACGACTAAAATTGTATTGGCCGAATAGAGATAGTTTTGGTTATGACTTCAAATTAAATAGCTTTAATTAAATATAAAGTCGGTTTTGGTTTAAAAATTGCAATAAGGGGTACGGCTGACTTTAATGCATTCATAATTATTGTTAATAAAAAAACATATTTTAAGCAAATTTCAGTATAAAATAATAATTAGGCCGACTCTTATATAGAAATGGGGTTGCCTAACCCCCTTATCACCTCGTTAGTTTCGCCACTGGTTGTATTTATATATAAATGAGATATTTTACTTTTTCAATGATCAAAATCAAAATCAAAATCAAAATGGAAATCGAAATCAAAATCAAAATCAAAATCAAAATCAAAATCAAAATCAAAATCAAAATCAAAATCAAAATCAAAATCAAAATCGAAATCATAATCATAATCAAAATCAAAATCAAAATCAAAATCAAAATCAAAATCAAAATCAAAATCAAAATCAAAATCAAAATCAAAATCAAAATCAAAATCAAAAACAAAATTAAGAGCAAAATCAAAATCAAAATCAAAATCAAAATCAAAATCAAAATCAAAATCGAAATTAAAATTAAAATCAAAATCAAAATCAAAATCAAAATCAAAATCAATATCAAAATCAAAATCAAAATCAAAATCAAAATCAAAATCAAAATCAAAATCAAAATCAAAATCAAAATCAAAATCAAAATCAAAATCAAAATCAAAATCAAAATCAAAATCAAAATCAAAATCAAAATCAAAATCAAAATCAAAATCAAAATCAAAATCAAAATCAAAATCAAAATCAAAATCAAAATCAAAATCAAAATCAAAATCAAAATCAAAATCAAAATCAAAATCAAAATCAAAATCAAAATCAAAATCAAAATCGAAATTAAAATTAAAATCAAAATCAAAATCAAAATCAAAATCAAAATCAATATCAAAATCAAAATCAAAATTAAATCAAAATCAAAATCAAAATCAAAATCAAAATCAAAATCAAAATCAAAATCAAAATCAAAATCAAAATCAAAATCAAAATCAAAATCAAAATCAAAATCAAAATCAAAATCAAAATCAAAATCAAAATCAAAATCAAAATCAAAATCAAAATCAAAATCAAAATCAAAATCAAAATCAAAATCAAAATCAAAATCAAAATCAAAATCAAAATCAAAATCAAAATCGAAATTAAAATTAAAATCAAAGTCAAAATCAAAATCAAAATCAAAATCAAAATCAAAATCAAAATCAAAATCAAAATCAAAATCAAAATCAAAATCAAAATCAAAATCAAAATCAAAATCAAAATCAAAATCAAAATCAAAATCAAAATCAAAATCAAAATCAAAATCAAAATCAAAATCAAAATCAAAATCAAAATCAAAATCAAAATCAAAATCAAAATCAAAATCAAAATCAAAATCAAAATCAAAATCAAAATCAAAATCAAAATCCAAATCCAAATCCAAATCCAAATCCAAATCCAAATCCAAATCTAAATCCAAATCCAAATCCAAATCAAAATCAAAATTAAAATCAAAATCAAAATCAAAATCAAAATCAAAATCAAAATCAAAATCAAAATCAAAATCAAAATCAAAATCAAAATCAAAATCAAAATCAAAATCAAAATCAAAATCAAAATCAAAATCAAAATCAAAATCAAAATCAAAATCAAAATCAAAATCAAAATCAAAATCAAAATCAAAATCAAAATCAAAATCAAAATCAAAATCAAAATCAAAATCAAAATCAAAATCAAAATCAAAATCAAAATCGAAATTAAAATTAAAATCAAAGTCAAAATCAAAATCAAAATCAAAATCAAAATCAAAATCAAAATCAAAATTAAATCAAAATCAAAATCAAAATCAAAATCAAAATCAAAATCAAAATCAAAATCAAAATCAAAATCAAAATCAAAATCAAAATCAAAATCAAAATCAAAATCAAAATCAAAATCAAAATCAAAATCAATATCAAAATCAAAATCAAAATCAAAATCAAAATCAAAATCAAAATCAAAATCAAAATCAAAATCAAAATGAAAATGAAAATCACAATCACAATTAAAATCAAAATCAAGATCAAGATTCAGGCGCTGATTTAGGATATTGTGCCAAGGATTGGGACAAGAAGCGCGATAAGAATTCAGAAAAGGATACGAACAAGGATAAGGTAAAAATTATGAGGATGGATTAAAACAATAATTTGGGCAAGTAGTATGATAAATTTAAGAAGAAAATAAGAATATGGATAAGGACGAGGACAAGTTAAGGAACAAGAAAAGGATAGGAATAGGTTTGAGGACTAGGATAAAGAACCGTTGCCACGTTTAAAGCTTGTGGTGTGTCCATGACACATTTCCCATGGCATAATTTTTTTTATAATTAGTTTTTCCTGTGTGGTTTGATAACTTCCCGAGAGTTGAGCTGTATATTAGCCATACGCTGGCTTATTTAGCTCAGTAGGTATATCAATAACCTATCTATATTTTGGAAATAAGGAAAATCCTTGACAACAACATAGCCAATAATTCAATTTACGTTTTAAGCACATAAAAGAAAAACTGATTTTATCCTAATAATGCTCCTACTCACACCCACTCACACCCACTCACACACACTCTCCCACGCACACATGCATACACCAACCTTTGTTAACTCTAACAGACAGAAAGACAGAAAAAAAGCATTGCTTGTTATTTGTTGGCTTCGACTGAGCGTAACTAATGCCAACAACAAATTGCATAAAATAGTAGCAGAATAAAATGCAACTGCTTATGAAAAGTGCATTCGAATGCGATAACAAAGTTGTATGGCTCCAATACACACTAACGTACACACAGACACACACACATAGATACATATACAAAGGCGCACATCAACAGTAACTTTGAATATCATGATGCTAAAAGTTGCACCCATTGACGCTTTATTTGCAACTTTGTTGCTGTGAACGCTGTAGCAGCAACAGCAGCACAAATAAACCCTTGCAAGCAACTACCAAGTCAACAATAAATACGAAAAAATATATTTTGCAAAATATGGAAGTATTTTGTTTTTTATTATTTTTGAATAAAATGTGCCAACAAATAAATGAATAAAAAAAGTAGAACTTGGTTTCAAAATAGCAACTGCAACTCTTAAAAGCGTAAAAGGAGCAACTGTCACGTGAGCGTGAAGGAAAGGGATTTGTAATGTTGCCGCACGCACACATACTCACACACACACACACACATAATCATACACAGAAATACACACATGAACACTACAAAGTACACATCTTCGTCCTTCCACACTTACTGATGCGCAAACGAATTGAATAGAAATCTGAATAAGTTGAAAGGAATCACTTCGGCACCCTGGGAATCAACAGAGAACGCTCAGCAGTAGTTGTGGCAGCGGCTAAAAGGACGAGAGAAATAACAAACGAGCCCTACGAGCGGAAAAGTAACGCAAGAAAGATGTAAGTTGGTATTATATTGTTGTGGCTGTATCTATGCATGTGTGAGTATTTGTGTTAGGATGAGTGCATGTGTGTGAGCCTGCGGCATATATTAAGCAAGTTAGTGAATTTGTTATGTGTATGCATTGGGATAAGTTGCCAAAAGTAGCTAAGACAACCTGGGGTGTAGCAACGAAGACAAGCCACTGGACCGGAAATGCAAGAATGGAATCACTAGCGCAACAAAATAGCAAAATATATATATATATACATAAGTAAACCTAGAAAAAAACGAAATTATTTTAAATAATATTCGAAAGAGACTTCATAGTGTTAAATGTGTGTAAATAAAGGCAAATGTGCATTAGAAGGAATTAAAGCAAAGTGCGTGTTAATGCTTAACCGTTGAAATATATCGAGGCATGGCAGTTGCCCTGCAATTTTTTGTAGAGATACCATGAATAGGTTGACGCGACTGTCCCTTATGAGGCGCACTGAGGCCAATTAGGCCCGTTGTGGTACCAGGGGTTAATTATTTTCCACTCCATCTGAACCAATTGGAGCTATTTATAAAGCTGAATATTCCATAGATCGAAGATTTTGAGAGCTCGTCTAGGTCACTGTGGAACCAGTTACCTAGGAAGAGGTGGCGTTTTTTGGCCAGCACTTGGCATTTGCAGAGAAGATGTGTTGTGGATTCTACCTCTTCCGTCTCTGCAGCTTCTGCAGAAATCGTTATGGAGGATTTTTAGCCGTCGGGCATGGTTTCCAATTAGGCAGAGTCCTGTTTGAACGCCTATGACAATATTTATTTAGTCCCTTCTAAGGGAAATTAGTTCCTTTGAGAGTTTTAAGTCCAACGTCTGCAAATTATTATACAAGCAACTTTAAGAGCGTTAACTGCAATTTTCGGTCGTAATTCTCGCCCTAGTAGACAGACAATAACAAGTTTAGTGCAAAAATTTGAGTCTACATATTCGTTGTGTGATGTTGCCGTGCCAGTGAGACAATGGGTTGGTCGAAGTGTCAAAAATATCGCTGCCGTTCAGGCATCCGTAGCAAACGATACAAAACAGTAAATTCAACGGCGTTCTCAAGAATTGGGCATATCCCAGACCACTTTATGGCAAATTTTACGTAAGGATCTCGGTTTACACCCATACAAGATCAAGCTGACTCAAGACTTGAAGCCGATGGACCATTTGAAGCGACGTACGTTCTCCGATTGGGCTCTGAAAAAGATGCGCCAAGAAGATGAAATTCATCGCAAAATCATCTTCAGTGACGAAGCTCATTTTTGGCTCAATGGGTTCGTCAAGAAGCAAAATATGCGTTATTGGTCGGGTGAAAATCCACATGTGCTTAATGAATCACCACTTCATCCACAAAAAATAACTGTTTGGTGCGGTTAGCATGCCGGCGGCATCATTGGACCATATTTTTTTGTAGACGATAACGATCGTAACGTTACTGTGAATGGCCATCCTTATCGCGCCACGATTGCCGATTATTTTTGGCCCGAATTGGAAGATTTGGACTTGGACGACATGTGGTTCTAACAGGACGGTGCCACAAGCCACACAGCACACGTTACAATTGATTTATTGAAGAGTAAGCTTGATGAGCGTGTTATCTCAAGAAATGGGCCATTCGATTGGCCGCCTCGTTCTTGCGATTTAACGCCTCTAGACTATTTTCTTTGGGGCTACGTTAAGTCATTGGTCTATGCCGACGACGTTGGAAGAGCTTAGAGCCAACATTGGACGCGAAATAGCGGCCGTTTCGACCGAAATTTGTGGCCGAGTCATCGAAAATTGGGCCCAACGAATCGACCACTGCATACGTGTCCGCGGAGGCCATATGAACGAAGTCGAGTTCCATTCATAAATGCTTTTCTTGTACTTCAAGCCGATAATAAAGGTTTTTTTAAAACGCAAATGGTTTGCGTTTTATTTAAAAAAGTTGTCAAGTCCTTAATGGGAAACCCTTTATATTGAGCTGATCTGTCATCTCAATTAGAGATCTGCGGCAGCAAAGGACTGTTTTAGATGTTGTTACAACAGATTCCAGGGCTTTCAAAGCAGCTTGACTGTCAGAATACAAAAATCTCTAGTTGATATATCATTCATCTGAAGCCAAGCAACGGCTTCGTGTATCGCAGTAACTTCCGCTTGGAAGACACTGTAGTGATTTGGGGAGCCCAAAGGCAAGTGTAATGATTAGTGATACAGAGTAACCTCCTCCCTTTAATTTGCCATCTAATTTTGATCCATCAGTGTAGATTTTAGTGGCATTGTTTGGTGGAGGGCTTCCATGCTCCCATTCATTTCGGGAGGGAATTGACACATCAAACTCTTTGTCGAAAAGAAGTTTTTGCATGATGTAGTCTACGGTCTAAGCCAAACATGTCCACGTATTGGCCCGTATGGCCCGCGTGGCCATTCATACAAATTTTTTTCTATCTTAGCTTTGTCTTTGGGATGAGCCAAAATCAAAGAACGCCTGCAAAAAACAACAATAACACAAACCGCACTCGTTAAGTGTTCAGGACATTTTCCAGCAAACTTTACAAAAACAAATGCATGCAAAGCCAAAATAAAGAAACGCACACTTAATGATGTCGATGCTGAAGCTTTTCCGTTACTTATGATTGTCCCGTTACTTGTGTGTCGAGTAATTTTTTATGACATGTGATTTTATTGCATTGTAATTGGTTTTTTGGTTTTTGAGATACATTTTGTGTTTGTTTTTTGTTTTTTTAAGCATTGGCCCGCGCTTAAAATTTCTTGGTCCCCACTGGTCTAAGCTATTGGAGTAAGAAGTTTCCTAATGTAAGAGTGTCCTATTGTACTTCCTTCCCATTGGGAAGTGGCTTCTAGACGGGTTGCTGTATTTGCAGCCATCTGTTTTGTTAGGATATCTAGTGGTGTCAGGTGGAGTATAATAACGAGTGCATCCGTTGGAGTGGTATCAGCGGAGCGCTGAGCTCACAGCTCAGCTGACTGTTGAATTTTGCGAAGTATATTGAGGTGTGTTCGTTTGTTAAGTGCGGGCCACCAAACTATAGCACCGTATAAAAATATTGGCCTTTTAACAGCTATATAGAGCCAGTGAGTAACCTTACGTTGTAATCCCCATTTTTTACCCACTGCTTTCTTACATGAATATAGGGCTATATTGGCTTTTTTTGCTCCCTCGAGCATATTGGGTTTCCAATTTAGATTCCTGTTTAAGATGAGACCGATGTATTTTGCTTGTTCCGAGAAATTGAGTCTTTTATTGCCCAGTTTCGGAGGACTGATTGTGGGTAAGTTGTGTTATCTAGTAAAGACCACTAACTCAGTTTTATCAGAATTAACGCTCAGCCCACAGCTGATAACTCAGTTTACGACAGTGTTTAGACAATTTTGCATAATATCTCGAAGAGTGGTTACATATTTTCCTGAGGTGACAATAGCAACGTCGTCAGCGTAGGCTATTACCCGGCACTTTTCTCGCTCTAGTTCCTCACAACAAAATAAAAGAAAAAATTTCTGACGTCACGGGGACACAGAAAGAGCCGCTCAAAGATCGATAAGGCAACATTCATACAACGGCGTTGCATTGAATTATTACTCGTTGAGTATATAAATAAATATATAAATAAATAAACTGACCATTTCAGCCCATGAAAGGACTTTGACCGAGCTCCTTAAAATCAAATTGTATTGTGAGTGCTATTTAATGTTTGTACACAACTGATCGAAAACTGGACCTACTAGTTTTATGCCGACTCCAAACAGCTAATGTGCATGTTCTCAAGAAGATTTACATGGCATTATTTAGTCTCTGAGGTTTGCCATTGTCCGCAGAGAGGTGACGACCAGTGATCTGAAACGGTCGGTGATCTACTTGTGTGACTCTAAGTATATCCGAAAAAAATAAGTACTTAAACCTACTCAATCCATATCGCACGCAACTCGACTCATACTCACTTCTATGAAGCTGCAATGCGGCGGCTCAAATGAATATGAGTATCCTAAATCACGAGTCGGATCGGGTAAACTTCGGGTTTTTCGGTTCATGAATACTTATGGTTGTTGTCATCTTGTTGATACTCATGACGCTCATGATCTGGTATGGGCACCAGTACGTTTAAAGATTCTGTGTTGTTCCTGTGTGTGTCTTTTGCCTTTGATTTGTTGTTGCGTTTTGTGTTGCTACATAAGCCATTGCTCTCAATTCTTGCTCACAACGCTCCCAGAGCGCTGTCTGCCCATAGCTGCTCATGATCGACGTAAATACTCAAATCACTCGAGTCATTCTGTCACAGATATGAAACAGAGCGTAGTAGAGCGCAGCAGTGAGAATGAATGAGTTTTTTGTATTTGCTTTTTGCTTTTTTTTTCCTGAGCACTTAGTTAGAAACAGAAAAACACGTGTTCGTCTTGTGTTGTTTTTTCTTTTTGTTTATGCAGTGCTAGGTGTTGTGTTTTGTTTTTATCTAACGAAAACATTGCGTTTAACTTTTTTTCTCTTCTTTTCTTTCGAAAATGCGACAATAAAATACCAACAACAAATTTGCAGAAAACAACTCAAACAATATATGCGAGCGTTAGCTTTTACTATTTGTCGCTTAGAGACGTTGGCAGAGAAAAAATAGTACTCAGAGTACACTCAAAATATACTCGAATATACTCGGAAATAGTGCTTTTTCAAGACTCTAACTCGACGCACTCATTGAATACGAATCTAAGTGCTTCGGGTATCGGATATAAGTATGAACTTATAGACGCAAACATGCTAATGAGTCGAATGTGTATAAATATTTTACATATTTTATTGAGTACAGATAGAATAGAGAACAACAAGTAGCTCGACTATGATTCGAGTATCCGATTTCTATCGGATACTCATTGCAGTTCTCTTGTGACGACCGAACAGAAAAATTAATTCAATTGAAAAACTTTCTAGGTCAGATGGACTTAAATCAGGGTTCTCTGGCGTATGGGTCACGCACTCAACCCACTGCTCCACGGCCGCCAATCGGTGAGTATATAAGCTACGAAAGAATATGAATAAAGGAAAATAAAGAGTTTATACTTGGCCATACGATAAAAATACAAATAAAAATTCTGAAGTTGTCAGGTCGTGAAGATAGCAGCTAATGTAACAGAAATGTAATATCGTTGCGTGGAATTATTACTCACTCAGGCGACGTGCTACGGTAAATTTTGAAGTGGAATATGTCATTCTCTGAGGTAAGTAGGGTGGTTGATAGTGATCAGGTGTCGGTATTTATATCACAATTTGAGCCGTTGGTGTGCCTAAAGTACTGATCGTACAATGTTGATGTTAGCACTTGTTGGTCTGCTTGATCCTCACTGGGAGAAAAATTCGTGTTTGAACTCTCTAGCTTATATAAATTTTACACAATTACATGAAATATAAAGCCAATATTTGATGTTTTTGTTTGCTTAAGTTTGCTACCTGTTTATCGACAGTTTCCGGTTTTATCGACAAAACCATAAAATTTGTATGGGAGCCCCCTAAGGAGTGGTCGGAGGGAATAGGTGTCAAAGGCAAAAATGTTCCTTTTGCAAAAGTAATGGGGGTCGGTCATACATATTAACCTTCTCCGGCACTCTCTTAAAGGTCATATGCTCAGGTGTATGGAATAAATAAACAAAAATCATAAAATGTGTATGGGAGCCCCCCTAAGGAGTGGTCGGAGGGAATAGAAATCAAAGGCAAAAATGTTTGTTTTGCAAAAGTAATGGGGGTCGGTCATACATATTAACCCTCTCCGGCACTCTCTTAAAGGTCATATGCTCAGGTGTATGGAATAAATAAACAAAAACCATAAAATTCGTATGGGAGCCCCCCTAAGCAGTGGTCGGAGGGAATAGATGTCTGAGGCAAAAATGTTCCTTTTGCAAAAGTAATGGGTGTTGGGCATACATATTAACCCTCTCCGGCACTCACTTAAAGGTCATATGCTCAGGTGTATGGAATAAATATACAAAAACCATAAAATTTGTATGGGAGCCCCTCTAAGGAGTGGTCGGAGGGAATAGGTGTCTAAGGTAAAAATGTTCCTTTTTCAAAAGTAATGTGTGTTGGTCATACATATTAATCCTCTCCGGCACTCTCTTAAAGGTCATATGCTCAGGTGTATGGAATAAATATTTTGCTAAATATTTTTTAAAAAAGATCTCATCAAAAGTGAATTGAATAATTCTACGTCTTGTGTTACGACATAGTCGAAATTACTTTATCTTTTTTATTTTACGATAGCATAGATGTGCTGTGATGATTTCATGATTTCAGGGTTGCAACCACATAACGCAGTTAAAATGCTACAACCATGAAAAAACGTTGCATAGAATTTTAACTCTGTGACTACTGGCGCAAGAGTAAATTTTATGAAACTAAAATGTAGGTGTTGGTCATGTGCCCAAAGACCGCACATGCTGAAAATATGAAAAAAATTTTGGTCTGATTAAATACCTAATAAGTTGCTTCTTATTTTTCCAGGGAAAAATCCATCGAGTACCTATATTTGCAGCCTCCTCCTTTAAGTGGCTTTCTTGATAAATTGAGCAAAGTTGACGTTACAATTTTTTTGTGCTTAAGCAGCAAATATTAGTTATTTGCAAAAAAAAAAAAAAAAAATAATAATAAAATTTTTGCATTTTTTTTTTTCGTAATGCTGGTTTTTGCCAAAGTTTTTGACACCCACAAAAAGTCAGAAAAGTTTGATAGCTAAACTTTGAAAAACTAAGCGGCTCTTGCCAAATTGCCACATTTCTCTCCACCTCCCCATCCACTCCGCTCATTTGTGTTGGTGTTAGTGCTGCTGTGCAATTAAAATGCTTAAACTGTCATTTAAGCAGCGTTACTTCGTGATTTCTTACAATATTTCTGACAAGCCTTGATGAAGTGCGCGATGCTGCTAGTATTGATGTTGGCGAGAGAGGAGGAGTGAATGGATCCTCTTAGACGGCTGCTGTTACTTGCCTGCTAATGACCAACTTATTTTTTGTTTAAGGATCAACGAAATAACTACAAGAAAAGCAGAAAGCAAAAAAAAAAAAAAATAACTGAAGATAAAAGAGCCATTATAAATTCTTGGCACATTCATGAAAGTCTGTCTGACAAATGGACAAACTGTTGAATGACGCAGAAGTTTCCAAGGATGTGCATGAATAGTAGCAGTAGTAGTACAACGTAGAAGAGAGATGCTCGCTCAACATTTTCGAAATAATTTGAAGCTTTTAGCTGCAATTTAATTACATGAAGAAGAATTCACTTGCAAGGATTTGGCAGACTTTTAACAATTTTTTTTTTTTTTGTTTTTGTATCTCTTCGTTGCAAGCTTTATTAAAAGCGAGTCCGAAAAAAGGCGACTGCAATCAGCATTAATTTTGAATTTGAACTTTTGAGGAGTTTTTTGGAAAATAATTACTTAAAGTAGAAATGCGCTGATGTAAATGTTTTCAATATTTCAGTTGAGTTTTTTTGTTTTAATTTTTGCTGTTTTGAACAGTTTTTTGTTTTTATTTGTTGTTGTTTTTTGGTAGTAGTTGTTGTTGTTGTTGTTGTTGTTGTTGTTGTTGTTGTATGCAAAAACCCTAGTTTATGCTAGCGCACTAAAAGCATTTCAATTAGTTCACTAATTGAGATGAATTCCATTTTGAGCTCTGACCTGAAAAATGCGTTCGTTGCCACTGTTCGTTCGCTTCGGCGTTTTGTTGTTCGTTCGTTTGTTCGTCCTTTGCGTGCCATTAACACGCTGCGCACGTCTAGCTTGCTTGATGTAGCTTCCATTCAAGGATTGCGTATTTTTCGCTTTAATTATGCATGAAGTTGGTTGCAGGCAATGGCTCGGAAATATAGCACAAGCGTTTCTATTTTTTTTTTTTTTTTTTCATATACTTTAAAATTTACTTGGCTTGGCTTGGATTTGCGCTCAAAGCAAGTGAGTGGCAAAAAAGAGCGTTTATAATTAAAAAATAAAAGAAAAAAAAGCACAAATTTTGATATATTATTTTTGCGATATAAAAGTAGAAATTATTAACTGTTTCATTTTTTTTCCCTGATTAAAGGATAAATTCTGGCGGTCCTTAGTTTGACCTAACATTGACATTTCAGTCACGAACTCGAGACAAACGTGTAACGCATAGATATTTTGAAGAGAATATATATGAAAAAATTGGAAAAATTGCAGTAAAGATGAGAAAAATTAAGTTTAACAAGCCGCTCGGAGCGTTGCACAAGTTCAAGTTTGAGTTTTTTAATTTTCCCACTGAACCAGCAGTTTTTTCGCAGAACTCTCCTACTAAACCACAAGTAAAGTGAGAGTTTGCCAACATTTCTGGGTTGGAATTTTGTCTTTTAAAAATATTTTAATTCGAACTTGGGAAAAAGTAAAAAGAAAAACAAAATCATAAAATTTTCTCAATCAAATCTTTTAACCTTGTTTGCAACATTTTGAAGAGATAAGCTTTTGAATCGAAATTAAACTTTCTACTTGACACAAACAAATTTTCAAAGCCATTATAAATTATTTTTTTTCTGTTAATTTAAGTTGGAGAAATTCTTTCAAGAAGTTGTGTTTTTTCATTTGTATCTAATTAAACTTCTAATTTTAGAGATACCAAACAGATGAAATTGGAAATTTCTCTTATTTCCAAAATGTAAATACAAACGATAAACAGATGTAATGTCCAAAATTTATTTTAATTGCTCCCACACTATCTGTTCACCATTCGATCTATAAAGTTTGACAGGTTATTTCAACTTAGGTATACAAGGTCTGTTTACCTCCAACTTTTAAGTAAAGATTGAGTGCGGTGAGAGTAACATCCGACTATCTGTCAAAATTAAAGAATTTCTTACATTTGAATATGACCTTTCATTATTTATATTGAAAACAATTTTGAGCTTTAGGCCAAGTATGTTGACAACAAGAAGACAAGACAAAGCAACAACTAACAACAACAGCAACGGCTCTGTATAGAGCAAATCACACAGCAGACTAGACAAACTGTTTCGTTGGCCGCTGCTTCAATTCATCAGTAGTCTTGCATGCCTTTTCACTGTGATCCACTCAAGCTACTAAGGTCCTACTTATACTGCCAATATGCGGACAAAGTTACCCGTAAGTTTATTTTGACAGAGAGAACGCTTTCACATTAGTTACTAAATTAACACGTTCGCCACTCACCAATTTTTCACGCCTTCAATAAAAACTCACGAACAAAAACAATGTGTCACAAAATTTGGGAATACCCTTAAAAAAAACGAAATTTTAAAATAACTGCTCAGCGTATCCCCAAACCGCAGCTTTCATTTATATGTGGCACCTTGCCAGAGACTAACACATACAAGAAAACTACTTCCTACAAACTATCGTGAAATAAAAGCCTAAAACATATTAATGATTATGCGACACATATATGATGAATTTCATGTAAAAATCGAGATGCATTGAACCCGACCACCTCAGATATCGATGAAATTTTGTTCATAGCTAAATTTGATCAATACAAAAAAACCCTCATTTTTAGAAATGACTGTTTTGCGATTTTTTGGGCGTGGCACAGTGGGAAAGTTTTGGAAAAAACGCGAAAATGGTCGAAAAGAGCTCCATTTAAACTGCAATAACTCAGAATCGGCTGAACCGATTTCCATGATCTTGGTATCATTAAAAAGATATTTTAACAGGCTTTATGACACGTTTAAAAAATAAGCAATTTTTAAGGCAATTTTAAAATCAATTCTTTAATTAGGGGTACCTGCAGTGTGTTTATTTTGCTAATCCTAGAAACACAGTTACAGTAAGTATATAAGTATATAAGTTACATTATAAGTATATTTTGAATATAACTGAAATTTGAACACTTCTCAGTAATATAACAGATGTTTGGCTATTTTTCGTGGCTTCAATATAAAAATATATGGGCAATTACAAGAAGTGCCACTACTTAAAAAATTATATAAAAAAAACTAAAAAAGAACCCATTTTTATTTTTTGATATGCTATAGGTGAAGGATAAACCTTTCTAAAAAATTAATACACTGTAAAAAAACCCTTGATCTTTTTGGTTTTTTCGTTAGGTAAAATTTTCTTTTTGTTATAAAATTTTTTACAGTGTAATTTTTTTTATTTTTTAAACATGTCATAAACATGTAAAACTCCCACGTCACATATATGTGACGCTGAGTGGCGAACGTGTTAATGATTTATTCTTATAAAAAGCACTTTATGCACAATGATTTTCAAATGTCACTATAGCACTTATTTTTAAGGATAATATTAGTATTTATTTTCAGATAAAAAGAGATAACTTCTATCTATCAATTTGATAAAGCTCTTCGATCGGCTGTTCGAAGCTTTTAAATTTGTGAGTGAAAAATTATATTCCAGTTAAGTTCAAGCAAACTTGGTCTTCCTTCTATACAGAAATAGAAAGCACTTCTGAGGCCTCAAGGCTTAGAAAAATACTAGCAAGATCACCAACAGCACTGAGCTTTCTTCAAAAGGAAGGTGGCACCTTGACACACTCATGTATCGAAAACTTAGATACACTTATGAACGTGCATTTTCCTGGTAGTGTTCACACTGACAATTTCAGCTTGCAAGCATAACCCTCTGAACGTAACCCTCCACAGACCCTCAACAGCAATGGACCAGCAAGAAGAAGTTAGGATGGATGATTTTTTAGTCCCAACCATATAAATCTCCGGGCCCCGATAGCATTATACTAGCTCAACTCCTCTATAGCTTCAATGCAATTGTACCCTGGCTTGAGAGAAACTATCATGGTTGTCTACTTCTTAACTACATTCCAACAGCTTGGAGAGAAACTAAAGTCTTCTTTATACTGAAAGCGGGCAAGTCCTCTCACACTAAACCGCATGACTTTAGACCAGGGGTGCGGAAATGGCCGCCCATGGGCGGATAGCTTTCATACGCATACGACAGCTTTCAATTAAAAAAGCTTTTTAGTCGAGGTTCGGACTATTACACTGAATAAAATATTATTCAGTCGCTGTGCGAACTTTCTGCTGTTTGGTTGAGGTTGCTTGCTACTGCGTTGCCTTATTAAACACGACAACTCATCGTTAGTGCGTTTGTTCGTTCATTCAATGCGATCAGTCGTTGTGCGACCTTCATACTGTTTAGTTGCGGTCGTTTGCTTTTGAGTGGCCTTATTGAATGCGACAAGCTACCATTCTAGCGTTTGTTCGTTCATTCGATATTTTGACTTTGTGCAAGCAGGTTATCTTAATCATTACGCTCTGATTTTATTTTTCAGGCACAACTCCTTATCGCACTAATGAACAAACTAGTGCTTTTCGTTCAGTGCAGGCTTTGAAAAAAAAGCTTCGCAATACAAACACAAAATGTGAATGTATAATTTTGCGCACCCCTGCTTTGGACCTATAAGCCTCTTCTCCTTTTTGGTTTGGTTACGGTATAGACTCATTGGGCTTCTCCTTAGGCTGAAAATTAACATGCTTTTAAAATCTCAGCATGCCTATCTATACTAAAGGGTGTTTCACACGATCTTGGTGGCCAATTGACAGGTCAATTCCGCGAAATTATGCGCTCATTGAATGTTTCCTTCAATAAATCGATTGTGACGTGCGCTGTGTGGCATGTAGCGCCGTCTTGTTGGAACCACAACTCATCCACATTCATGCCATCCAATTCGGGAACAAATTAGTCGGTTATTATGGCTCTATACCGGTTTCCATTAACGGTAACTGACTCTCCAGCATTATTTCGGAAGAAGTATGGCACATTGACTCCACCAGCCCATAGAGCACACCAAACAGTCAGTTTTTGTGGATGTAATGGCGTCTCAAGGATCTCATGTGGATTCTCTTCACTCCAAATGCGGCAATTTTGCTTGTTGACGTAGCCATTCAACCAAAAATGAGCCTCATCACTGAACAACATTTTGCGATGAAAATAAGCATCGAGATCAATCTCATTTTCGGCCCATACACCAAAATCACGACGCATTGCATGGTCTCGCGGCTTTAATTCTTGCACAAGCTGGATCTTGTAAGGTCGCAAGCCAAGATCTTTGCGCAAAATCTTCCTGTTCGCGCACTGTTCGACGTCTCTGCGGATGCGTAATATCACATAGAGTAAACGTAGTGCCAAAACGACCCATGGTTAACCGAATTAATTGCTCTGATGGACGATTATGTCGACCATAAAATGGACGGAGCTTGCGGTAAACTTCGCGAACTGAACCATTATTTTCGAAATAAATTTGCACGATTTGCAAGCGTTGTTCTTTTGTCAACCTGTTCATGATGAAATGGCAAACCAAACTGAACATAAATGACATTAGAGTTGCCAGATTTGACCACAAAATGCCAGTTTTATCTCTATTCGAAAAACAAACCCCTAAAAAAAACACCCATTATTATATAAAAAGGTTCTCTCGGATTTTTTTCGTTCAATCACGGGGTAACCGCTGAACCGATTTTAATAATTCTTTCACTATTCAATTGCTATAATAAGCGACCTTGCTACTACGTTTTTGGTATAACTTTTTATTTAATTATTTAAGAAATCATTCATTTTAATCCATGCTGCCATTGTATAAGCAGCACAAAATAGCTTTATCTCTTTGTTGAGCGAGAAAGGTGAGAGTCTACAACTCACCGCGCTGCCATCTTGAGTGGATAGTTGCACTCAGTTAATTTCTGCTGCAGTGTTGCCATAAGACCAATATATCGTAGAGATACTCCCAAGCAACGCTGGGAACGGGTATGCTAGTAATATATACAAGGCAGATCTGCAGAAACAGCTCTCCATTCTCTTGTGTTTTTAATCGAAAAATCCCTTGAAAACAAAGAATTCGCGCTTGCTGCCTTTCTAGACATAGCAGGAGCATTCAATAACGTCCTTCCCTGTGCGGTCACCTCGGTCTTGTCAAAACTGGAGATGGAGGGAGGATTATCACGTGAGTTTCACGTGAGTCTCATCCATTTGATGCTCTTGGGCAGGGTGTTGAACTCAGAACTGGGAGGATCTTCTACCCGCAGGTTTATAAGCAGGGAGACTCTGCAAGGGGGAGATTTGTCTCCGCTTCTGTGGTCCGTGACGGTTGACCAACTGTTGCGTATCATGGAGGGGAAAGGTTACAAGGTAATTGCATATGCTGATGATATCGTTCTAGTGTTTAACGGCAAATTTCCTCAAACTCTCTATCAACTCATGGAGAGAACACTCTTAATCTTTTCGAGGTGGGCGTCCTCTTGTAGTTTAAGTGTAAGCCCTCAGAAAACAGTTCTCATTCTTTTCACTAGGAAATATAAAATCCCCAACTTAAAACCCGCGCGTCTGAACGGCACGAAATACCTAGGAGTTATTCTGGATAAGAAACTTATCTGGAATTATAACATTAAGGAACGTGTTAAAAAGTCAAACATAGCTCTATTTGCCTGTAAAAAATCGATAGTCAATAAATGGGTTTTTTTCCCCAAAATAGTACGCTGGATTTATACGAAAATTGTCCGCCCCATACTTATATATGGCTCACTGGTATGGTGGAGGGCCCTTGAAAAGACAACTGCACTTCAGAAATTTTCAAAGGTTCAAAGAAGTGCAAGTCTATGTATTTCCAGGGCATTATTCACAACCCCAACTATTGCTCTGAATTTATATCTTTGACAGAGAATGTGCTAACATAGCAGCCCTCAGACTAAGAGAATCTGGAAATTGAATTAAATTATTGCTGTGGTCACACAATAATTCTGAACTCATCTGACCCCGACACAACAGATTACTATGTGGCTTGTTTAAATCTTGAAAAGAACTACGAAGTTCTCATCCGTTTACGGCTAGACTGGGTTAACAAACCCGCCTTAAAACTACCGGCATTAAAATTTTTACATATAGATCCAAGCTTCAAGAATAAGTAGGGGGAGGTATTTATATAATACATAAAAATAATATATGAACTAAACAAAAAAATAATTGAGGTTCATTGGTTTTTCTTTATGTCCGCTAATTTTTTAATAAATCACTTGCCTATGAGTTTACTCATTTCACTTAAAATTCTCAACTCACTGGTAAATTTCTGGTAAATTGTGAGCGCATCATTTGTGACGTTTGTGACTCATTAAATTTTAACATAGCCAGCAAAAAGAAAAAAACCCAAACCAAATTTCAACCCACCCAAGAATTCTTGGAAACACACCAACTGTGTCCAAAAACGAACTTAAGCACTTAAACTGACAGCTAAACTTGAACTGTACTATCAAATAAACAAGCAAGTGACAACAACAACAACATCTGCTGATCATTAAACCAGCTGCTTAATTAATCATGCACAGCAATTTGGCTTCACAATCTACATGTAGCACTAAAAAGTTGCACAGTGTAAACAAAGCCAGGCAAACTTGAGTAAATGTCCACGAGCTCAGTGAACTTTGGAGGCAGTCAAAAAGTGTCAAAACTCTGATAAGCAGGCATGTTAGGCGCACACACCAAAACGGGTAAATAAAAAACGAAAACAAAAAAGGTTCAAACATTCGCTTATTTTTAGTTGGGACTTGCACGCATGTCAGGCATAATTCACAAATGCATGACAAATAGCACAAAAATGTTGACATTTTTATTTTCTCACACTTGTTATTATTTCCTCCCTACACTTTGAAAATGAATATTAAAAAAAAAACAAAATAAAAAACACGCATACCACTCACTCATAAAATTTTACATATTTCCGACTCAACTCGAGTTGGCGCTGTCAACAAGCGCCATACCCTTTGAAGTTGCCTAATTTGGTTGCTGTTGTTGTAATTATCAACAGAACTTATAACAAAAATGTGCTTCACACATGTGCCACACACACACACATACACATACCAAACGCACTCTCTCACACGCACACACACATAGACTCAAGCGCATAAGTCTGCAGCCGTGCAAGCAAACATTGTTTAAATTAATAGCTGCCGCATGGTTGCTGGGTCGTTTAAATTGTGGGTGAGGGTGTGCGACATGTGTAGTTTTGCATAAGGTTGGCAACATTGCGGCTGCTTAGCTGCCAATCAGTGAGTTTTCATGCACAATTAGATTCTAATTGAATTATTTAAAACATTGTCTTGGTTTCCATCAAATATACGCGGGAGCTAAAATCAATTGGTATTCAATTATTTGTGTGGTGCTAATGGGCAAGAAGGAGATACAGTCCAAAATCAAAATAACAATGTTAGGGACACAAATAGATAATATTGCTTTAAGATGAGTTGGAAGCAATTAATTGAATTTGACTCAAACTTTGTCCAAAATATCACTGATTACATGCACATTAGAGGTGTCCTTATTTATATGAAAAAATTTTAAAATCAACAAATGCAAAAGCGCTGGCCTGATTCTTATTCCTTTAGATCTAAACCAAAAAAATATTTAATTTGGTACTGATCCCATTATGTTTTATGGACCCGGAAACGGTCAATAGTAGCCGTATTTGTTGTTTTTATGGAAAAAACGTGAATTTTACGGTTTTTCACTTTTATTTTCAACTAAATGGACTTTATTTATAGCAGATCTGTAATTCATAGATATATATTCTCCAAACAATAAGACTTTTTACCAAAATTAATGAAAAACGACTTGTTTTTAAGATTTTTTAAAAATTTTTAAGGTTTGTCAAATTTTAAATTTTATTTTATTACAACCGATTTTTTGACAGAAGGATATTTTTTCTTATAAGCTTCAACCAACTGAAGAACCAATTGCATTACATCTTCATGATTAAAATCAAAAAATTCTAGTCAAAATTCTATTAAAATCTTGAACGAATTTCTTACCCCTTTCTGCAGTATCGTTTACGACAAACAGATCACGACAGAAGCTCCAGCCTTCTTCAAAATCAAATTCCATTTCCCACGGATCATTTTTTATAAATTCTGAACCGACTAAAAAGGGTTTTGTTTTCTCTGAAACGAAGTCCATCAGAGTGCATTTATGGAAATCTGATAAATTAACATACATATGTAGTTTCTTCCATTTTTCAGCTGTACAGCAGGTTCTTTGGATTGTAGTTTTTTAATCATCGCTCGTTTTTCTTCCGAAGATATCGTTGAGTCAAAAAATGCCAAAGCTACTGCTTCATCAACTATATGTTATACTATAAGTGATTACTTATTTTTTTAATAACACAAGCTGAAATGGCGGAATCTGTTTTTGCATACTCTATCGTACTTTTAATAAAATTCAGGTCTTGATACGGAGCTGAAATGGCATATCTACATCCAAACCAAGCTTTGTAGATTTTAACCAAAAAAATGTAAATGTCTTTAAGCCACTTTTTTCAGTTTTTGTGAGTGAAAACTCGTCTCGAAACAAAAATATTTTTAAACAGTATATCGCTTTGGAGATCCATCGGGCGTGACTTTTTGCACTTGGTGTTTTAAATTTAAAATGCCATCTGCAAGAAAGTTATTTTTAATAAAACAATTTCATTCTTAGTTCCACTTGTAAGTGATTGTTGGTTTAAACCAAGAGAAGATTTTGAAAATCGTTAACGAAAGCTTAATTTCAAAAACAGCACGCAGCATAATCGCATTTACTATATGATGCCTTCAAGGTAGGGTGATGAGGTTGTGAGCTATTTTATTTTCTAAAATGACTGCAGCTCCCGAATTAATACCGGTATTTGAGAAAGTTGTGTCAAATGATAATCCTTTTACATTATCTACAATATTGCATTGAATTAGTTGATGAATCTCATCTGCTATTTTAGCATTGGATCAGTTACATATTTTTGGAGCACCAAGAAATGGCTGTGCTAACTTAATATAAATTCACTATTATTACAGTCGAATTTCCTTATAAGGAACTTCTATACGAAATCAATAAAACTTGAGAAAAAGTTAAAACATATTTAGGGGATTCCCCAAACGTTGAAAATTACAATTGTAAAAAACAAAGTCTCATTGCTAAAAATTTTGACAGCAGTTGCTTGTGTTTAGTGATCAAATTAAAATTGTCGCAATGAAGCAGCTTTTCCCTTGAAATAAGTTATTAATATATGTAAGTGAAGAAGTGAAGGCGTAACAAAAACGAAGATATTGCGTTTTAGAGAAATTCGACTGTATTTAAAATAATAAAAGATAGTTCTGTGTTAAACATTGAAAAGTTGTTATTAAATTATTATCAAAATTATAAACAAAGCATAATAATGAGAAAAATGTAAATATTTAAAAACTCTCAAAACAACATTTATTTTTAAAAGAATGTTTAAGAAATATTCGCTAATCAACTTTTATTTAAATTATTTCAACATTAAAGAAGACTTACAAGTTATAATACTGATTTACAAGAATTTACTATGGGTTTTAACCATAAAAAATATTCAAATTTGCATTTTGTACAAAAAACCCTTGAAAATTCAAGTTTTTTTTCTATATAGCCCTAAATTAGAACTTGCGATCGTTTCCGGGTCCATCAAACGTTGTCGGATTTGCAACAAACTTTATATATTTTAGTTGTAGACCTAAAGGAAAAAGAATCAGGCCAGCGCTCGACGAAATTTTGATGTGTAAAAATAAGGACACCTCTAATGCACATAGCAGCTGAGACTTTGCGGTCTCGATAGTCGAGTAGGTAGCGTGCTCGACTGCAACCCCAGAGA
This sequence comes from Pherbina coryleti, assembly GCA_943735915.1. Classification (NCBI taxonomy): domain Eukaryota; kingdom Metazoa; phylum Arthropoda; class Insecta; order Diptera; family Sciomyzidae; genus Pherbina; species Pherbina coryleti. Next base: position 87,944,861 of record OX030949.1, read on the forward strand.
TCCCGGGTTTAAATCCCGACCAGGTCATGGTCCTTCTCTTTAATTTTTCTGTATATTCTATCCTCATTTCTCATCAACTGAAATTTAAAATTCATCTATATTTACGACTTGAAGTTGTATTTGGTGGTGGGTGGTACAGAAGTTTGTGAAAAAGGTTTGCCTTATAACTTGAATTGACTGAGGTAAAGGCATAACACTTGCCTCAGATTAAAATCCACTTGATTCTAAGGTGGTTTCTTTCCATCACGCTTAGAACATCCTACATATTTTTCACTTGACTGCCCATCCCTTTCCACTAATCTATCACCCATTTCGTACCAAGGCAAACTTGAATGAATAGGTATTACACCTGAAATCCTTGGTTCAAGGCCTAAAACAAAACCCAAGATATTGTCAACACAAAGTCGTCAACATAGTCAACATAAAGTGATTCGTAAATCGTATTCTTCGTTTATGAAATTGAAATGGACTCATGAACTCTCAGGAACCGTCGTACTATTTTGTGTAAACTTAAAATAATTGCATTCAATCATGTTCAGATAGCGATGAAAAAAAATCGCATATTTCAGCAAAACTTCTATCCAAACTCGAAACAACCAAACGACAAGCAATTAATGATGAGTACAAAAAAGAATAGTTCTACACGGGCTAACCGCCATTATGGAAATCCTCCTCCTTATTGCCTTCCATTGTGAAAAGAGTTGGTGACCGAGGGCTTAGAACTGGGGCCCTAGAACATGAACACAACCAGTTATGCTTAATGAGCTGTTCTCATATGGTAAATCAACCTTTTCTTAGGAAGAAATTTTGAAGCTTTGCTAGTTCAGGTAACCAGATGTATTGCGGAGGCTCGCCTAGGTAGTGGGTCGATGCCGTCTGAAATAAGCTGTTTTCTATCTGAACCTCGAAGATCTATCATGGCAAATGAAAATAAGATGGAATCAAAAAAGAAACGGTTAAACAAGCCTATATTCTCAGAAGTGGCTCTTGCTTCAAATTAGTCTGGTGATAGACCCCCCTATTTTTGTTGAAGTGTATCCGACGTGTAAATCAAATGGTGTTGATCCCATACTAAAATTGATACACGGATGGATCAGTATGTGTACAAAAATCTACTTGTTAATTCAATGATTCCATATGCAGATGAAAACATGCCACTTAGGTGCCTCAGTTGTGGAACAAAATTGAAAAGGCTTACCAACACAATTCCAAAAGAGTGTTGCATGAATCTAGTGGAACGTATGCTCAGAAGATATACAACTGTTATTAAAAATTCTGTGTATCCAACTAAATATTAGATTTTAAATAAAACTAGTATCGCCTGTGGTCAAAATTCAACCATACCAATATCGATTTTTCCCTTGTTTTTTTTTTAATGGAACAACGCTTGGCAAAGTCAAAAAGTAGTTGGCTTTATCGTGGACGCATCGGTAGGTTTTTACGTGACAGACTAAATTATTCTTGTTCCTATCCTTGCATTTTCTCCAAACTTGTCTTCATTCTTATTCTTATTCTTATATGCGTTCTAATAATTGACCTACTTCTGCTCCAAATTCTTGTTTTAATCCATGTCCAAATTCTTGACCTTATTCTTGTTCAAATCCTTTCCTAATCCTTATCCCACTTTCTTTCTAAATTTTTGTACTTATTGCATTCAAATCTTTGTTCTATTCCTTGTTCTATTTCTTGTCCTTATACTTTTCCCAATCTTACCCCAAATATTGTTTTAGCTATGTCCCAATCTATGTCCTTACCTTTGTCTCAGTCCTTGTCGAAGTCATCTTCCCAATTCTTGGCAGAACTCTTATCCTAATACTTGTCCAATTCTATACTCTAATCATTGTCCTACTCCTTATCTTATTTCTGTTCCGAATCTTTGTCCAAATCTTTGCTCTCATCGTTTTTCTAATCCTTATTATAATCCTTGTTCTTGTTTAGTTTAGTTTTAATTTTATTTTGTTTTTTTTTGTTTTTCTTTTGCATTTAGTGCATTCTGGTTACTTTAATCAAGGGGTTCCCTGAGAGATAATACGATGCTATTGATTTTTTATTGTTGTAAAATAAAATTTTTCGTAGCAGTATAATTTTTGTTTGGCGTCCGTGGCGTAGTTGGTTAAAGTGCGTGGCCGCTATGTCAAAGAACCTTGGAGACCCGGGTTCGAATCCCAGCAGCGACAGAAAATTATTTGAATTAAAATAATTTTTCTGTACGGCCGCCACCTCTCTGCAGACAATGGCAAACCTCAGAGAGTAATCAAAATGCCATGTAAAGCTTCTTGAGAATAAGAACATTCCGTTAATCGCCGTTCGGAGTCGGCGTTAAGCATGTAGGTCCATTTCTCGGTCAATTGTGTACAAACTTAATAACACGCACAACACAATTGATCATAAGAAGCTAGGTCAAAGTCCTTTCAAGGGCTGAAATGGCCAGTTATTTATTTTTTTTTTTATAATTTTTGTTTTCTCATATTTGTAGTGCCTCATATACACTCCAAGTAATAACTCTATGAAACGCCGTTCAATGATTGATGAATTTTTAATCTTGTAGACGCTCTCTCCATAGTATCGGAACGCCATGTTTTGGCTATTTTTTTCATGAGGCTATAACAGAGAGAGAAATTAAGAAAAAGCAACAACATCAACAATGTTAAATAGCTCTGTAAAAGTTTCTGATTCAATCTAACATTCTAATTGTTCTTATAATTTTGCATGTAAAGAGAAAAAGAGAGAGATAGACAGATAGCAGCAATTATATTTGTTTGTATACCTTTTGTTTTTTTTTTTGTAATTTCTTTCGCGAAAGAGAGGCAGATAGATTTAAACTACAGCCATGAGTATAAGAACGCATATATTTATTTTAAAATGTAATAATTACATAATATATTAAATTTGTTTTGTTATTTTTATTTTTCGGCACATCTGTGGCACAGTACATTTTGAATGATGCAAAATTCGTTCCCTTTTTTTTTTATTATAAATTTTTGTAAAAGTGTACCACAACATTTGATGATTGCGTATTAACATATAAGATGTATTATATAGTTTTGTTTTTCTTCTATGTAAATATAGTTTTCTAATATGTGCTAAATTGCTCTCGAATCGTTTTTCGTATGAGTTGCATTTTAGAAAGAATAACAAACAAAAGTAATGTTACATGATCACTGAATCGCAAGTAACACTTTTGAAGAAAACATTAAAAAAAAAAATTTAAAAACAAAAACAAATATTTGCTTTAATAGGTTACATGTACAAAATGTGCTAAATCGTGCCAACCACTGTATGTGATGCTTAGGTAGTGTTTTTTGTTTCTTCCCCAGGGTTACCAGATTTTTTTTATGTTCTTATTTGTGTGTGCTGTTTAGTTTTTGAGAATCTTAAACTAATAAAGGAATTGGTGAGATGTTTTGAGTAGTCGTTAGTTTTTAGTATTGTTTTTTATGATTATGTCTAGAAAATGTGTGTCCGATATTGTAAAGACTTTGTTTATAAGTTTTTAACGGTGTTAATTTTTTGTTTTATGGATACTCTGTAGTCGTGCTTGCATAACTTAAAAAATCGTGCCAATCGCACCAACACAACCTGCGAAATTTGAGAAGTTCCGTTCCGTTTAAAACACACCTCGTTTTTTTTCCAACAAGATAATGACCTGAAACACACCTCTGAAGTGGTGAAAAAGTAGTTGCTCTGCAATGCTATGAGACAGTTAAAGCATTTAGCTTAGTCCCCAGATCTTTATTGAAATTATTTATTATTTGATATTAGTAGTACCTATTATGTATTGAAAACTATCAATCTGTTTATTTTTATATGAATTGGAAATTTATGATTTTAAATTGAAGTTTAATTGTTAACTAACTTCATTTTCCATCACTGTAATTACTCAAAACTAGTTTTCATTATTGTTTTAATTAGTTCACTTAAGTTCGCTCATATTATTGCTCATATTATCGCTAATATACTGAATGTTTTAGCCTCTCAACTGATAAAAATACTCAATTGAGCTTTTAAATAGGTATTTAATGTTGAACATACGAAAAATTACTCCTCTTTTCGCACCAAGAGGACTTAAAATAAGCATTATTAAAGAAAACCAAACACTCGTTTCATTATTAAAAAAAGCTCAAGCCTGTGTTAGATAACACGGGCGCATAGGTCAGACGTAGAATACGTTAGTCATTAACAGCCTTACTCAATAGATTTCCTTAAACAACCTTTAAACGCTTGTTTAGTTACGCACTGTTTAAGGCTTTACGCAGCTTCTATGCAACCTTGCTAACATTGTTATTCATAAACATTTTTTCATTTTCTGCTTAAGCCCAGTATGCTGTAGAAGCGGAAAGAAACTTTTCATATGGCATGCATTGAGTTTTTGCAGCGGAATTTTTTTTTCGCTACTTAGTACGCTTAGAGGTGAAAAATTTGTTCAATGCTAGCAAGTACAACAACCATGTGGAGAGTTGAAATGTCAAAATTTCGCTGTCGATTATATGTCCGGCCATTTAATTGGCACCAGAATTTTGACATTTCAATAAGAAAACAGTTCGACCTCGCTTTACGCAACACTCGATAATCGCAATACTCAAAAATTTACATTGTTGACTCAGTAAACGCAACTTAAAAAAAAATTCACAATTATCGCAACTTCCATATGCGTACACTTCCATAAACTTTTATATTATTTACTTTGAGTTCTTCTTTTCTTGTAAAATACATTTTTGATGTACGAAAAATCTCTTAAAACAATATTTAAGGAAAGAAAGTGCATATCTTAATACATAAAACCACAATATCTAGGATTCAGAGCCATAAAGCTTTCTGTTTAGAAGTTTAATTGCGTTTCTTCAACATTAACTACGTCAACTGACCGAATTTCTATTAGTTGCATTGAGCTAGGTCGTACTGTAGTTGCCTTTTTCTCCACACAAACATTTTTGACTCTACACTAATATTTCGGGTGCAGAATTATATGCCAAGAAATTTTCGTTTCTACAGCATACTAGGCTTTATGATTGTAAGGTTTGTGTCTGAACTATAGAAAATCTCTACAAAAATTAAGAATTCCTATGGATTTACAATGGCCGCCGCATAAAAAAATGCTGCAAAGGGCGCATATGGAGCATGTCTTGGATATTAAAAGAAAAGACAAACAAAAATCATGGTTGTATTTATCATGGTTGTCGTTCACTACTTGGTCATTTTACTTCTTCTCTTTCTCACACTGGTTCTGTGATGAACACACAGATAATCGTACTGCTCTTACACATGATGTTATAATACATAAAATACAAAGCATATGAAAATTAATACAAAATTTGAATTAGTTAAATTTTGATTTACTTATAGAATCAAAAAAATTATATGTAGCAATATGATTATTTAAATACAAATCAAAAGAAGACATATTAAATATGTTACGACCATACTTGAATTTTCTTCAATGCATCCATAAAGTATTAAAAACTTATATTGAAAGTGACAAACATTTTCTCAAAATTTTGTGCTCCAGATTAACACCCCCGTATAACGTATTCTACGTTAAAAAAAAGAAATATGACAAAGAGATAATAGGTCTGTTTCCGTACTCGTTCCAAGTGAAGTTCAGGTAAAGTTCGAGAAATAGAGAGTAATTTGATTATCTGTCAAAATGAGAAAACTTGCCTAAATGTACGAAAACGACTTCAAGTAAAGTTCAAGCACAACTTTGATAATTGAAATAAAATATAATTTGAACTTGCCTCTTGGTTTATTTAAAAGAATGGAAAATTCAAAGAAGTTGCAAGGGAATTGCTCTCCAGGACCGTTTGGCTTCCATTTGCGTTCATTTTAGTAATTTTAACTTTTTTGTTATTAATTGTCTTACCAATTTTATAAATTCTTTTTTTTCACAACAGTTTAATTGTATCACTTTGACAATCAGCTGTTTGAAGCTCAAGATTCGTGCTCGAAAAAATTTGTTAAGCTAAGTTCAAGCAAAGTTCGAGTACTAGAGAGTGACATTTTGTTTGTTCTTATTCTCTCTCGTGAGGAGAAATGTGTACGAAACGCTTCCAAGTAATTTCAAGTTACTTTAAACTTTGAAACTTCAAGTTTATTGCCAGTTTGCCGCAAACGAACTTCGTTTGTCGTGCTTGGAATCGTTATTTGCAAACGTTTCAACAGTTGTCATAATAACAGTTCAGTTGCGAGAACGCGTCATTGAGTTGCAGGTAATTAATTTCGTATGTCATATACGCGAAGGATATTTAAATTGCAGAAATTGAAAAATTTGTTCTTGCCAACTGAAAACTTCCTTTGTTTTTCCCTTCGTTGTATACACACAAAGCTTATTATTCATAGTTACTTTATGGACAAACTGTTATATATAAGCAAACTGGTTAAACTTAATTTAACATTAACATTAACATTAACATTAACATTAACACTAACATTAACATTAACATAAACATTAAAATTAACATAAACATTAAAATTAACATTAAGATTAACATTAACATTATTATTTACATTAACATTAACATTAACATTAACATTAACATTAACATTAACATTAACATTAGCATTAACATTAACATTAACATTAACATTAACATTAACATTAACATTAACATTAACATTAACATTAACATTAACATTAACATTAACATTAACATTAACATTAACATTAACATTAACATTAACATTAACATTAACATTAACATTAACATTAACATTAACATTAACATTAACATTAACATTAACATTAACATTAACATTAACATTAACATTAACATTAACATAAACATTAACATTAACATTAACTTTAACATTAACATTAACATTAACATTAACATTAACATTAACATTAACATTAACATTAACATTAACATTAACATTAACATTAACATTAACATTAACATTAAAATTAACATTAACATTAACATTAACATTAACATTAACATTAACATTAACATTAACATTAACATTAACATTAACATTAACATTAACATTAACATTAACATTAACATTAACATTAACATTAACATTAACATTAACATTAACATTAACATTAACATTAACATTAACATTAACATTAACATTAACATTAACATTAACATTAACATTAACATTAACATTAACATTAACATTAACATTAACATTAACATAAACATTAACATTAACATAAACATTAACATTAACATTAACATTAACATTAACATTAACATTAACATTAACATTAACATTAACATTAATATTAACATTAACATAAACATTAACATTAACATTAACATTAACACTAACATTAACATTAACATTAACATTAACGTTAACATTACCATTAACATTAACATTAACATTAACATTAACATTAACATTAACATTAACATTAACATTAACATTAACATTAACATTAACATTAACATTAACATTAACATTAACATTAACATTAACATTAACATTAACATTAACATTAACATTAACATTAACATTAACATTAACATTAACATTAACATTAACATTAACATTAACATTAACATTAAGATTAACATAAACATTAACATTAACATTAACATTACCATTAACATTAGCATTAACATTAACATTAACATTAACATTAACATTAACATTAACATTAGCATTAACATTAACATTAACATTAACATTAACATTAACATTAACATTAACATTAACATTAACATTAACATTAACATTAACATTAACATTAACATTAACAGTAACATTAACATTAACATTAACATTAACATTAACATTAACATTAACATTAACATTAACATTAACATTAACATTAACATTAACATTAACATTAACATTAACATTAACATTAACATTAACATTAACATTAACATTAACATTAACATTAACATTAACATTAACATTAACATTAACATTAACATTAACATTAACATTAACATTAACATTAACATTAACATTAACATTAACATTAACATTAACATTAACATTAACATTAACATTAACATTAACATTAAAATTATCATTAAAATTAACATTAACATTAACATTAACATTAACATTTACATTAACATTAACATTAACATTCACATTCACATTAACAGTAACATTAACATTAACATTTACATTAATATTAACATTAACATTAACATTAACATTAACATTAACATTAACATTAACATTAACATTAACATTAACATTAACATTAACATTAACATTAACATTAAGATTAACATTAACATTAACATTAACAGTAACATTAACATTAACATTAACATTAACATTAACATTAACGTTAACATTACCATTAACATTAACATTAACATTAACATTAACATTAACATTAACATTAACATTAACATTAACATTAACATTAACATTAACATTAACATTAACATTAACATTAACATTAACATTAACATTAACATTAACATTAACATTAACATTAACATTAACATTAACATTAACATTAACATTAACATTAACATTAACATTAACATTAACATTAACATTAACATTAACATTAACATTAACATTAACATTAACATTAACATTAACATTAAAATTATCATTAAAATTAACATTAACATTAACATTAACATTAACATTTACATTAACATTAACATTAACATTCACATTCACATTAACAGTAACATTAACATTAACATTTACATTAATATTAACATTAACATTAACATTAACATTAACATTAACATTAACATTAACATTAACATTAACATTAACATTAACATTAACATTAACATTAACATTAACATTAACATTAACATTAACATTAACATTAACATTAACATTAACATTAACATTAACATTAACATTAACATTAACATTAACATTAACATTAACAGTAACATTAACATCAAAACCATCAAAATCTTCAAAATAATAAAAATCATCAACAACAACTACAACTACAACATTAAAAAATCTAGTTGGTTATGATTTCAACTGTCTTTTTCGTGGCAACCAACACTGCTCACAAACAACAAAATAACACAATGAAACCGGACTATGAAACCGGAAAAGGACAATGACATGAATTAGGAAATGGATTAGGACAAAAATTAAGACACACCTAAAACACGCCTTTCCACACTAGGAAAGCGATTCGGTATATTTGATTAAATCAAGAATTTGGTCATGGATTAAAGCAAGAGTTTGAACACGTCAAAACCTACGGGTGTGTCCATGACACAGCCAACTTTTTTATAAATGCCTGATTTATATTTAAAACTTTTCAAATATAAACCCAATACCTGACAACAATAAAGTTCTTACCCGAAAACAACCACAGCACTATAATTCCTGACTTTTCGCACGCATACATTGTTTGTTGTCACGGTCCTGATGTCCACTTCAAGTCCTTAACGTAAAAATGGACTCATTAAAGCGCCTGTATATATATATATTCTGTTTTTGTTTTTCATAATGGCATAAAAGAATTTCACATTAAAAAATTGTTGATGGGATTGTACGCCACAAATGCGCGTTCATTGTGTCCTTTATTCGCTTATCAGCAGCAACAGAGCACTTAACACGCCCCAAAAAATTGCCTCAAAAGCAGTTGCAAATAAATTAAATTCAAATTGAGAAAAATTATCACAAATGAAATAAGAGAAAAAGTGAAGAAGAAAAAAAAAACAACACAACAAACAGAAATCCCATCATTCTCATAGAACAATTTTCGCCTTTGTACACATTTTTCTGCTTTTCTTTCTTTCTTGTTGATTCTGTTAATGTTGACAATTTTAATAATGTCAGCACCAGGCTCGTTTTCTTTGCTGTTTGTCGCTGTCGTCGGTGTCGTCGGCATCGTCCTCTCTTTTGTTGTTCTCATCGTGCAACGCTGTATAAATACAATTTTAAAGTGTTTATTTGAATTTTAATTTGTTTCCCACAAAATCTGCACATTTCTGTATAAACAAAATATTATTAAAAGCATGACAAAAAGCATGCCACACCAAATAAATACCTTTTAAAGAGCAAACTAAAAAAAATGTGAGCTTAATGTCAAAAAAATGAAAAAAAAAAATTATTGTTAAAAGTGGGAGTTTATTAAGGCTTATATTTGCATCACGCTTAGTCCACTTAAGCAAAATATTTGTGTGAACGAAGCACATTTATTTAGATTATAAAAAAAATGGAACACATTTTTTCTAAACTGCTGGAAACTTCTGATTCTGGAAATTTCATGCGAGTTGGTATATAACGTTACGAACAAGGAAGAGCTTTAGTTGTGGAAAGATAAGCTCTTTTAAGCTTCTTCGAAGTAGATCCCAAATTATTCTATTATTACGATGATGAGAGCGATACAGATTTTTACAATAATGGTGTGAAATATCTTCTTGTAGATTCTAGTAGGTTTCGCCTTAATGGGCTATACACAGGCCAACCAATTGTTTATTTTTTTTTTTTCATGTTAAGTTGACAAATATTTTCGAAGTTATATGCACATTTTTAAAAACGTCTCTGAGCTCCTTTCCTAGAAGTGTTTAACATAAGACGCTTTTTCCTCAAAACTATGTTTTTAAAGATAGTTATAAAGATTGGGAAATGGCTGTCGGAGCCGATCAATCTTCAATTTTTACACAAGTTTTTTAAGTACATTTTCTAGTAATTGGTAAAAGACTGTTTCTTACCAATATATATGACATTAAATATTCTATAAAAAATTTATGTCCTAAATTTATATTGGAAGTTGCCAATTTTTACGGAGAACACGCCATTTTGTCAAATATTAATATTTTTCTAATCCCTTTGATTAAATACTGGATAATAACTGATGTAAAAGAATTTTTTGTTTTTATTTTCTTCATTTAGATCAGTGGGCCAAAGAAATTTTAAGCGAGGGCCAATGCTTAAAACAAAAAAAAAAAACACAAAATGTTGCTCATCGTTGCATTTGACAAAAAATCAAAATAAAACAAAAAACAATTACAATACATACAATGAAATCACATGTCATGAAAAATGACTCGACACACAAGTAACGGGACAATCAGCTTCAGCATCGACATCATCGATCGTGCGTTTTTTTATTTTGGCTTTGCATGCATTTGTTTTTGTGAAGTTCGCTGTGCTGAACACTAAACGAGTGCGGTTTGTGTTGTTTTTTACAGGCCTCATCGCAAAGACAAATCTAATATAGAAAAAAATTTGTATGAAAGGCCACGCGGGCCATACGGGCCACTACGTGGGCATGTTTGATTTAGATTATACAGTCCAGAGATATCGTGCTCACTGCATTTTTTTTTTTTAGAGGAGCTCCTGAAGTTATTATAGCAGAAACTTTAAAAATAATTATTTTTACAAATAAAAAATATGAAATAAATTTTAGAATTACCATAAGATGTATAGAAATTCTTATGTGAATAAATTCAATTGTCTTCTCAGTAAAAATTCTTGAAAAATCTATTTGTTTTCCTCTTTACTGCGTTTAATCTTTAAACCAGCCAATTTGAGCTCGTTCGATAGCAGTGAAGCTCTCATAAAAACTCAACCAACAGGTAAAATACATAAACTTAAATGTACAAAATAGTTTTTTTAGATCTATTCATATCGTTTCCATTACAAAGATAGTCCAAGAAGTACCGGACCGAACAAAGAAAACACAAAAATTTGGGAAATAAAATATCTTCATTTCTGTACACAGTCTCCTTTCAGCTTGATACACTTTTCCCAACGATGTGCAATAGCTTCGATAACCTGTTTGTGAAAATTGTCGAGCTCCTCAAAATAACCTTCAGCCACAGACTGTACCCCTTCAAAGTTGGCACCTCTTTTACCACCGAGCCCTTTGTTCAAGTTTGGAAATAAAAAATAATTTGAGGGGGCTTAAGAGCACCACTAGTAGGACCGAAAAAAAAGTGATATTAGGTTATTTTTGAAAGGAAAACTACTGCATGGAATGTTTGAATATTATCAGGATCGATTTGTGGATATATAATAAATAGATGATAAAATTTTTAAAGCAAAAAATTGAAAATTCAGCTAGATATTCGCAATCTCCCAAGGCTAAAAAAAGTCATAGCGACCTTCACAGTACTTGAAACCAAAAAAACTAAAAAGTTTACAAAATTAAAAACAAAATTTAAATTTAACAAAATGGCGGAGTTTTTACAAAAAGTTTCAAACTTCGCGCAAGAAATTTATAATTTTTTGCCTGCCAAAATAAAGTTTTTTATTCGATCGGAAAACTAAAAGTTCATGGTATGGGGAAACATTTATAAAAGAAGCTGCAATAAGAAGATGATTTGTCTACGACTTATAACTGCAGCAAATTTGAAAAATGTACCCGAGTGGAAATCAGTTAAGGAAAACCTTATTTTAGTCTGAATTCGATCCGGATATGAAATGTATAGCCTTTTTAAGGAAGCCCTATTAATATCTGATCAGGTGCATATCATGTTTTCCTGAATTAATCATTACTAAAGGATACCTGAAGAAAGTATGATCAGGTTAATACCAGGAAACCTTTTCTTTTTTTGTAAGGTATACTTTATTTTATTCTTATCAGGTTGGCACTATGATTGCCTTTTCTGATCCTTACTTATGGCACTATTATGAAATACTCATCAGGTTAACATCATAACAGACTTTTCTGATCCTTACTAAGGGCATTTTTATGAAATACTGATCAGGTTGTGATCAGGTTTACTTTTTTGTATTCAATTAAGGTTATAACAGTTCTTCACTGACCAAGGTGGTGTCAAGTAGCCTTCTCCATTACGTACTTATTTTTTTACATTTAGAGATTGGCGACTACCAAAGTACTAGTAATAATATCTGGTGCGTTTTCCTTCTTTATATGTTTAAAATTAATGAACTATTACTTTCTAACACATTTTTAATTCTTTTTTTTGATATTTTAAAATAAGTTATGTTTATTGGAAAAGTTTAGGTTTAGTGTTGTGTGATCATATTGTGGCTTACGGTCACAATGAGTATGAATGAATTCATATTTTAATGCAAGGCTCGTTCATGGTTAGTATTCAAAACTGAAAAGGCTTCCTAATAAGTTTACCTGATCAGGTTTAATATACCAACCTGACAATGTTACGTAGTAAGGTTACCTGATCTGGATGATTATCAAAAAGTGCGTCACGTTTAAAATCAGCAGGTGAACTGGTGACCTCATCCCATCCTTATCAAAGTAAGGATTTCCTGATAACTTTCTGACTCTATCCTTAGGTAAATTTCCACTCGGGTAGTTTTGAGAAAAACGCTTTTAAAGTTTAAGTTACTAATTTCATGGTTATACATCAAAAAATATCATACCTACTGCTAATCGGCTATTCCAGGCTAATACAGTGATGTACCTTCCTCGTCTTCGAAAGACAACTGTAGGACTGCTGAAGCCTTCTTCGAGCTCGTCAAAATTTCAAACTAGTGGTACCCCTTAATCTGGCGAATATGGTGTGTGAGGAAGCAATTCGAACTTTAACTCATATATTTTGGTCATCGTGAAAACGATGTGTAAACTGATGCATTGTCTTGAGGAAAACAAAACTTTATTTTTCGTCCATATGCGGCATTTTTTTTTACTCTATCACTCAAATTGATTGTTTTTCCTTTCTGAAGATAATCAATGCAAATTATCCCAAGCGCATCTCAAAATACTGACGACATCTAGTTGCCAGAAAAGCAAGATAAATAGTACTTATGGTATTTTTGAACGGTTGTGGGATATGGGAATTCCCATGGTATTTTGTGCTAAGAATCTCTCTCGTGGGAAAAAAAATACCACATGTGCGATATTTACCACGCGTGGGGAAAAAATACCTCAAAATACCACAAAATACCTCAAATTACCACAAAATATCACAATACCTCAAAAAACCTCAAAAGAAAATTTGAGGGATTTTGTGGTATTTTGTGGTAATTTGAGGTATTGTGGTATTTCGTGGTAATTTGAGGTATTTTGTGGTAATTTGAGGTATTTTGTGGTATTTCGAGGTATTTTGCGAGTGTGGTAATTTGTTAGAATTAATTGTGAGAAAAAGAGAATTTTGGTGGTAATTTCATCTGGCAACATTGGACGACATGATCTTGCCTGTAGATGGAATTGTCTTCGTCCTCTTTGGAGCCGATTCTCTCCTTTCAGTATATTGTTTTGATTGTTACTTCATCTCAGGTGAGAAGTTATGGACCCATGTTTCAACCATGGTTATGAATTGACACAAAAACTCTGCTTTATTGCTGTGAAACTTTGCCAAACACTCGATTGAAACATCCTCACTTCGCTGTTTTTTGCTTCATTGCGAGTAATCGCGACACCCATATTGCGGACAGCTTTCTCATATCGAAATTTTCAGTTAATTTGCGATCAAGGGTAGACTGGGTACAGTTGAAACAAATCTAATATCTCTACACCGTGCATGATGAGGTGAGGGGTACAAGTGGAGAACGAAGCGTTGAAACACGAATTTTCGTGTTGTGTCTCTCTTCGCTCGCTGTGCTGGTGTATAGGAGGCCCCATTGTGTTTTTGACGGAAAGGTAAGTTTTTTTTCGTACATTTTTGCAATTATTATGGTTTTATTTAAGTCAGATTATTGAGTGTTTTGTATCGTTTTAATTGAAGTTCGTAGAATATGGCTCTATGATTAGTTTTTATTCAAATTGATTATACTAACTGTAAGCTGTTTAACACCTTGAAGCTAGTTTGGGGACAGTTGAAACAATGTTGGCTGGCGTGCTAAAATCGAGTTTATAATTTATGCTGTTGAATTTTGAGAAACAAAACATCAAGTAGTGCACAAACATTAAAAAAGATAATCTTCACCAACATCTGATTACACTACTCAACAAGGTTTTCACAATTTTCAAATTCTGACAACGGATTCAGATTCAGCGACCCATCTTTACCTAGTGTTCGCCCCAGCAATGAATTCGTAAAAATAAAAAAATAGATGGCAACCCTATTATCTTAAATTTTAAAATTCTGACATTAGATTCGAAATCAGCGACCCCCTAAAACTGTAAGATATCTAATGTTTAAAACTTTTAAAAAATATACTATTAGGTGGCAACCCTATTGTTAAAATATCATAATTTTGAAATCCTGACATCAGATTCGGATTCAGCGACCAATAAAATATTTGTTAACAAAAAATGGTTTTTGCATTGATCTTAATACTTGATAATTGTATTAACATCAGACCCCTGGCATGGCCATGGTTGAAACAAATTGAATTTGTTTTTTAATATAATTTTACATATAAAATACAATACAGTGATCAGTGGTCTTTTATTTACACTATTTTGGCATTGCTCGCTTAACTAATCCCGATGCAATGGACGATAAACCCTAAACTGTTTCAACCGTACTCAGTCTACCCTACAGCAAATGTTCATGTCTGGCATGACAAAAATCTCTTGTTGTTTTCATTTTATGAGCAACACACTGGGTGCCAAATAAGAGTAATAAGTACATAAATTAAAATCGATTCTTAATGAGTGAACAAGCTCGGGTAGTGGTTGTAGTGGACAGATAATGAAAGTACCTGTTTTATCAGAGAATAAGCCTTTGACAGCCTTAGCAAAGAGTTGTAGGGATTTCCTTAAGATTACAAGGGGGATCTTAAGGAAATAGCGCCACAAATATTTTGTTAAATCTCGGATAGATTTAGACGAATGAAAATTAAAATGTGATTAGAATTTTATATATATTTCATTATAACAATTGGAGTATTATAAATAAGGGAAAATGAGTATATAATTCTGAGGCGCTGAGTGCTTACCCTTTGCTGGTTGATATAAAAAGAAGGAAGTTCGTAGTGTTCGTAAAAAAGTAGAAAGCCTAGCAAACAGTTTAAGGCTGTGTTCAATATAACAAAGTTCAATATTACAAAGTAGCGAGTTCTAAATATTAACTGTACACTACGTATAAAAAGCTTGAATATGATAAAGTAAAAGGTTATGCATACGTTTTCGTAACTTTACAACAGAATTAAAATATATATAATGAAATACAAGTAATGTACATATGTGACCCGGTCTACGAAAAGGGACCTTTGGTGTAAAAACAAGTTTTCGAGAAAACAGCTGTTTGTAAACGTTTAATTGTCGCACACTGAATGGCGTCTTTGTATTTCTTAGTCAATTAATACGAGTTCTTTACGAGTTGGAAACTTCTGCTTTGCGCTATTAGAAAGAGCACACATTAGTCTATCCGAATCGCCAAAAAAGTGAAAAATTATATTTTCACACCGAAGGTCCCTTTTCGTAGACCGGGTCACATATGTAGAATAATATTCTTTAAAGTAACAATTCAAAATAAGGAATTCAAAAAAGGATACGCTTGCGGAGTAGACAATGAGCAAACTCCAAAAATAGGTTGTCATCTATCTTGTCATTTTTGATAATGGTCGTAGACCGAGATCAGCTTAAATTGAAGTTAAAAATATTCTCCATTACAGCTTCGACCAATTTTAAATGTTAAGTGAATTGATTGGTCCCTCATGCAGCAAAATAACAAATTGAGCCATCATCAGCAACAGCGACCCCAACCCAAAAATCCATTAACAAAAACAAATATTCTATAACTATTCAAAACACACCAATACACACACGAGCCCACACATAGACCCATACCATAAAATAATACATAAAAAAAAACACAATGCATGTTAAAACTTTTGCTACGATATGCAAATGTTTCGAACTAATTAATACACGCTGTCTCGAACTGTTAAATGCTGACAAAGCATAATCGAATCTGACAAAGCATAATCCAAGCCAAACTGCCCAACAATAGGGAAATATTTTTTGTGGAACATGGACATGGGTCACTAATAAACTGCATCTGTGTTTGAGAGAGAGAGTGTGTGTGTGTTGGTGTGATAATTTAATTTAAGTGACAAGTTAATTAATAACACATTTTCACTAAATCGCAAACACCCTTCTAAAAGCGCGCATAATAGGTGGACGGATGGTGCTATTGACACGTACTAGTAGCGTAATCATCTAATGTTACAGTGAGTCAATAAAGTCAACGTACACCATTTTAACACATAGTTTAAATATTAAAAAAAAAATCAAACTATGTATGAAAGACTTAAACTATCTTTTCCAGCTGAATATAAAATGTTGTTTTTTGTAAAGTGGAAGTGGTAACATTTTTACATAAAAAAAATAAATAAATAACTGGCCATTTCAGCCCTTGAAAGGACTTTGACCTAGCTTCTTATGATCAATTGTGTTGTGCGTGTTATAAAGTTTGTACACAATTCACCGAGAAATGGACCTACAGGCTTAACGCCGACTCCGAACGGCGATGAACGAAGAAATGTTCTTATTCTCAAGAAGCTTAACATGGCATTTTGATTACTCTCTGAGGTTTGCCAATGTCTGCAGAGAGGTGGCGGCCGTACAGAAAAATTATTTTAATTCAAATAATTTTCTGTCGCTGCTGCGGTTGGAACCTGGGTCTCCAAAGTTCGATGACATAGCGACCACGCACTGTAACCAACTACGCCACGGACGCCACAAACGACGCCCACATTTTTGCATACCAAACTATTTTTATTTTACTGAAATGTTCATTAGTTTGCTTAAAATATGCTTTATCAATTGAAGTTTATTCCTTGAAGCTGTCATAAACTCCAATGATAACTGTAACTGAAAAGAACTGAATACGATCTTACAGCAAAAATATCCCAATGTGTGATAAAATGCGAAGTATGATGACTATAAATAAATTTTTTTGAAATTTTCTTAAAAATAGCTCTTCTCTTCTATGGGTTATCTTTAATAATCCGAAAAATATTGCATTTGTCACGCTCGTTTCACTTCGGTTTGGCTTTTGTTTCAATTTGGTTATTTTATTATTTTTTTTTTTTAAATTGATGAAACATCAAATTTGAATTTTTGTGAACACTGCTCAAAAAGCTCCTTTCTAAAGTTTCCTACCACTTTGCACAGTGGTTCCGTGACGTTTTGTATATGCCAAAAGTATAATTTTTAAAGTCGGAAATGAATTGCCAATGAGTTAAACCAATGGTATAAAATTAATCAAAAATTGATCTGAAAAACTTAAATTCAAAATCCACCAGCTGTATTTATTTTATTTATAAAATCGAAGTGACGGTCCGTGGTTTGAGTGCTGTCGCAATAAAAACTTGTTGATTTCGTTCTTTATCATTTTTGTACAAACTTTTAATAACACACACATATAATTGATCATAAGAAGCTCAGTCAAATTCCTTTCCAGGATTTAAATGGTCAATTTTATTTTTGATGTGACAGCGATACATATTACCTCTCAAGTGTTTTAAAAAAAAGTTGAAAGAGGTATTTTTCCAAAATGCATCGGCATTGCATTGAATTATTTTACGCTGAGTAAAGATGCTGAGAGAAAAATTCTGATATGACAATAAATGTTAACTTTTAACCTTATGACAAGAATAAAAATAAAATTGATGACGTCATCGGGAAGTTGAGAGAGCTCTTTAAGCAACGAAACTGAAAGCGTAGAATTATAACTCCATAAGTATACGAGGAATATTAAGAGGTAGTATAAGCCAGTAAAGGTTGGTTTTTAGCTCTCACGACAAAAATAAACAAAAAATTCATTACGTCATTAGGCCGCGAAGAGAGCCGCTACAAGATCAAAAATGCTACAATCGTGGAACGGAGATGCGTGTAATTTTTAATGGATGAGTGAATGCACCAGGGTAAGTGCTACTAAAAAAAATAAATGATTTATGCTTGGACTTACGACAAAAATTAAATAAAAAAAAATTTTGACGTCGTCAGTGAGCAAAGGTAGATTATACAAAAAAAAGCAATATTACTCGGTGAGTAAAATTGCTACGAAAAAAATCATTTTACAACAAGAATGGTTCTTTGGCCTGATAATGGAAAAGAAAAAAAAAACAAATGTTGGAGCCACGACACCACGAACACAATCGCTTAATGCATTAATGCATGCAACAACAATGAAAAAACGTTGCATGGAATTATAACTCCATGACTGTTCGCTCTACTGTAAATTTTGTGGAACGACAGTAAAGCTGAGGTTTTCGGTAACATGATAAAAATAAAAAAAAAAAAAATTAATGGCGTCATGACGCCTTACAGGGAAGCCCTGAAAGTAAACTAAATGCACCAAAGGCTTAAGCAAAAATAATAATCAATATAAAATTAAAGTATATTTAAAATAAGACCAAGTATTAGGACAAGGATTTGTATAAGGATTAGGGCAAGCATTAAAAAAAATATTAGGGTAAGGATTTAAAAAATAAAAATGTAAAGAGTACGACAAAGATTTGAACAGAGACAAGAGTATGGATTTAGACGTGGACTAGCATCAGAATTAAGACAAGGATTGGGATAGGCACTATATATAGCCAAAACGGGGACAAGGATTAGGACAAATATTTAGACACAATTAAAACATATTAAGGACAGGATAGGGAAAAGGGATTCTTTCCTTGTACAAATGAACTTTTTATCATTTAGACTTTGAATATACAGGGTGTGCCATCTAGAGGTTTATTTTTCAATCATAGGTTATTTTGACACTAACAGCTGTTTCCAGCTCGATATCTTGACATAAATTCAGTATCATACCTTTGAATTGAGTGAATATTGGATACTTAATATCCAAAGTGAGTGCTGTGTAAACCAAATAGTACGTTATTTCCAGATGTAATCATCTTCTTTCCATTTGGGCGAAAAATCATCTTTTCTGAAGAGGCGCATTTTCTTCTCGGTGGCTACTTTAACAAACAAAATTGCCGCATCTGGGGCTTGAAAAACCCGTACGTCATTGTCGAGAAGTCGATGCATCCACAGAGAGTGACAGTTTGGTGCGGATTGTGGAGTGGTGGCATCATTTGACCATTTTTCTTCGAAAATGAGGCTGGGAACAACGTTTTAGTGAACGGTGGGCATTACAGAGCCATGTAAACCGACTTTTATTACTTAAATTGGAGACATGAATTCGGACGACCTCTGGTTCATGCAGGATGGCGCGCTATGTGAAGGTGCGATGTTGTCAACAATCCGGAAACGATTCAAGCATAAAGTGCTAAAGGCCTAAAGGCCAATATCATCCAAGCAATCCGTTAGTTACAGCCCAAAACCATCAATAAGGTCTTGGAAAATTGGAGTGACAGAATGCGCTACTGCGAAGCCAGCCGCGAGTCATCAACTTGAACGACGTTGTGTTCCATAATTAATGGGAATGTTTGCTTTTACTAATAATCTAATAATAAAATTTACGTACTAAAGTACGTGGAAAAATTTAAATTTGTTAATTTTATTTCATTTTAAAAAAAAACTTGTATTTGGTCCAACCTGTATATTATTTTTGTTATAAACTAATCATAAAGCATTTTCAAATTACTCTTATTTGAGCACAAATATTTTCAAACATCCCAGCAGTTATTTTGAAATCAATTGAAAAAGTGAAGCCAGTTCATTTCAAGCGTAGTTCGAAATAGCTCTGAAAAAGTTCAAACGGGGTACAGTGTGGAACAGTTCAGTTTACTTTTGTTTTCAAAAGTATTGCTGAAAAAAAATAAACGGTCTCTGGCTATTTTTTAAAATTTGCTGCGCACAAGACGGAATCGGTTGTTGTCTTGTATGTATAAATGTAAATCTTCTTTCATAAAACTTTTGGATGGAAAAGATCATGCAAATCAGGTCTTTAGGACCTTTACCAGTACCCCAGGATAAGGACACTAAATTTTTGCACTTTTAAAATGTTCACTTTCAAACTAGTTAAAAAATAACCACTTTTGGGCTACTGCGAAAGCAACCAGTGTTAAAATGTTCCTAATGGAACTAGTTCAAATATGGGGAAAAAGGAGTGTCTATGGGGACAATTGTCTTTTCCTATGACATCATTCCACAAAAAGCGTCAGTTCGTTCAATGTTAAAGGATATTGTAGTGGAACTAGTACTGGTCCTTTTTGGAACTAGTTCAGAACTTTTTCAAATTTGGTCCACTTTTCTGTTGGGATATTTCCAAATATTTCACAAATTTGGAAAATATATCAAAAAATTCAAAATATATAAAAACATTCCAAAATAAAGAAAATAAAAACCAAAAAATTTGTCAAAACATTTCAATACATTTAAAAAAAAAAGGATAATAAAATTCTATTTTTTTCAGTGTAGAGCTTAAAAAACTTTTGATGTTTAAACATTGTATAATAATTATAAGGTAGAATTGACAGTTGCTTCGGAAACCATCTCATGTCAAAAAATATACTCAAAAAGTGAGCGCTCCCAATCGGCCAATGAAAACACAAACAATGTCCAAAACGTTGAAGTGAAAAAAACAACAACTGCTGCAGCTGCAGACAAACAGCTCTTTTTGACAGGAGGTGGTTTCTTGTAGAAGAGAAAATAACCCAGCAAACATTATGACTCTTAAAAGACTCTTTTAAGACTCATATAAAGGAGTTTTTCTATTTTTTTCAGTGTAGAGCTTAAAAAACTTTTGATGTTTAAACATGGTATAATAATTATAAGGTAGAATTGACAGTTGCTTCGGAAACCATCTCATGTCAAAAAATATACTCAAAAAGTGAGCGCTCCCAATCGGCCAATGAAAACACAAACAATGTCCAAAACGTTGAAGTGAAAAAAACAACAACTGCTGCAGCTGCAGACAAACAGCTCTTTTTGACAGGAGGTGGTTTCTTGTAGAAGAGAAAATAACCCAGCAAACATTATGACTCTTAAAAGACTCTTTTAAGACTCATATAAATGAGTTTTTACCGTCATAATGCGCTTAAAAAAAAGACTCTTTTATAAGTAGATTTTCGTAGGTTGTGGGCTTTAAAATAGTTTCATAGTAATGACTGCTTTATGTCTTATTTTGGACTTATAATTAAGACTCTATTAAGACTCAAAATAAAGACTCTTTAAAGACGCATAACAAAGACTCTTTTAGAACTCATATAAATTAGTCTTTTTGGACTCAAAATTAAGACTCTTTTAAGAGCCATATTTAATACTCTTTTTAAGAATCATGTAATGGCATTTTTAAAGACTCATATGAAGACGCTTTCAGAACTCATAGAAGTTATTATTTTAAGAGTCTTAAATCACCTGTGAAAGGTTCTTTAATGGTTTAAAAACTCTTTGTAAACACTAATTTCTGACATTGATATGATGTTAATAAAAACTCAGAAACCCCTTTGCGTTCCATTTATCCCATTTTTTTTAATTTATTTAATAATATTAAACTTAATAATAAAAATAAAATATTTCCATACTTAGTCATTTATCGTACTCATAAAACACGCATAAAAAATACTCTTTTTAGAGTCTTATTTTAGAGCAATCATTTTACAATCATATCAAAGGCTCCTTTATGAGTCTTTTTATTGCTACCTTGTTTTATTATACCGTGATATTTAAATATCAATATGTTGACGAATTGTGACAAATAAATAAAAAGTCATTGAATTTATCTAATACACAAACCATTATTGACACTCTTCCCAATTCAAATCGAAAGAGTTCCTATATTAACTACAAAGCAGCTACAACATGTTTATAAACAACAAAAATTTCAAAAGACTTTTAAACTAATGAACGTTTTAAAGCTATTTTAAAATATTTTTATGAATACGGCTGATAAACTATATATTTTTTTTTATTTTTTTGTTTTAATGCTTTTTCAACCTCTGACCTCATTTTCAATTTATTTTGTAAAAATGTATGAATTCAAACTTTCATGCGAGAAACTTTTCCACTTAGCTACATTGCAAAATATCGTTGGCTTCTATAATTAGAGCCCGTATAAGATGCGATAATATCCACTCAAAGCTCATTTTAGAATTAATTTCATACTTTTTGTTATTGTGGTAACTTAAAAAAATAATATATTTTTTTTTGTAATACTTCGACATTTGCATCGAGTTTATTTAAAACACTGATTTCATTTTTTTTTTGTTTTTTTTTTTTTGTTTTTGCAAACTTTGTTCTTTTACATCGTTGTAGAATTTGAATACTTAACCGGTTCAGTGTTAAAATATTTAATTTGCTGTTAGGTCCTCCATACCCCTTCCCTTCCTTCCATCATGTTTGTATGCACCTGGTGGTAGTTGAGTTTTGTTCTATTAAAGCCCTATTATTTTTGCATGTTAATTAAAAGTTTTGTTGCATAAATTCAATTTACATAATTATTGTTTGTAACAGAAGCAGTAAATTTTTCAAGTTTTTTTTTAAATTTTTTTTACTTATTTTTAACTGTACAAAAATTTCTAGTCCAATTTATCAATGAATGTTCATAATTAGTAATTAAATCTCTCTGTATTTGTTTGACAGTGTAATTAGCAGTTATTAAATATTACATTTTTTAATCTTTTAATGGGTCTATGCTTTTATCTGCAGAATATATAATTACATCATATTTTAGTTATGAAATAGGATATAAACTCCCTTCGATAAATTCGTGTGGATATGTGTGTCTGTGTGTGTATGTGCGTGTGTGTGTATTTGTGTAAAATTTTAATACAATATTTTAATGATATAAATAAATCGTGTCAATGGAATGGTTGCTCATGTACATATACAAAGAGTGGTCAGATAGTGGGAATGGTTGGTAAAACTTACAATGGTGCAAATATGTACCGACCATCCAGCAAAACAAACTATTCATAATAGAAATAATAGCACAAGGATATTAATAATAGCAAATATTTCATTATATTTGATTAATTTTTTATGTTATTAATAAAGAAAAGGTAAATTATGATAAAAAATGTGAAATTAAAAATGTGAAAAATCAAATTCACGTATGATATGGCGCAAAGCACATTTTGCATAGTGGCACTTGGCACTTCTGACAGATTGTCCTAATGCATGTCTGTATTTTTTTTAAGCGCTGCAACAACTTCGAGTAGTTCGTTAAACAGAAATATGTATTGCTTTGCCATTGGCAGTTTGTGGTGCGCAACCTTGTTTTATTGATCGATGGACAGCTGTGATTTTGAAGCCTTCCTGGATCAATACCTTAGCCAAGATAACAAAAATAGGCATCTTGTTTGAGCCCTTTTACATTAGTCAAGAATTGACGTCAATTCTTACCTATTCCCTTTTAAGCTTACCCTCTCTCACGTTGATGTCCACGTCTCTCATCAACAAATGCAAGAGTTGACCGTCAACTCTTGACGTGTGTAAGCCGGGACTTTTGGTTGAAGTGATTATAAATGACCCATACGTTTAGGCCTATCATCATGATCAAAACACGGTACAAAACTTTCTTCCACCATTTATCCGACTTGCGATCTTATGCATTTGTAGAGGCCATATATTTGATCTACCAAGTCAACACCTCCCATCATATCGAAATAAAATTTTATTTGAGTTGAATTTTTCGCCTGTTTTCAGTTTTTTTGTGACAATCGTAATTGTTGTTTCATGAAAATCTATATTATTATTACGCAAGAGCTTTTTTTGTGATGACCATCAAATCTATACCGTAAATGCGATTTTTATAAAGAGGGTATCAATAGAAAGGTCTTGCTCTGTAGATGTGCATAAAATGTCTTACTTTTTCTTAAAAATTGTGTATTCAAACAAGAAAAACTAAAACAATCTTCTACGAAGAAAGTCAGCTTTCTATTTAATGCCTAAAACTATGTGATAAATTTTTTCTCAAATTTTCCAATTTCATACTATTGTATTATTAAAGCAGTTGAGCGAAGCAAAAAACGTACAAATATATTTTATATTGATACACTAGCTACAAAATAGCAAGTTCATGTAAAATCGCTATTCCAGGAGCCTTTACTGGTATCGCCGCCAGCTCATTTGAAGGAGAACATACTTTGTACAACTAATTCAAACTTCATATACCTCTTCTTAGACATCTGTATTAGGTGACAAGCCCAATTCTACGCACGGAAGGTCAGGTCGTGAAGATAGCAGCTTATCCAACAGAAATTTAGTATCGTTGCATTATAACTCGCTCAGGAGACGTGCTATGGTAAATTTTAGTTAACGACGGAATAGATGTGCTATTAAGCCTCACAACAAGATATTGTGAGCGCATTTTGGCGTTTTAACGCCATACAGGTTTACTAGTTACTTATTATTTGGGGTCTTGCCTTTTTACGTATAGAAGTCCAGAAGACGATGTGGTCTTTGGGTACAAAGTCTTCATCAGGAGTATTTCAAATGAAATTGTTACTCGATGCGACAGGTTGGGTAATGAAGCCAATGCTAGCATGTTCACAACAGGCAATACTTCCTCGGCAACCTCATTCACCACATCCACCATGTCATGTCATCTGCTGAATCTTTCTTATCGTTAGAGCTAGAGACACCACTTGATGCAAATTCTCTAGAGCTTCCGCTAGAAAAGTCTTCTAAATCAACTTCTAGCACTTGCGACTTCATCTTCCAAAATTTTTCGAATTTTTTTATTATCATCTAACTTCTGCAAAATCGGAAATAACATTATTTAGTACTCAGCGGACTACTGATACATACTATATGTGTACAATAGACGTTATCGAAAAAAAGTACGCCGCACACCATCTAATCTGGAGCATTTTTGAAAGAAAATTTCGAAAAAAATTACTGTCACTGATGAACAACGTATGGGTCACATTATGTCTAAGGTCGAGAGCCGCCAGAAATACAGCCAACTTCAATCACGTCGAAATATTTTCTATTAAAACTCGATATTTTTAACATGTGGAAAATAGCTTAATAAAATAAATACAGTGGGTTAGAAAAAGTTTGCAACACCAACACCAACACCCCAACACCCCAACACCAATACCAACACCAACACCAACACCAACTCCAACACCAATACCAATACCAACACCCCAACACCAACACCAACACCAACACCAACACCAACACCAACACCAACACCAACACCAACACCAGCACCAACACCAACACCAACACCAACACCAACACCCAACACCGTCACCAACAACCCGGGTCTCCAGGTTCGTTGACATAGAGGCCACGCACTTTAACCATTTAAATCAAAGTCATCATAATTACTAGCTATTTAACTGTAATTTTTAATTAAAATAATTTAAACAAACTATCCGACCTAATATTGAGTTACTAGCCGGTATCCAGCCTAAAAGAAAATTTAGGTACGACAACCGATAAACCGAATACTAGCGGAATATCCGTTGCATATCTAATAAAAACTTTTTTAGTAGGTCCAAAATATGTAATTTCTTTTAATTAATATTGTCATGGATACATTAGCTGCGTTTGATCTCCAGCCTATACTCAATTTATGTCGATAATTTCAAAATTTGTATAGGACAACAACAACAAAGTCTACAGGTAGGTGCGTATAGAGATGGTTAGTTATTAGTTGAGTTAAGTTGCGTTGCCAAATTCTTATTTTTTAGTTGGTTTGTGTACGGGATAAGATAAAATGTAATAGACTCTGTAAAAATGTGATGTGAGTACAAAAACAAAATTCATTTACTTTAAGGGGGGAGAATTTTTTCATATTTCCAATGTATAACATGTTAAAAATATACTGTTAAAAATATATTGTATATATTTGAATTAAAATAATTTTTCTGTACGGCCACCACTTCTCTGCATACAATGGCAAACCTCAGAGAGTAATTAAAGTGCCATGTAAGGCTTCTTGAGAATAAGAACATTTCTTCGTTTATCGCCGTTCGGAGTCGGCGTTAAGCCTGTAGGTCCATTTCTCGGTCAATTGTGCACAGAAAATAAAAGAATTGATTTATTACCTAAACTAGTTTAGCTAATGTGAAAGTTTCTATTTCACCTAATCTTTTCAACAACTTTTCTACTTACACAGTTAATTTAACAATCATGCATTATGTAATTCACCTAATTCAAATTAGTTAATTCAACTAAAATTTTGCAAAACGCAAAAGTAAAGAGCACAGCGCTCTCCTATAAAAAACATAAATAAAAACAAAGTGAGAAAACTTTACAAAAAGTAAAGCCTCATTGCGAGATTTGAACTCGGGCCGCTGGCGTTCAAGTCAAACGCTTTACCGCTGTGCTGTTACGCCGTTTGATAATTTGTGAACAAAATGTATATAAAAATATGAGGTCCACAACTCTTAAATTATGGGCATCTACAGCAATTTGATTAATTGGTATGTAGCGTAAATTCTTGTATTGGAAGTTTAGCTCAATAGATAAGGCGTTGGTTGTTGAAATCTTGAGATCAGAGGTTCGAATCTCAGCGGTGGCAAAGAAATTTTTCAGTCATTTATACAATGTATATATCTCTCTCATTCTATCTACTATAAAACAAATCTTTCTTCTCAATCATGTGACGAAATGAAGTAAAGTCACCGAAGGAAAGTTTCACTTCAAAATAGAAATTGCAAAACAAAAAACAAATTTTTTGCATATTTTTTGCACGGCATTCCCACTCTTAAGTGGGAATTCTATCTAAATAATTAGATGATTTTTCTACACTTAGTAGGTGGCTTGCCTAATCTGAAGTGGTCATAGTTTAAAAAAAATTAGCTAATTCTTCTAATAAATTATGTGTCTTATCTATTTTATGGTTGAAGGTACACCTAAATATTTAGGTTTTTTTAGCTACTCTCGCAGTTAAACTACCCAATATAATTGCATATAATTAACATTTAGAAATTGGTAGCGCACCTAATCAAATTCGTTGACTGAAAATCACCGGATTACTTTAGCTGAATTGACTACATTTTTAGGTAAAAGTTCTACTCTTTTTTTTCTGTGTGTACAAACTTAATAACACGCACAACACAATTGATCATAAGAAGCTAGGTGAAAGTCTTTTCAAGGGCTGAAATGGCTAGTTATTATTATTATTATTTAGTAAATATTGTACAAAGTAACAATAGCTTAGCAGTTGAATCGGTTTAGCTACAAACTTTCTCATCTGAAGCTTAACTTTCTAAAGAAAACTACCAAACTATCCTAAAGGAACGCAAGGTAATATAGCTCGAAAAAGTTTTATGAAAACACATTATCAGGGTAATCTAGTTACCGATAAGGATAGGAAGAATTTCAGGGCAAGTGCAAGTGACGGTGAAATTACAAGTGCGAATGAAAAAACAAAAAATTAAAAACTGCCAGTAGTGACGATATTCGTACAAGTCCTTTGCATTGCTACAAAAATATTGAATTATTCAGAGTTGTTACTGCACTTTTTGCACAGAATTTTTAATTTGTTCTGTATGCAAGCACAAAATAAGTTTTGGTGAGTCAGAATCGAGAGGCTTATGTTTCAAAATTTCAGCTTACATTGCTGCTAGAATGTTAAATAAAGGCTGCACCTCTATTCTTCAGCTTACGAACGGTATAACTATTGACACCTATTGCAAAGTTTTCGCCGAAAATTCCGATGAGGCACGAGTAGCGAAGCAGAACCGTCTCTCCGAGGCAAAAGCAGCTCGAAAATAGCAGCAGCTCCATGATAATTGACTTTTCGAGGAAACCATATTACTATTGTATGGATCCGGAATCGCAGATTGACCCATAAGTCACTTAAACTTGTAGTTATACCGCATCGAAACTTTAAACGTGATTATCTTGAAACTACTTTTTCAAAAAAACCTCGTGCTGTAACTCAAAAAGTTGTTGACCGATAAGGCTGAAATTTTGAAAGGTTTCTTCCTATAGTTGTACCGGAAGGATGTACATACCTACAAATTTAAAGATATCGTGTGAATAAATAATTTGTTTGGGATCAAAACTGTAGAAAGGGTCCAAAATCTGGACATTCGATTAAACAGCCGATATCAATTTTAATATTAAAGTTTTTTTTTTTCAGGTTTATCCTTCCCATTTACGTACCAGTAATTCAAGAAAAAAAATCTCTTTTGTTTTAGATAAGTGGAATAATTTTAACAGCTGCAGCAGACGCCCGAGGATATTCTCTGCAGAGCCACCATTTTGTAAAAAAAACATGTTATTTACAGTTTAAATGTGTACTAAAGAGATAGAAAAATAAAAATGATCCAATTGTGTTATCAACTTGAAAAAAAAAATCATTAAGCAAGACTTCTTTTACCCTGTCTAAAGGTATCTCCTCCCCTTAAGCAGTTTCTTCGTTTTCAAATTAATTTATTGGCAGACTTCATTTGATCTGTCAAAATAAAAGTGTTGCTAACACATTCAGCAAGTAACAGCTAAATGGGTAGTCGGTTTTTTTCGAAATTGAGTTGACCACTGGCGAATCGAACTAAGCTATTATTTAATTATTTATTGAAAACAAACACTGAATAATTTTTTGAGTATATAAGGAAAGTTCTACCTTCTGAGCCTTTCAAATTTTTTCAATTTTGATTTTTTTTTTTTGATTCATTGGCTTAAGTTAGCTTTTGATCAAAATATGACCCATATTTGGATAAGCTACAGGGTTTTTTTTTTTAGGGGTTTGTTTTTCGAATAGAGATAAAACTGGCATTTTGTGGTCAAATCTGGCAACTCTAATGTCATTTATGTTATTATGTTTATAACTGTTTTAAATGAAACATTTAATACTCCAAATCGGAGAAAAGAGAGAAAAAGAGAGAGAGCGTTTAGAAAAAAAAAATACGACCTGAGTCATTCAACCGCAATTACAATACTCTAACAAGTCACAGAAACCTACTTTACATCCTTTCCTTTTTACATGCTCTGCAAATGCAAAACATTACATTTCTCCCGTTGAACCTTTGGGGCTTGTAAAAATTGTGCCTTGCTTCAGCAACACTTCTGTTGCTCAGCGCAGCCTTGCAAAGCATCAAAATGCATTGAATATTTCATACAGTAGTATATGTGCAACAAAAAAAGCTCAAGTTTTTCAATTAGCTTTAAAATCATTTGAGATTTCCACACACTCACCCATACCATCTCAAGCGGAATCTGTTGCTGTTCATTTAAAATATTGCAATTTCAAGCATGCAAAGGCAGATTTTTTTTTTGTTCTTTTTATGCATGACAGAAACAGTGCGTGAATATAGCGTAAAGTTCATAAAATTGTAAAGATTCACATTGTGCATCGGTACAGCAGTGGTTAATGTGACAGCAACAACAATAACCCTGACATTTTGCTTTTTTTTTTCAAATTTTGTAATGCGCTTCGTGCTGTGGCAAGAACAGGTTGTCATTCACAGGTTGTAACCGGCGTAGCATAGCCGTGTTATTTGTTCAGCCTTTTAAAGGATAAAATTATTGAAAAATTTGTAATTTTTACTTTACATGTTTTGTAAAATAATTTATAGTTTCAGTTAGTATATAATAAGAGCATACAATATTAATTCCAAATATACTAAATTTTTTATAAAATTAATTTTTAAAATATTGAAATAAAGTTAAAAGTATTCAAAAATATGGTGTATACTTTGT
The DNA here is from genome assembly GCA_943735915.1 of Pherbina coryleti. Lineage (NCBI taxonomy): Eukaryota > Metazoa > Arthropoda > Insecta > Diptera > Sciomyzidae > Pherbina > Pherbina coryleti. The sequence goes on from OX030949.1 coordinate 87,975,162, forward strand.
TTTGACGCACACAGTATTTAAGGTTCTAATATGAAGCACATTTTGTTAATTTTGAAGTGCTTAATTTAAGCCAGAGCAATTAATATAATTATTCTCAGTTACTTAGTTATTCTAACAAACACACACACACACACATGCATATCCGAGCACCAGAGATGCCACACATTTAATTTCATTCATAACCTAGTTTTGTCTGCTACTACCGCTGCTCGTCATGAACATCAGAGAGCATCAACATCTGCCGCTGTAGTTGAGCATTTCCAGTTGTGCACAAAAATCTGCACAAAGTGGGGCAGGGATGCCGCCTCTCTTTGCATTCACAATCGTTGTCAGGGTTGCTTTGATTTATTTGCTCATTTAAACAATGTTCATTTTCGTATTTTCACATTTTCTAAATGTTGCATATAAATTTTTACTGTTCTACGTTATGCTCATGTGTCGGTGTGTGTTTTTGTGATGGATAGTTAGTATGTGTAAAGTTGTCAAGGTGTAGTTGTTGGGGCTTGCAATAATTTAATGCGTTTTACTTTTTCGTTTAGTAAAAAAGGATTTTTGCAAAAATGGGCCAAATGCAATTGTTTGAAAAGTATTTTGAAAAAAATGTTCATAATAATTGTTTACAATTTATTTCAATGTTTAGAAAATATTTTAAATTCTACATTCAAAAAAGAATAAATTCAAAATTCATCTTTTTACTACTACTCGGTAATATCTTATGTATAGAATTATCTACAGCTAAGCTAGAAAAGGCCATTAAAGCCAATTGCTTTAAAGTTTATTAGAGCTCATAAAATATATCTTTCCGCACTCAATATGCTACATGAAGTACACAAAACAAAAAAAAACATCAAATAATAAAATGTTAAAGCAGCAATTTTTATGTTTCAACCAGATATTCTTCACTACATAAAGAACATATTCAATATTTTATGAAAGTATCTCATTAAAAAAGTACGAAACATACTTTACTACATTCAGGATTTGCTGTTTTATAGTGAATTGTCGCATGAAGTAATATCATAACATTTTTTATATCAAACCGAAGCATTGTAAGTATTGGTGGAGAGGTTATCACATCACAAAATGAGAAAATTAAAAAGTTAAGTGATAAAATCAGTTTTTGACGAGCTAGAACTTTTAAAAAAGTGGTGGAGATATTTTATGAGTAGAGTAAACTCAGTTTTTGAGCACCGTATTTTGAAGGTTACAACATTTAATTATATTTCAGTTTTTGACCAAATGGAGAAAAGTTAAACTGTGGTCACTAAAACTATTTCGAACTAGCAAAAAAAACAAACAAAAACAAATTTTTTCAATAAAAAAGCGGTGCCTTGCTCGCAGTGCCGGATTAAGACTACTTGATGCCCTAAGCAATCAACTTCTGGGGGCCCCTATCCCCTAGTAAACTAGTATCGGTCTTCAAAATTTATAACTTATTTATTACAATGAAATATATCATTAAGTACCTTAGAATATGTTCGAGAGACGAAAGAAATAGGTGGAGTACGTATTTCAATAAAAACCAAAGCATAAATTGTTTTATTTATTGAAATGCAAAGTGCGACTTTTACGAGCATTAAATTCACGGATAATAATTTTTAAGTTCAACGTTTTTAGCATATCTGCCTCTATATATAATATTGATAAAGCATCAAGCCTTTTCTGCAGCATCTTCGTCCTTTTTAAATTTTCAATTACATAAAAGATCGTTTCACTGTGCAGTTCGATACCATCAGGCATAAAAATGTACGCAGGGCTGTTTTCACATTAGGGAACGCCGATTTAATTTTATCATCGAATATTATTTTGTATAATTGTGCGTGAGTTTGATGTAAACTTGTGCGAGGTAAGTCACTAGAATTTATTTTATTTACGATATATGAATGAAACTGATGAATTTCGGTTTCTTAATCAGAATTTAGGTCTTGTGGATATGTGTTTACTAAATTTCTACAATGCTGACTGTATTCTGATGTTTGATTGGGGCACATAATTTTATAGGCATCGGGTATTTCAGTCAAGAATGAGAATGTCTGCTATTTTTTTGTATATCCCTCCCCTTCTCTCTACATTCAATTTATTAATGACGACATGAAAACCATGATTTTAAATTGTTTTCTCCGGTTGAGACTTACTTCAGGAACTGAACCGTCATTGGGCATTTTTTTCTTCGTCTTTGACGTGTGTCTTTAAAATCTACATCTGGTAGCTTTTCTTTTCCGCGGGTTTCTATATTATCAAAGTTGCCTCGTAAGTTTTCTCAAAAATCGACGAGCGATTTGAAAAGATGTTGCCGAGACATCACATGTATATTTCTTCTTTCTTTTTAATTCTACAGATTGAACATGAAAGTTTAAATAATAGTTGCGTATGCTACCTCTGGCCTTTGAGCACCAAGCCATTTATTCCAATAAATAAATAGAAATCATTGCTAGAAGGGTCACGGAACAACCTATAACATCAACGAAAATACGTTATATATTTCTAGGAATATCTCGGAGAAGCTTATTCTCATGCATCCGTATCATATACAGTTAGTTTAACAATTCAAAATTGCTGACTGCACCATACGCTTGGAATATTCCCCAATTTGGGTGAGGTTGAGCCAAATTTTATCAACAATTTGTGAATGTACGATGAAGCACATTTTCACCAGAATGGCTTTGTAAATAAGCAAAATTCCCGGTTTTAGGGCATGACTAACCCTCAAAGACGAAGAACGGCTATGCATCTGATGTGTGCAATATCTGCAAATCGCACTATAAGACCATATTTTGAGGATACCGACTGCGAATGTTAAAGGATACCGCTATCGTCAAAGGATCCAAAATTTTGTTCTTGTCGATATTAGTTAATCCTCACTCATTGCAAGAAATGCTAGTGATAAAATATATCTAAAATATTTTTAATTAAATTTTTAAAACATTAAACATTTAAAACAATTCAACATAAGCATATAGATAAAATGTAGATACATGCCTATCAAAATCATATACAACATTAATAAAAATAAATAAATTAATAAACATAGAAAATTTAACATAAGATAGTAGAAATTTATCGCAAGCTTTTGTTATATTTTTTAAGAACTTGTTCAGATGGATACCACATAAGAAGTGTATCCTCTGAAATACATTCTTTAATTAGAATAAGAGAATTTCCTGTATTTACATTTAGTTTATTCCGCATTTTACTTTTTATTAGTTTCATCTGCAAAAATACCCGCTCCAACAAATTGTGCATGCTGTGGATACAGCAAAATTCCAAGACCATTTTTAAATTTGAAAAAAAAATATCCAAAATTTTTCGAAATTTATTTCATTTTGCAAAAATTTATTTTAATTTAACAGTCTCCATTTACTTTCCAACTCTTCTATTTGATTTTCTTTAACCAACTTCGAGAAGATTAGATAAGTGGAACCAGACTACTTCCAAGCAATGCCGGAAGATAATTTAAATAATTTTGAAAACTTTGTACAAAATGGAAATACAAAGAGGAAGTGTCGAAGCATGAGTCTCGAAAAAAAAGTGAAACACTTCAATTGAAGTGAAAATGGCAACACTGTGCAGAATATGCAACACTTGCTTTTTTTAAGATCATGCTCTCGCTCTCACACTTTCTATTAATTTACGCTCTTAGTTCTCTGATAGTTTTTCGCTCCCCTTACCGAATCACACGCAAATTCATCCAGCAGCCGAGTGTGTGCGTTTTGGCGCACGCTGGCGCCCACTGCCGCAGAATGTGCTCAAAATGTGCCCGTCCCTTCTCTTGACGATTAACAAATATAGATTTCTGGGCGACCGAGCTTCGCAGAGATTCCCACAAAATCTCTCCCACCGCAATCACGAAGCATTGCACCTTGACTTAACATATAGGCTTTATAATTTTCATTAAAAAAACTAAACGAGAACTATAACAACCCGAGTGGATTTAGCGACGAGCAAGAATCCATGCTGGAATAAATATAAGGTGTTCTCATCCGGAATATCAGAAAAAAATAAGCTTCCTTATTTTGACATTTTCATACAAAAACGTTTATATGAAACCCTTCAGATTGTCAACATAAGGCAGCATGTCTAAAAATATATTGAAAAACTAGCTGACCCGGCAAACGTTGTTTTGCCATGTATGTTATTTTTAGGAAACATTTTTATAGGTAAATAGCTGGTACCCGACGCGTTGCTGTCGTAGCGGAAATAATTTCTATCTCTATCTGAATCTCAAACTCAGTCTCAATCTCAATCTCAATCTCAATCTCAACCTCAACCTCAACCTCAATTTCAATCTCTATCTCTATTTCTATCTCTATCTCTATCTCTATCTCTATCTCTATCTCTATCTCTATCTCTATCTCTATCTCTATCTCTATCTCTATCTCTATCTCTATCTCTATCTCTATCTCTATCTCTATCTCTATCTCTATCTCTATCTCTATCTCTATCTCTATCTCTATCTCTATCTCTATCTCTATCTCTATCTCTATCCCTATCTCTATCTCTATCTCTATCTCTATCTCTATCTCTATCTCTATCTCTATCTCTATCTCTATCTCTATCTCTATCTCTATCTCTATCTCTATCTCTATCTCTATCTCTATCTCTATCTCTATCTCTATCTCTATCTCTATCTCTATCTCTATCTCTATCTCTATCTCTATCTCTATCTCTATCTCTATCTCTATCTCTATCTCTATCTCTATCTCTATCTCTATCTCTATCTCTATCTCTATCTCTATCTCTATCTCTATCTCTATCTCTATCTCTATCTCTATCTCTATCTCTATCTCTATCTCTATCTCTATCTCTATCTCTATCTCTATCTCTATCTCTATCTCTATCTCTATCTCTATCTCTATCTCTATCTCTGTCTCTATCTCTATCTCTATCTCTATCTCTATCTCTATCTCTATCTCTATCTCTATCTCTATCTCTATCTCTATCTCTATCTCTATCTCTATCTCTATCTCTATCTCTATCTCTATCACTATCTCTATCTCTATCTCTATCTCTATCTCTATCTCTATCTCTATCTCTAACTGGAAAGACTCGTGGAAATTGATAACCAAATTTCGAGGCTGTGCTACTTACAATTCCAAAGTTATTCGATATCGCAAGTTTGGCTTGTATGGGCGGAGCCACACCTCCTTGTTCAATGACGTCTCAGGTTTCTAGTAGAAGAATATCACCCAATATTAATTCCATACTGAATTTCTTTGTTAAACGACATTTAGTTCCAAAGCTATCTGATATCAAAAATTTAAAGTGTATGGGCGGAGCCACACCCCTTTTTTCAAAACCCATCCCAGTTTTATAGTAGATATATCACCAAGTGGCAGCTCCATACTGAATTTCATTATTATACGGCATTTAGTTCCAAAGCTATTCGATATCATAAATTTTAATTGTATGGGCGGTGCCACACCCCTTTGGCCTATACTGGCTTAATTTTGCAAGTCGAAAGACACGACTAAATAGAACGTTCTTACCGAGTTTCATTAATGTGTGACTTATAGCTTGAAAGTTATACTGAAAATTTGGCTGAAAAATTGCCACGCCCCACATTCAACGCCCATAAAATTTTACGTGTGGAACGGCTCTTGTAAATTGAGATAGAACACCGAATTCCGATACTATGCGACCTATAACTTCAGAGCTATTCGCTACCGTAGATTTGGGTTGTATGGGAGGTGCCACGCCCCCTTATTTTAGGGGGATGAAAAATAGATGTTGTTCGATTCTCACTTCTGACTAATATACTCGCTAAGGATCACGAAAATCGGTCGAGCCGTTTCGGAGGAGTTCGATCACGCACCCCGTGACAGAAGAATTTTATATATTAGATGTCATGGGATGAGAACATCTCATAATTATTCCACCAAGCAAGAATCTTAATTCTAAAAACTTCATTGATAAACTGCAGGCAGAGATAAAGAGAGTGGAAACTTCGGCAAAAAAGCCGTATGCCAAAATGCAGTCAATACTAATGCAAATGTTATAAATGTGTTAGTAAAATTTCATGACAAACTCACCCCTCGCGATGGATTCTCGATGAATTCACCACTCAGGATGGACATGAGCGCTGGTGAATATCTCACTTTCGACAGCTAAGTCACCAGTGTACACATAGGGAAAACTAGCTTACAATTTTTGTTCAAACAAATTCATGCATATAAAAATTAGAACAGAGTTTTTAAAACAAAGATATAGCTGTTCTTGAAAGAAATTTAATTATGTTTTTCTTCTAACAACAGCACTTGTAAATGGATCAAGTGTTTATATTTTAAATTCAATTTTTTTCTATCAAAAATATTTTTGTGCATTATCAAAGCAACTTCATAAATTAGATTGACAATACTGACATTTCTATATTAACAAAAGTTCTTTATCGACTATTATTAACAATATTCCTGTTTAGCTAAAAACAATTTTCTTTTAAATATGCAAGACTTTTTTGGGTGTAGGACCTATTTTTGACAAATATGAGGTGAACTCACATACACAATATGTGATTGCATAAAAAATTGGAGAAGAAGCATTTTTAGCTGTCAAAATCAACAGAATTCACAATAGAAACTAAGTTTCTCATCTCATTATTATGTCAGAAGCTTGACTGAGTGGTGAAACTCACTTTAAAGGGGTCTTTTTCATTTGGCTTAAAAGAAAAAAAAAAACATTTTAAAAAAACCAAACAGTGTTTTTTTCTTTTTTGCTTGCTCGAATTAAAAAGACTCCTTCCTAAAAGCAAACTTTATATTTCTTTATTTATAATGTTTGTTTATGTTTAAAATATATATTAAAACCAGATCAATATTAACAAATGTCAACAGTGAAGTTTCACAAAAAAAAAAGAAAAAAAAAACAAAGAAGTCATTGACCACACCCGGAATTGAACTCACGATCACCATATTAACAGTCAGAAGCTCTAACCACTGAGCTACCAATATTACTAACATTTAATAAAAATTATCGTAACATATTCAGCAGGAAAATAAAGATATATTTATTAAATGCGTGAAAACTCGGAAAAACGAATTTTTCCAGAGATGAAACCTAGCTGAATCGATTTTTCATCCCGCTCTTCATCTATATTGTAAATTTCATCGAAATCGTTAGCGCCGTTTTCGAGAACCCATTAAAAACCAAATATATAAATATTGCTCGTTTAATAGAATAAGATATATCTTTTTATTTTTTCAAAAAACGTCCGACATTTTAATATTTTTAGGAATAAACAGTTTTTTCTATAGCTCACAACAGAGATTAGGTTTTCATTATTTTTTTTTTTCAGATGACCCAGTCTGTCAAATTATTCTGGTCATTTTCTGATATTTTTTGTAAAAAATATATTTGAAATTTCGAAATCAAATTTAAAAAAATTAAATATATACTAAAAAAAAGACAAAATAAGATTGTGACCAGCAAATTTCATTGCTATACAAAAATCCCTTTCTATTTATGGACATCGCTTACATGGAAACAACACACTGTGTGTTTCTTCGAATCACTCAAGAAAAAAACTAAATATTTACATATCATAATAACATCTTGAGTTTTGCTCTATAAAAAACACACATTCTTTGTGAAGTGTGCTCAGCCAGTGTTGCCACTAAATTGTTTGATACACATAAAATTGAAAATCTATAAAAGTTTTACTGCAAAACCAGTATAAAAAGCTATAATAAAACGTCAATTTGCCCCTGTATTAGCAGCATTTAGGAAAATCGTTAAATTTATAAATAAATAAATATGTACATACATACATCAGCCCAATACTCAAAAACTAGCGGTACAACATGTTTTTGAGGGAAAAAACGGCACAAGCCAAAATAAATTTACGCAATAGATACGTAGTTTTATTTTTAGCTTAATCACTTAAGATTACAACATATATTTTAACTAAATTTTCTTTAATATAATTTCTTGAACCGATGCCAACGAATATTTGAAGAAATTTCTAAATGTGCTACATATGCATATGAAGCACACAGCTGATTTGAATGACTAATGCTAAAAACCCCTGCTTGTTTTCGAAAGAATTTCATGTCATCTTTTGTTATTTATTTATTGATATTTTATTTTAATTTTTTTTTTGTGTCATGATAATGCGTTAGAGTGTGTTTGGTAGAAATTTATTTTCAGGGACCATCACTCAAAAAATATTTCGATATAAATAGAGCCCGAACGCAAAATTGACAAGATTAAAAAAAAAAAACAAACAATAAACACAGTAATATGGGAAATTTTAGCTGGTCTCGTGACCAAAATAAAAGTTAAACTTTGTATTACCGCTCCAATTCCTACACTAAGGGAAATAATGCATATTAACATTATCCACGCCTGAGTATCAATTTTATTTAAATATTTACGTGGATAAATCAAATATTTTCCCTACAACTCGTTTTTTCCCGTATTTGAATTTTATTTATACCACACACGTACACACATATTCCATACAAGCAACCCAGTGGGCAAAAGCAGGGCTTCGAAGCGCTACTTGCAGGCCTTCATATGGATTTTGAAGACCTTCCGCACTCATATCCAAGCTCATTAACTTTTTTATATGAAACGAGCCAATTTTCTAGGCCTTCCTCTCTCGCGACTCTAAAGAGGCCTGCCAGAAGCTCTTTTTTGAGAATGCATGTTAAAAGACCTTCTTTACGAGGGCTTATAAAAGCACTCTCAAGTTAACTAAAAATAAAAAAAAAATGAAGTAAACTGTTTTTGTTTTGCAATTTCTATTTTGAAGTGAAACTTTCTTAGGTCACTTTACTTCATTTCGTCACCCGATAGAGAAGAAAGATATGTTTGATAGTAGAGAGAATGAGAGAAATATATATAGTGTATATATATGACTGAAAAAACTTCTTTGTCACCGCTGAGAGTCGAACCTGCGACCTCAAGATTTCAAAAACAACGCCTTATCTATTGAGCTAAATCCTCCATTTAGGAATCTACTCTACATACCAATTAATCAAATTGCTGTAGATGCCCAGCGGAAAAATAATTTCAGAGTTGTGGACCTCATATTTTTATATACATTTTGTTCACAAGTTATCAAACGGTGAAATAGCAGAGCGTTAAAACGTTTGACTATAACGCCAGCGGTCCGAGTTCAATTCTCGCATGTGACAAAAAATAAAATTTTTTGGCTTTGCTTTTATTTATGTTTTTTATAGGAGAGCGCTGTGCTCTCCTTGGGCTAACACTTTATGATATGTTTCACTTCTTTTATGTTTTGCGTTGCACACAAATAAAAAATTTTTGAGCCCCATCCATAGGAAGGGCTTCTAGAAGTGCTCATTGGTACAGCGATATTAGGAGGTATAAAGATGCCAATAGTAGTAGTCTTAGCATGCCTTCTTTTGTTAAGGCCTAGTATAATTGCCCACTGGGAAGCAGCAACAGCATCGCACACTTACACACATACTCCGACAAGCAGCAACAGCATCGCACTCTGTTTCTGCAGTTTATTTTTTGCATTTGCAGTTCTTATAGTTCTCATAGTTCTCATTTAGTTATTGTTTCAGGAGTAATATATTATGCATGTTTGGCAAAGAAATTAAATTATGTAGGGTGGAGTGACAACTCGGTATTTTCAGGAATATCTTGGACCGATTGTCATTTACCTGCATAATTTACTTCTGCCTAAACAATTTTGTACATTACTTTTTCGTTCTGTAATTTATACTATGTTTGACAGTTGGTGCAATATTAGTGCACCAACTGTCAAAAATAGTATAAATTAGAGAACGAAAAAAGGGAAGCGATAATAAATTATACAGGCAATGGCATATGATGAACGCAATATGAAGAAAATAATACCATAAAGCCATTAATAACATATTCAATTTAAATATGTTTTTTTTTAATTTCAATATTTTTATTCAAATTTTCTTTGAATGCGATAGTTTATTTTCAAATAGTAAATATTTGAAAGATATTTTAAAAAAATTCGTGCATAATTTTAATATATTTTTTATTAATTCTGTTTAAATATTTAAATATTTAATTTAATTAAAAAAGTATTCAAATAAATTTTAAATATTTACGTAGTCGATTTATTCAAATGCGTTATTGGTGCAAAAATGACTCGCTTTTTTGATAAATTAAAAAAGTTTTTGGATAAATTTAATATTTTTTTCCCTTAGTGTATTATTTTCATGCGATAGAGACTGCAAAAAATTTTATGGAAAAATGTTCATCGTTTTAAAGAACAACGATTGTCGAAAATCGAAAGCCGGATTGACTTATGACCTTTCTCCAATAAATTAAATTCGACTCCTCTACACAGATAGAGTCAGAATTGACTTGCAAAATGAATTCTTAACTTCAATATCTAAAAATGCTTAGTAAAATACCCCAGAGAGGAGGCTCAGTGGAGTATTTAAAAGTATGTGGAAAATGAATTGATTGTCTAGAAGATTTTTATTTGCTATTTTTTCAAAGGCGTCCGTGGCGTAGTTGGTTAAAGTGCGTGGCCGCTATGTCAACGAACCTGGAGACCCAGGTTCGAACCCCAGCAGCGACAGAAAATTATTTGAATTAAAATAATTTTTCTGTACGGCCGCCACCTCTCTGCAGACAATAGCAAACCTCAGAGAATAATCAAAATGCCATGTAAAGCTTCTTGAGAACAAGAACACTCCTTTCATCGCCGTTCGGAGTCGGCGTAAGACATGTAGGTCTGGTTCTTGGTCAATTGTGTACAAACTTAATAACACTCACAACACAATTGATCATAAGAAGCTAGGTCAAAGTCCTTTCAAGGGCTGAAATGGCCAGTTATTTATTTATTTTGTTTTTGTATTTTTTCAAAGGTCAATAATACGTTTAGTATCCCTTACGGTTAAGAACATCTGCCAATCGGATTAAATTAATTATTAAACCAACTTAGATTCTTCTTCTTTGTCGATTTTTTCCACTCCTGGCGATGAATGTCTTACACCGTGCTCTTAGAGGTGATATTCTGCTGGTGTATCTTACGTTCCAATAACTCCACAAATGCTCTATTGGATGGAGATCTGGGGACTGTGGTTGCGTTTTCAATTGTTTTGCGTTATTATAGAGCAACCAAAGCACGACAAATTCGACAAACTCACTGAGCACTACAGGCTATTTTGGGCCATACGAACAAGTAAAGCACGAGCAGAGTATGACCTAACGAGATGAATAGTAAAATATTCTACTCGGTCGTGCGTTTGGCATTAATCACTATGGATAGGTTGCATTTTCGTTTTGAAATAAAATCTACTTCCATTCTAAATCACGTGATTCAGAGAAAATAGACCTTTTGTGGAATTTCTAATGTGACTATTTACATTGGCGTCAACCGAGTTGGTCTAAGTAATAAACGCACGACCTGTTAACGCAACATTATCATTTCAAAATAATATTCGACTTTGCGTTCTGTCGACCAAAGTACAATCGGTGTACGACCGACCTAACACAGCCTTGTGAATTAGCTATATTACTGACCTTGGTGGAAAAACAAGTCCAAATCTGTGCCGAAGAATTTTGAATTCTTTGGCCATGAGATACCAAAAGGATGGATACCTATAGGGACGCATCCTATTCTTCACACAAAGTTGTGCTTACAAAGATACTTTACAGGAGATGGAGCAGTGTCCACAGTATTTTGTACTGCGATACTAAAGGTAAATGTTTATTTTCAGTCAAATACAAATATTCTTTCGTGCATATTTGGCTGATTTCGATGGTTTTGATGCGATTCATTCTTTGTGGGAACTTTTGCCGGGATGACTATTGTAGGCTGGCTTTTTGGGGAGTATCATGCTGGCTGCGGTACCTCAATGTCGCGAGTATGACCTATGTTGGTTGATGTGGAGTTGATCTTGTCTAAAATAAGGTGGCAATGTGCATAAATTGTAGGAGATTTTAGATCTGTCTCGTTTTTAACCAATCAATTTGTGTCAATAAACAAAGCTGAAGTCGGATTTCATTGTTTTGAGAAATCTTCATTCAAAGTTTTTAGTCGCCATATAGGTTTTATGAAAACGTCATTGGTTTTTGTGTCATAATTTCGATCTATGCAAGGAATATAGCTATATAAATAACTCAGTTTTGACTTAAGTCGACTAAAGCTATTATTGATTGTGGACATAGAAATGTGGATGGTAATCAACACGATTCTATTAATAAACGGGTACTATGATTTAAATATTTATTTATTAAATATAAGGGATGGACTCAGTATTGGTATTCATAAAATAGGATGTTTGTCACACCTGGATTCAAGGTAGTGACACCCAGGATTTTCTTTAAAGCAAACATGCCCACGTAGTTGCCCATATGGCCCGCATGGCCCTTCATACAAGTTTTTTTCTATCTTAATTTTTGTCTTTGCGATGAGCCAAAATCAAAAAACATCTGCAAAAAACAACAACACAAACTGCACTTGTTTAGTGTTCAGCACATTTTCCAGTGAACTTTATAAAAACAAACGCATGCAAAGCCTCGATGATGTCGATGCTAAAGCTGATTGTCCCGTTACTTGTGTGTCGAGTAAATTTTCATGCAAGCATTGTTATTGGGATAGAAATTAAGTCTTGTCGCAGTGCACTGGCAAATAAAATTGAGTTCATTGTGTTGTTATAATTTGTGTTTGTTTTTTTTTTTTATGTTTTTTTATGCATTGGCCCGCGCAAAATTTCTTGGGCCCCATTGCTTTAAAGATTTAAAGGGAGCTAGCACTATAAGAGCAGTTGTTCAACAACCTGAAAACAGCTTGAAGCGAGTTACATTATGGTACTAACAACCTGAAAAGTAATTTTCTGCGTGCCATTTTCTTGAACTTTTGAATCCTCTCCATGGGGTTTATAGTATTATGTTCACACGGCAGGTGACTATGTTAAAAACTAAAGGATCACTGTACTCATTGGTAATGAGAAGAAAGTCTTCAAAGAAATAAGTCATTATTTTTTAAAGCTATTACACAGTATCGCTGTATATCATTATCAGGAACCTTTCTCTAATGACCTGCGCAAATTGTTTGCTGTTGTTTGAGGGCTTTGACGCACTCATTGCATAATGTACCGTTTTTCTCCTTCTGAATGTATAAACGGTTTACTTAAGTATGAAACATATGAAATAAAAAAAAGAAATAAAAAGAAGATAATTTTCTTTTAAACAAGAGATTTTAAGAACTACTCAACTTTACAAATAAAGATACAAAATAATTGTGATAAAACTTTAAAAGATATTCAGTGTGAAATATTGAATGAAGGCAATTTTACTGATACGTAGATGATATAATAAAAAAGAATGTTTTTTTCAATATTAGACAGTAGATACTTAATATAGAGCTGCCAAAACCGGTTTCAAGTTACTTAAATAAACCAGATCTTTATTAATTTTTTATTTTCCACGTTTCGGTTTTGTTGAAATCAAAAATTTCGGTCAAAATTCGAGTTATTCAATATTGCTATCCTTCTTTATTCCCTTTTAAAATGAAAGGGTTGATAAAAATTATTTTAATATCTAAACAATGCGCAAAATAACAATTTTATCGAGTAATAAATCAATGTCGCATTAAAAAAAAGTTCTTGCTTTTGACTTTTTTTAATAATTTTTAAAAGTTATGTAAGATTTCGAAAAAGAACTGGGTTTCCAAAAAATAGTCAATTTTGTGTTATTTGAGAAACCGGTTTCTACATTATGTCGAAGAAAACTCTTCTTAATCTTTCATTTTACTTTTTATGGTTTTGATAGTTTTAAAATTAATAGAATATGAATATATTTTCCAACTCAATACACAATAAAAAGGACCGAAAACTGAGGTTCGAATTTTGGGCGTCCTTTACAAAAATTCAATACCTATAGCATATCTATTAATATAAGCTATGTTTTACATTTTAAATTGTATAAAGTCACGATGAACTTTGAAAATGCGTGAAATTGATCTTTTGGTAAATCTGCACGTTTACGTTGTTTTCAGTGGTAAATCGATTTCCATGGTGGTTTTGGTAAAAAAGTCTACCATAAGATGCGCTCCAGTGCAAAAGTAGTCGAAATATTGTAAATAATGGCTTTTTAATTTTTATGCTGACACTCCTGTATGTGTCTGATCTGTTGGAAAATTTGCATGCATTGGTTTTTTTTAAAATGTTTAATCGAGATCTATGGTAATTTTTGTAAACCTTAAGATGGGCTCCAGTACAAAAGTAATCGAAAATATGGTAAATAATGTTTATTTTTATTTCTATGCTGACACTTTTGAACGTAGTTTAATCTCTCTGAAAATCTGCATGCATAAGTTGTTTTTAATAGTGAAGCGAGATCTATGATGTTTTTTTTTTTTAATTTACCGTTGGATGGGTTCCATTACAAAAAATACTATTTTCATAGAAACCCGTTATTTGGGGAACCAGGAATTCATTTAAACAAAAAAAATATTTTTGCATTGTCTTTCCATAATATTCCATTATTTGGGGGTGGAATTGGGTGTTAATTAAGGTCCATATATTTCGATACACCCTAATACATATATATATATATATACTTTTCTATAACTATCACGCTTACTCATGAACGTTAAAAACGGAGTGACAAACTTAATACCCCCCCTTAAGTAGTACGCGTGGCTGTTTAAAAATCTGTTTAGTCTCCTCTGAGTTCTAATGTGAATACTTTTAGGTTTAGCTCACGGGACTGGAATGAGTATAAATAATAGCGGTTTATTGTTTTTTTTTATTTTTGAATTTTTGTGGACTCATTAGAACTAAACTAGATTAAATAAATATTTTTTTTCGATAACGTCATCGATAACGAAATGACATTTAAATATTTATCGTAATTAAAATCATGCTAATTATGTTCAAATGTGCGTAATTGCACAAAAACACACATGCTTTGCGGTAGGCAGTGGCTAATTTGGTCAAAATGAAACAAATCAATGGCTTTTTCAACAGATACACGCATAATTCAGAACGAGGAAATTGGGTGAATTAAAAACAAGGGAACTTTAATAAATTTATTAAAGGCATGCTATAGAATTGACATTCCGACAAATGTTTTAGCTTTTTGTTATGTTGGCAAAAATTTTGCTTCGACGATTACAACATTATGTTCAGATTTATGACAAGCAACACTCATTTTATTACGCATATTAAAAATTATTGATTTTGGCTACTGGCTTAGCTCTGAATGTCATTTTGCCGTATTATTTTGATTTATTAAAAATGTTTTAAATTTGCTGTAATCTACGGATTTTTACTGGTCCTTATGTGTTACAACTGTCAAAAAGAGATTTATTTACATGAGTTTGTGTCTGAAATTGTATAATTAATTAACCCGCGATTAAAGCTTTGTATTTTATGTTGTTTTTCACTTATTACACTTACACACACGAGTCCATTTGTGGTTAAAGTTGTTAGTAATTTGGGTACAACATAATTGTTCATTTGGGACACACAACTAAGGACATTACTTTTTTTTATTATTTTCATTGCTTTTATCAATTAAAATTAAAGCAAAAATATTGAAAAAAAAAATAATATTTTGCAATTTATTTGATGTCATTAAATTATGATTTTAATAACGAGATTATGCATATTTTTTACAATTGAAATACATTTATTTTATTTAATTTTGAAGTGTGTAATTTTCATTTATTTATATTTTTATGAACTAATTGACTTTTTATCTAAGATGCTTACTGAAATTAAAAATTTTTATTGAGAATGCCGTTGGTCTTACAACAAAAACTAACATTTGAACCAAATTATTAAGATTTAATTTTGTATAGCTTTAGAGCTTAACAAAGTTTAAAGTAGAACGTTACGTCTGCAAAGTTTTATTTGGTATTCAATTTACAGTACACGTCCAATATAACGAATACCCGATTTAACAAATGTCCAATATAACGAACGGCAATATCTCTTAATTGACTAATCTATATAACGAATTCATTTTTTTTATTGTATTCGATTTAACGAATTTCTCTGTTTGCTTTGTTTTTTGTTCTTGGTACCTTTATAATTTCCTATGTATCAACATTTACTTTTGTTGGACCAGTTTACTTAGGTCAGTTGTTTTTTTCATGCGTGTTTAACTTCTATATGGGTCATTCTTTATTTTCGTTAATATTTTCAACAAGTCCAAAAAATAATTTTTGTTTTAAATATTTAATTTTTTTCAAGTATTTATTTGAATATTAATAATTGAAATTAAATTGGGGGTGTGGGACCAATCAAACACTTTTAATTTAGGAATTATACCACTTTTATTTAAATTATTTCCATGGAGGTGATTTTATGCTCCACGGAGGTGATTGTATGTTCATGGAGGTGACTTCAAGTTCCATGGCGGTGCAGATTGCATACAAATAAACATAGTTATACAAATAAAACTCGTTTTTCGTGCTGGTTATGTCCTTTTTGACACATCGTTTATAATTAACACTTTTTCCTTTAATTTTTACCAATTCCGTTATTGTGACCCACTTTTTAAATTTTACTGCTGCCAGGCCATTCTCGATGTTATTGACTGCAATTGATTTGCTGCTACAGTCCACACATCTTCTTTCCATACATTCCTCTCGAAAATTCGTGAAACATAGTGACGACAGTAAAGCTGAAACTGAAGGATAGTTTATAACACCATCCAATTTAAGCTTCTGGAACATCATTTCAAAGTTTTCATGTTTTGCGCACAAACAGGTATCGCGACTGTTGACACGGGGAAATAATACCCAAAAAGGACGCAATTTGCAGAAAACGGAATAACTAATTGCGCAATCACATGTTTCATTAAACTTTTTATGTAAATTTTGCAGAGTGTCGTTTAAAAGCCTTCTTTGTTTCTTTTCTTTATTTTTCGTAATACATTCTTTTTTACCAGCAAGCAAACTTGTGATTTCGTCCTTTTCAAAAAAATCAGCAATCATTTGCTTTAAATTGGAGTTAACTTTACTCTGATTCTGCTTCTTGGTTAGTGCATCTTTGATAGATTTAAATTCATTCAGCCTGTATATGTGATCGGAAATATTAAAAGAGCTTTGACAAATTTTTCTGTACTTTTTGATTATTCGTCCTGAAAGTATCCTAGCTACTTATAATGTTTTGTGATTCGCGCTGTTGGTCAATATTTTCTTTTATTTGGCTTACTAAGGCTTCGCCAAATACAAGACGTCTTACGACCCGGTCCGGCACATTTTCACCCTGTAGGAAATTTTCTATTTTAACGGTTGGCGAGTTTGGGTTTTTTGCTTTTTTCTTAAGTCTTAGCCATTTCATTTTGTACATTGAAGCTTTGTTGTTTGATTTTTTGAGATTTTGCTTTAATTTAAGAATGGTTCTGTACGCTTTAGGTTGATTCCTTCGTTTTGTTTTCCTGCCGGCCTGCATTCTGTTCAAATTATTGATTATGACGTTACTAGGATCAAACTCAGATGGTGGTGGTGAGTTTTCAGCCAACAACGTGCTCAAACGAGCACTTTATTTTACTTTCTTTTTGTGTTTATCAGCTCGTTTCCTCCAATTCTTTCTCTGGACTCTCTTCTCCCTTTCAGTAAGGTTATTAATGGACATAATTTTTCCTGCATTCTTGCGCGCATGGTATCTGTTATTTTCTTTCTTTTTCGCTTCTTCATATAATTGTGGGTTGTTCTTTATTTTCTGCCGTCTGATCCTTTCTTTATTTCTCTTATTCCTTAATCTTTCCTCCTTAGACTTTGCTGTTTCTTGTTTCTTCGGTTTTCCCATGCTATCAGTCCTTCGTGGATATGTTTTCGAAAATGTTGTGATTGTATTAACTTAGAAAAAGGAAAAAATATATGCTTGAAGGACAAGCAAAATCACCTCCGTGGTTGTAAGCTCACTTCCATGGTGCCATTCGCCTCCATGGCACCATGGAGGTGAACAGCATGGAGGTGAATTTTTTTACAAATTATCTTATAAAAACCATACAATGATTGCTACGAAAACGACATTCTGGATTTAAAGTAATGATCCAAAATATATATAATCACTGAAATAAATATAGTGCAATATTGCTTATAAACAATTTGTGACGTACCACGGAGGTGAGCAAACCAAATAGTACTCACCAGTAATTATCCACAAAAATGCAAAAAAACACTAGAAAGTTGCTCTTGAACTGATCACTTTCACATGTAATATGGAACTAATTTGATTTCAATTTAAAATTTTATTTCATGCCACTGGATCCGGGCACAGTTATAGAGAATAAGAACTTATTCTAAATGACGCATTACTCTATACTGGAAACAAGAACACAAATTTGACAAACAAAATTCTGTTGAAAATGCGATATTTTTTTGTCGGTCCACATGCATCAACAGTACCGTTATATTTGCTTTGAAAATGTGTTTATCGCATTCTTATTAGAACAATCTTTTTTGCTGGATAAATTTTGTAGCTTAAGAACCTCGAAGCGGGAACAGCCATGGAGGTGAATTTTTATATGCAATTATCAATTTTTCGATGACAAAACAGTTTTTAACTAAATTAATTTTTTAAGCATTTATTAAGCTATAATCAGCATGATCAAAATAAGGTGGTTGCATTAAATAATTTTCAATTTTTACTCAAAAATATGCCTCGGAACTTAGATATTAAAGAAAAAAAAGAATGACCCATATACAAAAATATTTTGCAATGGCAAGTAAGCGAGAGTTTTAAACTAAGGAGAATATGTGGCTAGAATGACACTCAAAATATCCCACACATATGCCTTGGAACACTTAAGGGCTTCTATACAATGGGCTTCAGAAAATAATGTAAACTGCACTCAAATCAATATTTTACAAGAGCTTCAAGAGGAAGCACCCAAAAAATCAATGGAAAGCGTCAAGAAACAAACGATTTTGTTTTTTGAAAAATTAATTACAAAAAAAGAATAAAATATGCAAATATATATTATATTCATATATAAATAAATACTGAACTACTAAAAACTATATTTCTTTGTTCAAAATATTCATTCGATATAACGAATTTTTTGATTTAACGAAAAGGCTGCACAAGAAACCCTTCGTTACATTGGACGTCTACTGTACTTTTCGAATTATAATCAGTTTTAATATCGACATAATATGACATATGTACCTATGACCTGATAAAGGCTAATCCATTTCGGATTTCGCAAAGTGCAGACATATGACATGACATATGACATGACATATGACATGATATACATATAACATGACGTATGACATAAAATGTTTCAGAAAAAGCAGACATATGACATGAAAT
This sequence comes from Pherbina coryleti, assembly GCA_943735915.1. Classification (NCBI taxonomy): domain Eukaryota; kingdom Metazoa; phylum Arthropoda; class Insecta; order Diptera; family Sciomyzidae; genus Pherbina; species Pherbina coryleti. The sequence goes on from OX030949.1 coordinate 87,994,394, forward strand.
GTTTCAGAAAGTGCAGGCATATGACATGACATATGATATGACATGACATATGACATGACATATGACACGACATATGACATGACATATGATATGACATGACATATGACATGACATATGACACGACATATGACATGACATATGACATGACATATGACATGACATATGACATGACATATGACATGACATATGACATGACATATGACATGACATATGACATGACATATGACATGACATATGACATGACATATGACATGAAATATGACATGACATATGACATGATATACATATAACATGACGTATGACATGAAATGTTTCAGAAAGTGCAGACATATGACATGAAATGTTTCAGAAAGTGCAGGCATATGACATGACATATGATATGACATATGACATGACATATGACATGACATTCTTTGAGTTTTTCATAAAATTTACTTTTATTTTGTTTAGCAATGGGACGAGGTAAGGCACGGCTTATTAAAGTGATCTTATTAAAAAATTAATTTCGGAAGGAAAAACGTTTGCAGAAGTTGAAAATCTTATTAGTTACTCTCCGCTGATGTAATGCCTTAAAATATCAACCACAACCAGAAAATCGTTGACGGCATCCTGCAATGACACCGAAATTAATTGACCGAGTAGGGAGATATTCGAAGAAGCACTCATTTGCAGCTGCTACTAAAATAAAAGATGAGCTCAATGTAGAGGCTAGCATCGAAACAGTCCGCAGACGCTTGCGAGAACATAACCTAGCAGCTCGTACTCCAAGAAAAAAGCCCCTTCTAACAAAAAATCATATGGCAAAGAGATTGAAATTTGCAAAGGAGCACTTGAATTGGCCTACAGAAAAATGGAGGAACATTTTGTGATCAGATGAGTCGAAGATCGTGCTTTATGGTAGCAAGGGGTCGCGCCAATATGTCAGACGACCACCAAACTCCGAATATGACCTAAAGTTTACAACAGAAACCATTTAAAATGTATAATCTAACATCTTGATATGGGCGTGCCTTTTATATTCTAGAGTTGGGCCAATATATTGAATCGAAGAAATAATGGATCGCTACCTGTGTGTGAAAATCATGCAGGAGGTTATGTTCCCACATGCAAGCGAAGAAATGCCAGTACCTTAGGTCTTCCAGCAGGACAATGACCAAAATCATTTAAGCAAAGTCGCGCAATACTGGTTTCAGACTAACGAGGATAAAGTCATGGAATGGCCGCCGCACTCACTAGATCTCAACCTAATTGAAAATTTGTGGTGTGATGTGAAGACAGCAGTGACTCAATCCAAACCTACAAATAACTCTAAGCTTTGGGACGAAGTAAAGCGTGTTTGGAATTCAATTCTTCCAGAAAGATGTAAAAATCTGCTCAACTCTATACATCGACTCTTTGCCGCAGTAATTGCGAACATATCATATTTTTTTTTTGCTATTGTTTTACATGTATGAAAAACATAAGGTAATTTTTATGTTTTTTTATTGAAGTAAGCCTTACTGCTATTTCTTGACCGTCTTTATTTAAGAATCTTTACAATTTTACAGTTATTTTGTGTTCTTACATCTAAATTCCGGCTTAAGCATTGTCAAAACAGCCACCTACATTGCTACTAGGCTTTTTGACACATTTATTCTCAACATGATTCAATAAAATAAGACTACATACTGCGCAGGTCCGTTAGTTTTTGCTCATAAAATCAGCTGTTATCAGCTGCTCGTGACGTCAACATAGAGAAGTTTATTTTTCCCTGATATTTGTGCATTTTTGGCGATCAAAATTTTATAAGAATTAAATAAAAATTGAATTTCAAATAAAAAATTATTAAATATTGAATAAGTAATGCATTAAATTAAAATAAGATGTGCAGTCAAAAATTGCAACAACGACAACGACTCAAAACCTAGCTCAATTGGTTTTTTTGTGTTTCCATCCAATGCAGCTTTACAAAAGCAATGGATATGTTTTTGTTGCCGCAAAGAAAATTTAAACCCTAAGACTTCTGTGGTTTGTGGATCTTAAGGCCGGCGATACATTTAGAAGGGAGTAAAATGGAGTGATATTGAGGTGAGGGTTTCAAACAGAAAACATTAACTTAAAGGTTTGAAATTTTCAGGTTGATAAAAAAATACATTAATTTTTCAAAAATTCTTTTTTAAATCAATTCAAAAACAAAGATGGCGCTGAAAAAATGTTTTCCAATTTAAGATTCAATAAATAACCCTGAAGAAGGTAGAAAATAACTACCGAAACGTCGGGAAAAGATGAAATAAAGTTTTTATTTGCATTTGACTACCAGAGCGAACAACATTTAATTTAAAAATAAAATAAAAATTAAAAACAGATGGCGCTGGTTACTACAATTGGCGTAAAAGACATTTTTTTTGCAATCTGCTGGCTGCTAGATTGACCTGAAACAAAAAAAAAAAATTAAAATTCATTTAAATATTGCAAGTATCTCCAGGATGAATGACACACAATTCTAAAAACACCCCATTAAAAAATTTATACGCTCTTGAAAAACCCCTTTTCTTTTGTTAAGTTTTCATAAAATTATTTCAAAAGGCAATTTTAAAAATCTGTTCCATTCATCCTGGAGATATTTTCAATATTTAAATAAATTTTCATTTTTTTCTTTTTGTTTGAGGTCAACCTAGCAGCCAGTAGACTCCACGCAGTGCAAAAAAAGGTCTTTTACGCCAATCGCGGTAACGAGCGCCATCTTTGTTTATGAAAAAAACAATTTTTAAAAAATTAATGTATTTTTCAAACCTCTAAGTTATTTTTTTCTGTTTAAAACCATCCCCTCAATATCACACCATTTTAAACACCTCTAAATGTATCGCCAGCCTTAATCCAGATAATTTTTCAAATCAGTTGCAAATAAAATAACTCGCGTATATCTTTTTCAATATTTATTTAACTCCGTTTCAAGCAACATTTTCCATATATTCCACAAAATATATAAATTAGCATCCATGTTTTCTAACATTTATAAGCAAATTAACGAATTACATACAAAACTTAAACACAACAGACAGTTGAACTCTGTGAAGACGTATGTGCGCAGCAGATTTTATTTTTTGCGCAGGCAATATGTGACCTTTATATCATTGTATCATGTATTTTCAATTGATTAATAAGTAATAATATTACTATCTTTTTAATAAAATTAATTAATGCCTTTTTCTATCTGTCTGCACGAGGGTTCTTACTTAAGAAGCACATTTTCCTATTATTATCACTTACCCGTACCTTCTCTCGCAATAAACTGTTTACGAATTCAATACATGAACAAATAGTTCTGAGAAAATGTGTTACTCAGAATCATTTTGACTCATACCCTACCAATTTCGATGAATCTTAATCAAGCACTTAAGAACTCCACCCTTTCTTGATAAGGCCAATAAAATATGTTAGTAAACACCTTATAAGGGGTGGTCAAAATACTGGTATCTTTTTCTATTTTAATAGTGCGACTTATCCCCGTTATCTTTATTTAATGCCGTTTAGGATCGATATTTTCCGAATCCAGAAATTGTCTAGACCCTTAAGGCGATTATCGGCCAAGCGATTTCCAATAAAGCCATTATATAACAGAAGAAATTGAGTTTTGTTAAATTAATTTTATTTTAGAAAGATACTTATATTTGGACCACCCTAATCTTAGCCGTCTGTTTCTGACATGTGCATGACTAATTTTCAATTAACAGCAGAAAATTGAAGAGTTGGCACAACCCCTCAAATAAACCCTTTGAGTCACTCTGACCAAACGACTTGTTGACGTGTTCATGCTAACTTACCACAAATTAAATTCATAGCAATTCCCAAGAATTTTTGAACACATGGATAAGGGTTCTAATTTAACCACATAAAAAAACGAAAACATGCAGTTTTTTACAAATGAGAGAAAATAATTTTCGATGGAATTTCCAGATGACAGAACAGGGTAAAATTACTGGGGTATGACCGGTTGGCAAAAGCTGTAAACACCAACAATAACAACACAAACAACAGCAGCAGAAATCGTGTTAAAAGGTGTAAAGCTAACATCCCTGCAGTTTCAATAACTACGGGGACAACATGCTTACGATTAAGAATATAAAAACGCAATCACCAACCCGTCTGTGTATAGCTTAGCAGACGGTTAAAAGTTAAGCTATCTTTAGTCTTTTAATGCGTTTTTCATTGTTGCTGTAGTTTGAATTAACTGTCTGACACGAAGTTTGTCCGGTTGGTAATGTGATAAACGCACGATAACTCGGTCTAGCATTAAAACGAAATCCCTTTTAATAACAAGGAGTGAAGAGGAAATACAATTTCATAGTAAAAAAAATAAGTTTTTTTATATATTTCCACCTTAGCGAGAAAAAATGTGACGCATGACGAATGTGACCAACCGTACTCCTTTTGAGAGTTTTTACTTCTTTTTTGCTCGCTGTACTTCTTTTAGCGAAGCCGCATAAATTTACTTCTTTTTACTTGTTTTATTTCTTTGTACTTCTTTTTGACATAAATAGATTAACTTAACAACAAAAATATTAAATCTTCAATATGTATCAATAATAATGCACTTTTTCGAAATCCAACAACCAAGTTGCCCAACTGCTTTACATTACATACTCAAAATGCAACACATCACTCATCGCTGGTCAGCGCGTATTTTAGTTTTAACAAAAAGTTTAATGGCAAAAAAACGAAGGAGCAAAATTTTTAATGAAGGCTTGCAAAAGCAACATTCGTTTATAAAAAAAAACCAATGCAGACCGTGACTTGCGCTGTAGAATACGAGGGGTACTATTTATATTTCGGGAATAGCATATAATAACAAACATTTTTAACCCTAGAACTGTATCGTGGGGTGAAAAAGCACCCCAGACTGGCATAAATCTCGCGCCAGACATAAACGTCTTTCGTTTACGGCCCGGGACCGTAACCATAATTCTGTTTCAACGTCTGAGAGTAGAGGGATCATGCTCGCGGCATCCGTACCACGTACTTGCTCAAGCAGTGAACATAAGAAGTGCGTCTGGGGTGCTTTTTCACCCCACGATACAGTTTGTGTATATTTTTCGTCATCTTAAAGTTTTTTTATTTTCGTGTTGTTTAAACTTTTTGGACAAGTAATGAGTGTATAGTGGCCCCACTTCACATATATTGACATATATACGCTCCCTTCAACTTGATTAGTCGCACTTGTTTTAATAACAAAAAATGCTCTGCTCTCAATATTGGTTACAAAAATAACAACAACTACTTGGAATAAATGCTTATTGAGTGTACTTACCAACAACAACCAAAACTGTGCACTCTCTTTAAAAAAAAAAGGGAACCTGCTAACAAGTATTTAAACAGATATAAAAAATTTACAATTCTTACTCGTTCATTAGATTAGACGCAGTACGAAGTTAACTTTGAATGATGAAATTTTTTTAATCAAGTGTTTTTGAGACGTAGTACTTTATAATTTCAAATAAAGATGTTTTTTCCAATTTTAACGAAATTCTTATTCATTGTAACGATCTGTGCGGCAAAAATCGTTTTTTCAAATTCTTGCTATTTGCGCACTTTGATTTCTCAAAATAAATAGCATTTTTGGAAAATTGGCCAAAACCACTATAAACCACTTAAACATAGTATCTCCCCTTTAGAACCCCGTTGGAGTTACTAGATTTAGTCAAAAACTCACTGAGATATCGTTATTTTAACGAAAATTTAAATTTTTCCTAGTTTTTCACGTTTTTTGCCCTTCTTGTTCAATATTCCCGGACCCTCCAAACTTTTGGCCAAACAATTTAGTTCACGTGATTCTAGGTCAAAAGACGAAAAAAATGAGCCCCATGGAACCATCAAAGTCACACTGTGTCCGAGATACGGGCCCTTGAAATTTAGGGTGTTTTTTCACCCCGCGATACAGGAATAGGTAAAAAAAAAATAGCGATACAGTTCTAGGGTTAAATGAAAATGGCTTTATTGTTTTTCAAATTATTCCCCTTGATGATCAATATACATTTGCATTCGTTCAAACCATTTGTCATAGCAGTTTTTCCATTCCTCTTGAGACACCTCCAAAACATGGTTTTATAACGCTTCAACTGCTTCTGAGGCGCTCGTAAATCGTTGACCATGCAGTTTGCCTTTGATATTCGCGAACAAGAAGAAGTCATTGGGTGCCAAATCAGGACTGCATGGAGGATGAGTCATCAATTCGACGTTTTGACTGCTCAAAAATGCACATGTTTGACGAGATGTGTGAGAGTTCGCATTGTCATGATGGAGAATGATTCGTCTTTTGCGGTTGGTTTTGTGAGTTTCTCCGAAGACTTCCGGCAAACAAATGGTCGTGTACCATTTAGAATTGAACGTCCTACGTTGCTCAAGCGGAACGGTGGCCACATGACCCATTCGATGGAAGAAACAGGGGACCATTTGCTTCATTATGAACAATTTTTGTTGGATTTGCCTCGTCTTGGAATACCCACACGGTCGATTGTTGTTTTGTTTCCGGCTCACACGCATATATCCATGATTCGTCACCTGTCACGATTTTATTAACCGTCTTTTGAAGCATCACGATTGAACTTTTTAATCATTTCCTTACACAAATCGACACGAGACTTCTAATATGTAAGGATGCCTCTATCTCACGATATGCCACATGACGATCTTGCATTATTAGTTCACGTACTGCATCGATGTTTTGTGGCACAACAACCAATTTTGGACGACCTTCACGAATTTCGTCGGCGACCGAACTACGACCACGATTGAATTTACTATACCAGCGATATACTGTGGTTTTTAATGGTGCTTTATCGTCATACGTGTGGCGTCCGTGGCGTAGTTGGTTAAAGTGCGTGGCCGCTATGTCAATGAACTTGGAGACCCAGATTCGAACCCCGGCAGCGACAGAAAATTATTTGAATTAAAAATAATTTTTCTGTACTGCCGCCACCTCTCTGCAGACAAGGCAAACATCAGGGAGTATTCAAAATGCCATGTAAAGCTTCTTGAGAACAAGAACATTCCGTTCATCGCCGTTCGGAGTCGGCGTTAAGCATGTAGGTCCGGTTCTCGGTCAATTGTATAACACGCACAACACAATTGATCATAAGAGTCCTTTCAAGGGCTGAAATGGCCAGTTATTTATTTTTTTTATTTTGTCGTCATACAAAGAACTGAGTTCATCGACACATTCTTGTTGACATAATCCACGTTGAAAGTTGTGAAAAATAATCCAACGAAAACCTTCTCTTAAAATTTCCATTTTTTGAACAAATTGATTTTCTTAACTCACTGTAACCAAAACAAATTGCACTTGACCATCATGCTTACAAATGTCAAACTTTATTATGGTGATGCCAGATTTTAGCTATTGACATTAGTGTTGCCAGTTCCCGAAATATAAATAGTGCCCCTCGTATGCGACGGACATTCAATATAGCCTTTGGAGGAAAAACTGCGATTGAGAGGCACTTATCTACTCGCAAACAGAAGGCAGCTCTTATTGTATCATCTTCTTCACAAAGTTTGACACCGTTCTTGCCGTCTTCTATTGACTGTAGCATATCTGCAAGCGAAGAAATGTGAGCCTATCACAGCTTCAGGTCAGCGGACTGCACATCGAAAATCATTCGGACTTGTTTCCAACTGAAGAAGTTTGACTGCGCCCGTATGAAGTGTGAAGCAATTGCGAATAATGTGCTGGCGAGATAAATAAAGATCCTTAAATAAAGAGATAAATAAAGATCTTTCAAAAGTTCACTATATTACTATTTCTACCGAAATAGTCATTCTTCAAATGATGGAAAAATAAAGCCGTTTCCCTTTATTTTTTTATTTGGTGTTTATTTCAAAATTCTAGAACTATTTACCAAGAAAGGAGAAACGTGTAAAATCATAGCAGTTTTATTATTAACAATTGAGAACTTTGAAATCAAAGAAAAAGTGGTTGGTTTCTGCTGGGACAATAGCAACACAAATTTCGGAGGACGCAAGCGTCAAGGAACCAAAAATGTTTTTGGAACCAATGTGTGTTGGAACCACAAAGGTTGTACTTCCTTTTTAAACTTCAATATATATTCTATTTATTTCTTTTGTACTTCTTTTTAAAGTCTGTGCGTGTATTTCTTTTTGCACTGAAAATGTTGGTCACATTACGCAGGACACCACACCCTTCAAATTTTAATGAAACTTTCTTATTTTAAGGGATTTAATGAATTCTTTTAACTAAATAAAAAGTGAGTCGCACGTATGCAGAGAGCTACTGCATGTGGCATGAGATAAACGTTTGTGCTAGCAACACTTCATACAATACAAGATGCAAGTGTAGGTTCCTATATTTTTGTGTTTCTATGAGATATTCGAGTATCAACACAAATGTATTTACGACACGATTTCCAGCCATCGTTTTTTTATTTTTTATTTTTTTTTTTTTTTTTTTGTTTAGGTACTTTGCAAGGTAATAATTTTTGCACTGCACACAGTTATAAAAAAAAATCTATCTATACGATAAGTACGCACATTTACAGTTCTTGCGAACAGCTGTAGTTCTTAGAACATGAGTTCATAACGATGAGCAATAATGCAGTATAAAACATGTGGCACACATCAGTGTCAGTAATGTGGCAGGTTTAATCGTTGAGCAGTTCAAAAAAATCCCAAACAATTGAGCATGTAGTATTTTGAAGGTTATAGGAATACTGTGCAAAGTGCAGTTCATTTATGTTCAGCACATTTACGGTCAGCACATTTAATTTAATGAAAAACTTAACGTCTATGCTTTAGCTCACAAATGTAATAAGTGTACTTTTGATGAAAATGGCTTAACTACATTATAAAACCCATCAAAATATTATCTACGATATAATATATAATATAAATATTATTAGATTGTTATAAAAAACTCATTTATAATTTCAAATACAGTAGTCATTTCAAAGGTAATACCATTACAACCGCAGTACGGAAACGGTTGAACCAATCATTCTGAAATTTTTCCACAAGTTTCTTAAGTATGTATATTTTTTGTGATTTATCGAAGGTTTTTTTCTCATTGCTAAATATATGTATATAATAAAATATATATATTTTATAAAATAAATAAATAAATTGGCCATTTTAGTCCTTGAAAGGACTTTGATCGAGCTTCTTATGATAATTGTGTTGTGCGTGTTATTAAATGTTAGTACAGAAATGATCGAGAACGGGACCTTCTTGTTTTATGGAGGCTTTAACTCTAAACTGCATTATTTACTCTGAAAGTTTTGGCATTGTCTGCAGAGAGGTTGGCGACCCATCAGAAAAATTAATTGACAAAATCTCTATGTTGTTCCAGCTGGGGTTCGAACATGGGCTCGCATTGGCATCGAGTGGTCCACGCATTGTGTAGCACACCTTGCCAGGGTCGCCAAATATTTTTATATTTTTACTTTCAGACCTTAATTTGTTAGAAATCGCCTTTTTTTTTTTTTTTTGATAAGCCGCATTTTTGTTAAAAATTAATAATTTGCTAATTCCTTCGAGTAAATACTAGATAAGACCTTATGTTAAAGAAATTAGTTAATTTTTTATTTCAGATGATCCAGTTTAGAGATATCGTGCTCAGCACAAGACACATTTTAGAGGACCTCCCAGAAAACGACTACAGCAGTAAAAAAAAAATGATAATTTTTACTTATAAAAAAATTAAGAAAAGCTTTAAGTTACCACAATGTGTACAAATATTAATTTTTACGTTAATAAATTAAAATGTTTTCTTAAGAATACTTCTTGATAAAGGGATAAAAACAACCATCTTCGAATGGAATCAATTGAAAAGAGATTCAATGGTATTACAACTCACGTTGATTCTAAGCCAAAATTGAGATATTTAAAGATAAAAAGGCACGACTTTTTCTTAGAAAATTTTCTAATAAAGGGTGATTTTTTTAGCAACTTTCTTTTTGGCAACACTGTTTTTGGCAGCAGAGCTGTTGTTGTGTAACATGTTACTGTTAAACATGTTCAGTTTGGTCTATATTTTCACCGTTCGACTTACAATTTTACAACGCTTGCAGATTATTAAATTTCATTATCAAAATTCACCTTCTGAGGCGGCTATTCGGAATCTTGTGACTAAATTTCGCACCAAATTTACATAACTGGACATTAAACCACCAAAACGCATACGTAGAGTGCGGGCAGAGGAAATATCGTAGCTGTATCCGCCAGTGTTGTTGCTGACCATGAATTATCCTCTGTTACTCCACTACGTGGAAAGTTTTGCGGAAGGATTTGGGTGGAAAACCTTTTAAAATACAGCTGGTGCAAGAATTGAAACCACACGAACTACCACAACGGTTAACTTGGTCCACTTTTTACGAACCTTTTGGCGAACGTACGACCGAGTCATACAAGTAGGTAGTATGACCCTATTAAACTTAGTTTACATTTTCCATCGTATATTTGTCTTTCTCGATTGCTTTTGAAACAATGTGATGAGTCTTTGAACAGCTTATTGAGGAGGCTTTAGATCAATTGTTTACCTAGTCCAAAAGTTGTTAGCTAATTCATAGTAAGCCCTTGTACATCGGGCCGAAATAAATTTCTTGGGCATGGCCTTTGCTAGTTTTAAGGACTAGACCTAATTATGAATTTGAGGACTAGAAGGTTTTTTGTGAAACAATTACTCACGGGATTTGAATTTTTGAGGTAAATGAAAAGTTGTCAGTTATATGGAAGACCTTGAAATAGATATTAGGATTTCCTTGTTCGCAGATTGAAGTGGTTTTTTATTCATTTTTTCACTTTTTTTATTCACTTGCTTTTATTGATATATTTGTTGGCTCATTTGCTCATGGCCATCGCTTTGATTGACCCGATTTTCGTCAATAGTTTTAAAACGACGCATAAATTCACTAGGATTTCGCTTGCGATATTTCAAAATTCTATGTTAAAACAATCTTAAGGCGGAACTTTACTAGGATTCACTAGGATTTTGCTTGCGATAATTCCAAATTTCCAAATTTCCAAATTCTATGTTGAAACAATCTTACGGCGGAACTTTAGATCGAACGTTAGCAAACGCAGCACTCATCTAGCACAGAGCTTCTCCAAGTACAAATGCTAACGTAAAATATTGTGAACACTTTCAGTAGATATCTCAGTAGTCTATGCTATCACACTCACCCTTAATTCGGTCCTCTACCATAATTTATGTATTATCTCGATAATTTTGACAGTTGTTACCTGAACGTGGTAAGATATCAAACCTCACTTTTCTTAAATTCAGAAACCCAGTGTTTAACCATTGGAGAAGGATGTAGTTTTTTTGAAATTTTTCATTTTTACAAACGCAACAGAGGCGTCTTCTTGAATAGCCTGTTAAAAGCACACTAACAGAGCTTTCGACCTGGAAGATGGTGTGCAAGTTAGGCAGGGAAAGTACCATGGGAAACGTATCAAAAATAAGGCCTACTGTCGCCATTTCTGGGTTAGTGGCGAGAGGCTCTGGAAGATAGGCAAGTACTCGACCACTTTTATCATCTAGGTTCCATTTATGGTGAGGAAAGATTATGCAACCCAGGTGGACAACATAACGAGGAATTACTTCTTAAGTAATCAAACCGTCTTTCTGCTAACGACTTATACAACGATTGGAAATTTAGTAACTCGATTAAAGAGTGGCGGCCGTAGCGCAGTGGGTAGAGTGCGTGCCCAACACGCCAGAGAACCCTGGTTGGATCCCAACTGACACAGAAAGTTTTTTTCAATTGAATTAATTTTTCTGTTCGGCCGTCACCTCTCTGCAGACAATAGCAAAGCTCAGAGAATAAATAATGCCATGTAAAGCTTCTTGAGAACATGCACATTAGCTGTTCGGAGTCGGCACAGAACTAGTAGGTCCAGTTCTCGATCAATTGTGTTCAAACATTTAATAACACGCACAACACAATTTGATCATTGAAGTTCGGTCAAAGTCCTTTCAAGGGCTGAAATGGCCAGTTTATTTTATATGTATGTAACTCGATTGAGGACATTTGCAAATGCAAATGCAAAGAAAACTCAGAAAGAAACAGTTCTGATATGAAGTTTCATTAAAAAACTCTTTCGAAATTTATGCTTTATTTAAAGAGGGTTTTAAGGAACATAAACGGAATGCTTTTCTCAAATTTCCTTGACTTGATTGATCCTGAAAATATGGTCACACGGATATTTCACTGTTGAAAACATATTTAGTAATACTCTAAACAGAAAAGTAAAAATAAGAGGGGTGCGCATCTCCTTAGCAATGTGTTTATATAAAAAAACAAACAACCTCAATGGGACAAAGAAACTAATTTAACAAAAACATGTTTGTTTATTCAACTTTATACAATATAATTATGTCAAAACTTCATCATAAAAGCAACAAAAATAGTATAAAATGTGCTGCATATGCAGCACATTCACAGAAAAAGACGACGTAATGCAATGAAAGGAAGCACATGTCAAGCTCTGGGATACCAAGTTATTCTATGTTTTACATTGAAGTGTGAACTGCGTCGACAGTTTGGTGCCAATTGGGCTAAGGAGCAGCAGAAGAAGAAGAATAAAATTGGAAATAAAAAAAACAGGCTGCTGTAACTACAAGAGATGGCGACGGCGCTACACTGACATTAAAAATAATATAAATGCAGCACATTTCTTGCTTCTGCTTCCTTGAATTTTTAGCTAAAAAACAAAAAAAAAATGCTCTCTTGTGCTGTGAAGTTTATTACAAAAATAACTCAATGTTAAGGGACAAGCGTTACGCAGCAAGGCGCGCGCGTAATTATGTGCGAGGAATAATTTAAAAGTGCCGCATGCAGCACATACATAAATACATTCCATACAAACAAACATACACACATACACAGACACATACATACATCAAGCAAAAGTCATAAAAACTACGCGTTGAAATAAATTTTTCCATAACGCATGTGCCTGCGCGTATGTGGGTGTAAGTGGCTATGTGTGCGTCCAACACATTGCAGCGCGTAGCACATGTCTTTAATTAATCCATGGAAAATGAAGTAGTAAATTATTTGCTGCACTTGTTGTTTGCAGATTTATAAGTGTGCATATGTGTGTGTGTGTTTTGAAAATGCAAGGCAATAAAATCCAGTCAACAGTTGTTGAAAGCCAACAAAAACTACTTTAATGAAAAAAAAGTGCAAAATTCTTTGGAAATTAAAATATGTGCCTTGTAAAGCACATGCCACAAAAAATTATCAAAAGAGCCACTCATTTTTCATAGTAACTACTATAGAGCAGAATACAGTGCAGGATGGAGCTGATGTTGAATCAAGTATTACTTCATTAAGAGCGGAATCAATAGAAATAAGAACCAACATCGAAACAGCACATTTCGTTTCTTTTATAAGAGCCAAGTTCAAGCAATTAAATTAGAGAAATGTGCTACTTAACCGTGATCTACGGTCACTATAACAATACATACACACACGCTCAAAATTTCAATTTTTTCCCACACACCCACTCGCAAACCATCAGCTATGTAGTCACATCCTCGCCAATATAAACTGGACCGACAAATGTGTGTAGATGTGTTTTTAATACTTTCTTGATGCTTCCCCAAGATGATTGAAAAATATTTTCTCTGAAATTGAAATCTCTCACATGTAGCACAAACGTGACTTCCTGCGCTTGCTGCTGTTTGTGCTGAAAGAACCAAGAGCAACATTCCAAACTGCCCCGCTCTATTCCTTACTATTTCACGTTGTAAGAAAGAACCGCCAAAGAACTAAATAAAACAATCAAATACAACTCGATCCGCTTGATTCGAAACAAAATAACGAGAATGTATGTGTATCAGTGCATCTGTGTGAATTTGTGTGTGGGTGTGTGTTTGTGCATTGCACTTAATAAACAAGCAAAGCGGATTGTAGATTCGTGCAGTATTTTCCTGCATCTGCTTCTGTGCAGCTGCATAGATTTCTGCAGAGGAAATCATGTGTTTTCTTTTATGAACTACTTTACAACCAGCCACAATCGCCACATCCTCCCCCATTCCATCACATCCTGTGCAGCCACCCATTTCGTTTTACAACATTTTCAACTTCATGTTGTTGTTGTTGTTGTTGCTGCCTTGACTTGACTCATTCACTCTACTGCTTTTATATGCAATGAGCGAAAATAAAATAAAAATCATTTTTATGGCTTTTGACTTGGTTGCCGCTTCACCCTGTGTTTACGAGTTTCTGTTGAAATTGTTTGGCCGCATTGAAGCGCATTTTCTTATAAGAGATTTTCATCTCGATTGATGTATTTTCTCCTTTCATTTTATGTGTCTTTGTTGTTTCGCCTGCACCATAAGAAGGCCACATAGTGACAGTGTTGCCAAAGTACCAAGCATTTTTATGCGACAAAATGCGAAGGTAGTTTGAAAAGCTACCAGCCAGACCCAGAGTTGGCGCCAGCAGATCTCATTTTTGACTCGAATTCTATGGTAGTGACCCTGATAAATATGCACACCAACTTTTAGGTCGATTGGTCTGTTAAAATACATTTGACACCCCATGGAAGAAGATGACTCGCTTGCCATAACATCCGCAACGTGTCAAGTTTGGTGCGGATTGCACTCAGAACGCAGCATTGGTCTTTATTGACGTGACGAAGTTACGTTTTACCGCGCAGGTTTCCAAAAAAGTTGAAAAATGCATTTTTCCAAAATTCATCGGCGTTGCATTTAATTGTTACTCAATGAGTATAAAATCTATGACTACAAAAATGGTACGACCGTAAAGGTTAATTCTTTGACTTCATTATAAAAATAAAACAAAATTTTAAAACGTCATCGGGACGAGGTGGGAGCTGCTTAAGCAACAAAACTGAAAATTTCTTACATGGAATTATTACTCGCTGAGTATTAGTGCTAGGATTAAAAATATGATACACCAATAAAGGCCTGTTCTAACCCTCACAACAAAATTAGACATAAAAATTTCTGACGTCATGGGAACATAGAGAAAGCCGCTCAAATATCGATAATGCAACATTCATGCAGCAGCGTTGCATTGAATTTTTAATACCTGAGTATATAAGCTACGATAAATGTTTGAAAAGAAAACTGAAGAATTTTTACTTGTCCTTACGACAAAAATAAAAAAAAAATTCCAACGTCACCAGATCGTGCATATAGCAACATATGTAACAGAAATGTAATATCGTTGCATGGAATTTTTACTCACTCGGTAGACGTGCTGCGGTAAATTTTGTTTTACGACAGAATAGAGGTGTTATTACGCCTCACAACTCAATTACAAAAAATTATCTTGTCATCATGATTTCAGGGTGGCAACTACATAATGCAGTAAAAATGCTACAACTATGAAAAAACGTTGCATTGAATTTTAACTCTGTGATTATTGGCGTAACGGTAAATTTTAAGGAACGAAAATGAAGGTGAGGACTTCGGGCACATGATAAAAACAAAAAAAAAAAAAGACTGACGGAGTCATGAGGTCCCTCAGGGAACCGCCCAATGTGACGCATATGCATCACTTTTGCTGGATTAATTGCATGCAACTAAGGCAAAGTTAATGCACCAAGGAAAAGCGCAACCCATGGAGAAGCAACTAAAAAAAAAGCAACAACACCAACACGAACACCAACACCAACCCCAACACCAACACCTACACCAACACCAACACCAACATCTACACCAACATCAACATCAACATCAACATCAACATCAACATCAACATCAACATCAACATCAACATCAACATCAACATCAACATCAACATCAACATCAACATCAACATCAACATCAACATCAACATCAACATCAACATCAACATCAACATCAACATCAACATCAACATCAACATCAACATCAACATCAACATCAACATCAACATCAACATAAACATCAACATCCACATCAACATCAACATCAACATCAACATCAACATCAACATCAACATCAACATCAACATCAACATTAACATCAACATCAACATCAACATCAACATCAACATTAACATCAACATCAACATCAACATCAACATCAACATCAACATCAACATCATCAACATCAACATCAACATCAACATCAACATCAACATCAACACCAACATCAACATCAACATCAACATCAACACCAACATCAACATCAACATCAACATCAACATCAACATCAACACCAACAACATCAACATCAACATCAACATCAACATCAACATTAACATCAACACAAACAACAAAAACAACAACAGCAACAACAACAACCACAAGAAACTTCGTCACGTCAAAACCTTGACCACGAGATTTTTGAGATGAAATTGACCACGCTATCTCGCACGGAGAGAATAAATCAAGCAGTCTGTGCTTGAATCAAACCAATAGACTACCAGTTTGCACTCAAGCATAAATTTCTCAATGCAAGCATCATTTTACTAGAATTGAGCAAATTTAAAACACGTGATATTAAGAAGAAAAAAAGTTTAATTTAAGAAACATTTGCTTAAAACTCATGAAAACTTCTTTCTAGATTCAAGTCTAATATTTGCTTGAAGGGAGAAAAATTTGTTTGATTCAAGTGAACAAATTGCTGAAAACTAGAATAATTTACTTGATTTGAGAACAATTTGCTGAATCCGAATAAACAGTTTTTTTCAATATTAGATTTTTCAATTTTAGATTTGATTTTTCTTTTTTATAAAGGGAAGAATTTGCTTGATCCAAGTAATTAATTGTCTGAAAATTAGAAAGTTTTGCTTGATATATAAAATGATTTTTTTATCTTCCTTTTTTCCCCATTCACCCTATAAACCAGGTTTATTACCAGCTTAGCAATCTAAGAAAATAACTTGGAGGTAATAGTTGTTGGTGTCCGTGGCAATGTGGTGTCCGTGGCGTAGTTGGTTAAAGTGCGTGGCCTCTATGTCAAAGAACCTGGAGACCCAGGTTCGAACCCCAGCAGCGACAGAAAATTATTTGAATTAAAATAATTTTTCTGTACGGCCGCCACCTCTCTGCAGACAATGGCAAACCTCAAAGAGTAATCAAAATGCCATGTAAAGCTTCTTGAGAACGAGAGCATTCCGTTCATCGCCGTTCGGAGTCGGCGTTAAGCATGTAGGTCCGGTTCTCGGTCAATTGTGTACAAACTTAATAACACGCACAACACAATTGATCATAAGAAGCTAGGTCAAAGTCCTTTCAAGAGCTGAAATGGCCAGTTATTTATTTTTTTTTTTTAATAGTTTTTGAGCGACGAGAGAGTCAGCAAATGCTGTTATTGTTTATTTTAAGGAGCTTTATAAATCACCCTATAAAAAATTGTTACATTGCATGAGAATGACTACTAAGAACTCTAACAACTAAACCAATCGACCAATTCTCTCACATACTATACTCTTGTATATACACGGTGTGTCAAATAAAACCTCAAACATTTTTTGGAAAACATAACAACAACAACAACAACAAAAACAACAACAACAACAACAACAACAACAATACGATATCTGTTCATTTTTCGGTGTTTTTAATCAAAATATTCTCCTTCTAATTCAGTACACTTAATAAAGCGATTCAGTAGTGATTCAAATGCCTGCTTTAGCTGATTTTGCGGGATTGTTTCCAGTGCCCGTGTCATAACTGCTTGGATGGTCGGAATGTCGTTAAAAAGGAATTTTTTCAACTTCATTTTCAATATCGGACACACGGAGAAATTACACGGTGCAAATCAGGTAAATACGGCGAATGATTTAACACACACACTTGATTCCGAGCCAAAATTGACGAATCATTCAATGTGTGCGGAACAAATTTATCACAGACCTTTGTTTTGTCGAATTTCTCGTAAAGAATTAATTCAATAGTCTCTCTTGCTCTGTTGCTCTGAGCAAGATGCTCAGTACATTGAAACAACTTCGCTTCGGACGTTCGAATGAAAATATTGACACAGTGAAGGAATGAAAGCGTTGAAAACTATAGAAGCTCTTCAACCGTCACCGTGCTCAAGAACTCGACTTCTCCAAGTTCACACTGCAGCGAATATTGACGAAATATTTGGCTTTGGATGCGTACAAACTCCAATTGATTCAAGAACTACAGCCGGTAGCCGGCAGAATACCAGCAATTTCATACAATTTCTGATTGGGTCTTAGAATAGATGTATAATGGTGATGATGTAGGAAAAAAAAATGGAAAATATTTTTCTGATATTTTTCATCTTAGCTGCTACATTAATAAGAAAAATTGTCGCATATGGGGATCTGAAAACCCGCGAGTGATTCAGGAGATACCAATGTACTCTACGCGACTGACTGTTAGGTGTGGGCCATTAGCGTCATAGGTAGGTTTGCCATAATTTTTTGAAAACAAGTCCGGACACTTTTTCAATTATTTTTTTTTTGTGGAGGGGGGGGGGGCATGAGTAGATGACATCCACAATTTTGCTTCACTTGTACAATTACTGTTTTTTACGATAAAGCTTGCAGCAAGAATTCTTAACTTAATTATGTAAGAAGCTGTTGATTTTTTCTTACCTTCTTTGATACCTTTGCTGCCTTCAAATTAGTAGGAATATAAAACAGTTAGGAAGTATGTAATTCATTTATATTTAACGAAATATTTAAAAATAAACAAGTTCTTTAAAAAATAATAAACTTAGAATGAATATAAAAACGTAACAATAACTCCACAATAAATAATTATATGAAAATAAAAATAAAATAAAAACTAAAATGAATTTTGCACTAAATATGTATCAAATGTGGGGATACTTAGTACAAAGTAGTACTAAAACACCTACAAAAACAAATCGGCACATTTCGCAAATCAAGAAGGGTCAAAACAAATTAATACTAACTGCAAACAACAATCGTAAATATAACAACGATATGATTAACAGTTCATTGAATTATTTTATTAGTTTCTTACACAGGGTGTTTCAGCTACTTTCTTATAATTATTTTTTCAATTTGTTGGGTCCAAGTCCGGACAAAATCACAAGTCCGGACAAAGTCCGCACATGGTTAAAAGGTCCGGACAATCCGGACTAAATCCTGACGTATGGCAAGCCTAGTCATAGGGCCTTACTTTTTCATAAATGACAACGGAAGAGCCGTTACAGTCGATGAAGTTCGCTACAGAGACTTGATAAGGAATTTTTTATTCTTGAAGATGAAGTATAAGGACACAGATGAGCTCTACTTCCAACAGGATGGTGCTACGTGCTACGTAAGACGCGAAACAATCGAGTTATTACGCACGAAGTTCCCTGATCCCGTACTTTCACGTTCTGTAAACACCGATTGGCCACAAATGTTAAGATTAAGATCTTAGAATTTAACTTCAAAACGTATTTTATTAAAATTATATTTGAAGTTTTAATTACATTGAAATAATATTCGATACAATATTAATCTGACAAACATACATATGTTTTTCCATAAAAATTTGGCATCACTTTTGCTTTCCTAATAAATTCGCCACCAGTTCTCTCGCTTAGAAGAGCATATCTGAAAGTGAAAATTGATAACATGTAAAGCCGATGAAGTTGCCGTTGTTGCTTTTCATTGATTTTGACAATTGTGGGTACTGAGAAGAGAGTACGATCAGCCCCGAGACAACCTTATTATTTCAACCATGACCGCAGAACTTATACCGCAGTCTAAAGAAATAAAAAATCCGTCGAAATTATGTCTGATACTTTTTTTTCTTTGTTTAAAAAGAAAAGAAAGTAAAATAAAAAATAAATAACTGGCCATTTCAGCCCTTGAAAGGACTTTGACCTAGCTTCTTATGATCAATTGTGTTGTGCGTGTTATTAAGTTTGTACACAATTGACCGAGAACCGGACCTACATGCTTAACGCCGACTCCGAACGGCGATGAACGCAATGTTCTCGTTCTCAAGAAGCTTTACATGGCATTTTGATTACTCTCTGAGGTTTGCTATTGTCTGCAGAGAGGTGGCGGCCGTACAGAAAAATTATTTTGATTCAAATAATTTTCTGTCGCTGCTGGGGTTCGAACCTGGGTCTCCAAAGTTCGTTGACATAGCGGCCATGCACTTTAACCAACTACGCCACGGACACCATAAGAGCATACACTCTTATATTAAAAAAATTGTTCACTTGAATCAAGCAAAATGTTCTCAATTCAAGGAAATAAAATGCTCAATTCAAGCAAATTGTTCTAGTTCTCAGAAAATTGTTTACATGAATCAAGCAAAATTTTCTTAATTCTAGCAAATATAAGACTTGAATCTAGAAAAAATATTCTTCAGTTTTGATCAACTGTTTCTTGAATTAATCATTTTCTTCTTAATGTTATGTATTTTAAATTTGCTCAATCCAAGTAAAATAATGCTTGAATTGAGAAATTTACTGTTGAGTGTAAACTGATAGCCTATTTGCTTGATTTAAACATCAAATGATTTTTTTTTTCTCTCCCTGTATAGATTTGAAAGATTAAAACTTTTCAGTTAGGAACAAACTCAACTGAAGAAGAGGCCAAACGAAGAGATGACATATACATATATTGCTTTAATCATGTATATTTATTAACAATTAAGGTGAACTAAATTCCATCAATCAATTGAAGTAATAAACATTTAACTTAAAAACAAAAATTTTGGATTTTTTCCACGATTGCTATCGTTCATCTGTTGTCAACAACATCTGTTTTTGTTGCTTAAAAAAATTGACAGCGCTGTGATTGACATCTTGACATCATTTTGACGTTGAGAAGAAGTTCTGTTTTGCCAATAGTACCTAGAAGAATTCGAAGGGACAGCATATTTGAGCCCCTACTGAATAATATTTTTCCATAAGCATTTACAAGGCGACACTCTGCTGATATAAAATAAATTACAAAAAATCCACTAAAGCCGTCAACAAAAATGCTTAGGGAGCTAATGCAGAGGAAAAAAATAAAAAAAAAATAAAAAAACGAGAGACAACTTAGCACATTATGACACAAATTATATGTTTTTATATATAAATAAATATGTTTATGGAGTAGTGTTAAATAACTTCGACTGCATCATGTTGTATTTTAGATATTCCCCAAAAAAGTTTCCCCCAACACATTAGTAAAGCAACAAAAAAGCCATGCAACAGGAACTAGATATAAAAAAATGTACATATATATTCATGGTTATCCATGCATGGAGCCAAGTAGGAAAAAAAAAACATTTTTGAACTTAAGTTTATGAATATAAACAAAAAGTTAAAAACTCTGACTAGAGGCTAAAAATGATGCTTTGCGTAGATTTATGGAAAAATGATTTAGTACAGCGCACATGGGCGAAGCCAAGCAAGCCTCATCATTTTCCAAAGATTTTCCAAAGATGGGCAACTTATTTCGACTACTTAGTGCTGGGTTGAGTGATAAATGATTTTTTAATATACGCGCCCAGCGCACCAAAAAAGTTAAAACCCCGACTGAGTTAATACAAACAAGACATCAGGTGAATTATGAAAAGTAAGTGGAAAGTGTTTTATGAGAAAATTTATGATGATTATTATAAAGAACAAGAACAGGTTGGCTGCTTAAAGCATCTTGAATAAATAATCTTTTGAATAAGGCACGTCCTGAGCACCTTAAAAAAAAGAAGGCATGACAGGGAATTCACATTGAGAGCAATTGAGAAATCAATGTTAAAGGATTGCTTTGATTTTAATGCCTATGATTTTCTAGCCTCATTCCTACACACAACAGGGCAATGCTATTGAATTCCTCCTCAGCCTCTTCAGTTGCTCACGACAAGAATAAACTTTGTGTAGAATCCGCGTTTAGATTACTTGGGGGAGAGGGGGGAGGGGAGGATGGAGGTAAAATAAAATACATTTATTCTCGCCAAAATCGAATTACAAAGATAACAATTTTCCGCCGAGAAAAGAGTGGAAAAAACCAAAAGGACATAAAAAAGGGGTGAACTGTAATAGGCGATGGCGCCTTCAAGCAGCACGTTTCACTTCCTGCTTGTATAGCTTGACATAGCTTGTTGTGGAAGAAGGAGGGGTAGTTATAAAAAGGCGGATGAAGAAAATCAACTGAAGTTGCCAATAAATGTTGAATATGTCTTTCAAGTGGAAAATAAGGGGTGACGACGATATGTTTGTGTGCAAATCTATCCAGTGTGTTTGTGAATATTTTCTGCCAACATTTAAATATTTGTGGAAATTGCATTGAAATAAGATGTTTTTTTTTTGTTGTTTTTGTTTTTTTTTTTTACTTTCACTCTATACTCGTATATTTCATGATTTATTTGCATCCATATGCTTGTACTTTGCGTACACAATTTTGTATCGATTCTGTAAATTAAATTATCTCGATAAATTCAAATATATTGTTGATGTTTGCATTAACAGAAATAACCATATTTATTAAATTAGATTTCTATGTGAAATATATTGCTTTTTTGGCCAAATGAACACTGATGCAGTGACAAATATTGATGTTAATATTTAAATTCAATTTAATAATTTCGATTTCTTACAAAGTAAATACACATTGGGATATTGTGAAGATTCATATCTACTCGTACATATAACAATCGGCAATTTTTGTATATTTTTGTTGCATTTCTGATAACTATAAATTTTTGATAAGGCTACAAAATTACGAATTTGGTTTTATAAGAAGCTTTGTTACGAAATGTATGAGGCAGGATATAACAGTTTCGTTAATTTGTTAGGGATCTACCAAAATCTATGAGCTATAGACTTTAGCTCATTACCAAAAAATAGTAAAGAATTAATTTTTCTTTGGTCAAAGTTAAACATTAAGTCACTTTATATGGATGGTAGCCGTGGTTTAAATTTGATTTGGCTTTAGTTAATTGATGCTCAAACGCGCACAAATGTGCAAATAAGCTCTTGTGCTTTCATCAGTGTGTCCAGATTGAGCGATAAAGCGGCAGTTGGAAAAAATGGCGCTTTCTTTTTCTTTATTCAGTGCCTCGAACTTTTTTAGGCTACTTATGTGAAAAAAATTGGTGGAAAACAATGACACGTATTTAGCCATTCCATACAAAAAACTATCTACAACACAACTTATTTGTACCGTATATGTGGGAATAGGTCAGACGAACGACAGACAGACAACACGGACGGTATTTGATACGTACGATGGAAGTGCAACACGGACGGTACTCGACACGGGCTATGAACATACCACAGGGGCTACGAGAAGCGGACTGAAATATAAAATGACAACACTGACTTAACGAACGAACAAAAGAACGGACAAACTATTTAAAAACTGACGAAGCGTGGGTATTAGAAAAGAAACCATACAAGTGAACGGACGTGCGCGACTTAAAAAAAAACCTAAAACAAAAAACTGACTTTAGGCTTAAATAATAAAGTTATTCATAAATAAACTATTTGTTTTTATTTATAACACTCAATTTGTTAAACTATGAAAAGGATTTAATTGGAATAAATAATGATAAACAATTAGTGTGTTTTATTTTCACGTAAGCGTCTACATATTGTGTGAACACGCTCACGAGCATAAATATGCTACAAAAAACTGCGCTCAAAATAAAACCATCTGCAGCACTGATCGATTTCATATCTCAAACAATTCTTAAGCAATCTGCAAAAATTTTTAACGATTAACGATGAATGTTACTAAAACGAAAACGAGAAATCGTATGATGTTGGATACCCTTTCGTCTATTATATTAATAAAATGGCACATGAAAGTCTTATGGCCTAATTGGCCAAGTATACACGCAAAGAAAAAAAAAACTTTTATCGCCAGTTTGCCGCAAATGAATTTCGTTTGTCATGCTTACTCAGTGATTTCGTTATTTGCAAACGTTTCAACAGTTGCCATAATAAAAGTCAGTTGCGAGAAACGCGTTATGTAGTTGCAATGAATTTATTTCGTTTGTCATAAGCCCGAGTGATTTTAAAATTGCAGCAATTGAAAGATTGGTTTTTCCAAACTGAAAACTTCGTTTGTTTTTTCCTTCGTTGTATAAACACAACGCTTATAGTTCAGAGTTACTTTTTGCACAAATTGTTACTATATAGCAAATTGGTAATTTGCTTAATACACGGACGGAGATAGCAACAGAGATGCGATGGACATAAACGGATGGACATAGGGAGAAAGATAATTAATATAATAAATAATAATGACCGAAATAGCTTGCGGTATATATATGTATATATAAGATATATTTTTAAGTTAACAACTTAATATTTATTTGTAGCAAATACAACTCGCAAACGAAGTTTAGTTGGCGAATTTTTCAGTTGCGGTAAACGAAAAATTTCTTTGCTTGTAGTCCACGCAACATAGCCGGTTTTGTTTTTTTTTTTTTGTCACATACTAATCTACCGAAAGTGTTATGTGTGTATCTTATTAGCCAAAACTTGAAGTAGACATGACGTTACTAAGAAGTCTGTTGACTTTTGATTTCTATGTTACGTCGACTAACATTTCAGCATACTTGGTGCTTTTTGTAAGGTTGCTAGCAACACACTTTGGTTGCTGTGATTGCTATGTTAGTTGCATAATCAACAAAGAGTCATAGTACGTTGTTTCATGTTAACATATGTTATGTTAAGTTTGCCTAATCAGACCATTAAGCGTTTGCTGCAAGACTCTTCCAATACAGAAAATATGATTTCTAAGTGCCATAGTGATATATATAAAAAAAAAGAAATAGATGAAGAGGAAGATGATGAAAGCGAAGAGGATATTGAATATCTTCTTCAGGAAACTTTTTATATATTTCAATTGTTTGTGTTTAAGAGAAAAATTTATTCATTTAATGTACATTTTTTTGAAATTTTTTTTTTGTTAAAAGATATGTTCCATTCAAGTTATTTCTTCTTATCACTTTGTGTTTGCAATTCATATACATATAAACTTAAAAAGTAAAACTATTTGTTTTAAAAATGAGTTATGATAACATTTTTGGGACTAAATATTGGCTACGTTCAACAACCGTGTCTTTGATCAAGTATCGGTTTCCGCTACTTGTGTGCATGCTGAACGCGTTTTAAATAAATTATTATTTTTGGTTTGACTGTCTTGTATTTTACGCTATTTTCATTAGTTTCTTATTACACACTTTTAAAGGCCGCTAGATTTGTAACTGTCAAATTTTGTAACTGTTAACGCTCAACATATTGAGTAAATGTGTCAGAAAAATAACATGACACCTTAGACGAACAATTTTCACAACATGTTGGGCTGATCAGAAACTGATACTTATGCGTTCAGCAGGCATTCACTCAACAGTTGCACAACAGTTGTGATTGCTGAACGTAGCCATTGTAAATTTCTGAATTTGCGCACATATGTATATGTATGTCAAAAGTGCCACGTAATGGTTTTGGGTGGAATTAATAAAATTAGCCTTCTTTCCTTGAATGCCCTTGAAACACGTGATAAAGATTTAATTATATAAATTTTGTTGTTTTGAATGAGGCCCCAAAGAAATGTCTATGGCCTGATCCCAATTTATCCTCTGGGCTATAAGCACAGTTTAAACTTCATTAATATTATAATGGATTTTGAAAATGTATTCCTCAAAGTAGAACTTGAAGTGCAAAAAGTTGAAAATCAACCTAAGAAAGTTAATTTGGAATGTAAAAAGATAAATTTCAAATTTTAAAAGTTTTAATAACTTTTAAAAAGTCTAGCCGTTTAAGTGTATTTATACAAAGCTTAAATTTTAAATAAAAAATATGGACTTTGAAGTTAAAAACTCGTACTAGAGCTTATAACATTATACAGGCCCGTAGCCAAAGAAGTTTTTTGTGTTAACATTGTTCGATCATTTGCCAAATTTTTTTTATATCAAATATCAGTAGAATAATAAATATTGAGTAGAATTATCTGACATTTAAATGTTGTCTTCATGTTATATTTTTTGCAAAATTTTTTTTAAATAAATTTATTGAGAACAATTGAAGGTTTGATTTTTTCACTTTTTTTTTTTTTTTTGAAAATGTGTATTTGGAGCTAAAAAAAGCTAGTGGTGAAAAAATTTTCCCGCTATCAAGTAGTTTAGAAGTTACCTAGCATTATGGCTATCAAAAGAAAGGTTATACTGTTACCTGTTATTCAACGAGATATCAATTATTAAAATCCACGCATTACTTTTGAAGATATAGCTTTTTACTTATTATGCACACCTGCAAAATTAATAGAAGCGAAATGCGAATAAAGTAGGCAATGCAATTATTCAAATCGTAGCTGTTAATGTTGATCTTAAGACATTTTAGAAAAATTTTTCATATGTTGTGAATTAAAAAAAGAGCCGCAGTCGCATGTTCTGATATACATATCGCACTCCATCTTCAAAACAGTCGTTTAGTTTGTTCGTTTGGATATACCGAGGACTCAAACCATAGCTTGGTAAATTTAGTTATTTTTGCTATCGTTCGTTTTATTCCTACTCGCTGCAAACTCAATTGAACTAAAATGAACTAAAAGAACGAAAAACACTGAACTAGTTCACATAGTTCATGAGTGCGAATCGTTCAATTGAACTAGTTGTTCATGAACTACCCAAGTCTAGTATACAGTAGTCTTAGAGTGATTGTCTTTCATCTTGAGGTCGTAGGTTCGAGTCCCAGCCAGTTTTTTGTACATACCTTTTCCAATTCTTTCCATTTTTATAATAAACTAGCTTTAAAAATCAGCAATATTATCAACTTTTTATCGAATTTAGGCAGACTTATCTGAATATGTGTACCATCTGAAAAGCTGGATTAAGGCTTAAAGAAATTCTTCCATGGAAATCTTTATTTAACAAATAGAATAGGATAAACTGCAGTACATCTCTCAAGAAGACACATAAGTGTTTAAGAACTAATGAAGAATTTCTTTGTTAAGAACTTTAATAGCGATATTTTGTCTAATTTAAAACAAGAAAAGTCTGTTTCGAAGGGTACCACTATATTTTAGCATCATCAAGTCTATTTCGATGGGTGCCATTCCAGTTTATCATCATTTGTGTAATTTTGAATCTTTGACTAAACAAATCAGAATTTGTTTTTACCCATGAATTGCGGCCAACGCCAATTATTATGAAATTTAAAACAAATTTTTTATTCCTTAGATACATCAACATATACTATAAATATTTTATCGCATTTATGTTAATTTAGGTAATTGACTGGTTTTTTTTTTTTTTTTTGTTTTTAATTCGACAAAATATGCCACCGTTTATTAAAAATAATTAAAAATTTAAACTTACTGTTTTTCTGAAAGTCCTGCGATTCGTCGCATCCGGTGCGGCCACACAGTGTTGCCAGTATAACCGAAATTATTATGAAATATTCGGCTGCTACTGTTTTTATTGTTGCTGGTGATGTTGTTGTTCTGCTTGTGGCAAGCCACGTTGGGCGTTGCCAACTGCAAAAACATTTTCGACGTGTCGGTTTTATTGTTTTTGTAATTTCTTGTGTTTGATTGGGATTTGCTGCTGCTGCAGCCGCTACTCCTACCGCTGCTGCTGCTGCTGTTGTTGCTGTTGTTGCTACTGTTGATGATGTTGATGTGTTTGTGGTTCTTTTTGCTGTTGTTGTCGGTTGTAGGTATTGCCAATTTGCCATTTTTACACAAACGCACACAATCACACGTCATTTATAGATACAATTTAATGAATACAAATTTTTTAGTGTTTTTAAAATTTTGTTTTTGCTGTAGTGACAACGGCTGTTAGTATTTTTCCGCTCGCTCTGTCTTTTGATATGTTGCACTGTGTTTTTTTTATTGTGTTGCACTTATTAAACTTACTCTACTTCCTTTTAAAAGGACACCACTCTACCATTAGCCACACAATAAAGTCAATCTTCTGAAATGCTTGAAACGTGAGCATCGCTTCAATGTTGCTGCTTTTTTACAATCGCCAAAGTGTTGCTGCTCTTTTAATGCCACTGGCGTTGTGAGTGTGAGTTTTAAAATTGTGACAATTTTATTTTATGCGCTTGTGTGTGAGCGTGTCGAAATTGTAGCTCTTCGTCGTGATCGTAGTGGTGGAAGGTGAAGTAGTTATATGTTGTAGTTGTTGTTAAAGCTGACTTATATTAGTTTTTGTTGCTTAGCTTTTTATTTTCGTTGCTTTACTTTTTTTATACATTGACATTCTTATTTTATTTTATGTCTTTCTGAGTTTGTTTCTTAGCAGTAAATGTGCACTTCACATTCACATGTACATCAAACACTTACACGCACACATGCTGGCCATTATTTTGACCAAACAAACACACAAAAAAAAGCAGAAAAAACGAAAAAATGCTAAAAGTTCTTTTGTTATCCTTTTAAGTTGGTGCTGTGACCGTCGTTTTGCCTACGTTGCTGCCATAAAAATCTGCAAAAAAAGAAAAGAAAAAGTAAACATAAAAATTCGTTTTTATTAATGAAATTGTTTTTGTTGTTGTCGTTGGTTACACTTGTTTTGTAGTAGAAGTCGTGGTATTAGTACACTGAAAAAAAAATGTTTTAAAATTGACGACAATTGTTATTAATTTGACGATATTTGTGTTTAAAAAATAGCTTGCAACAAATTTCGTCAAAGTAAGAGCAAATGTATTTAAAAATTTTGAAAAACATATGAAAAAAAGTCAAATTAACAACACATTTTGTGAACACATTGTGTTTAATTTTAAGCTAACTTTTTTTTTTCAGTGTAGCAGTAGTAGTAGTAGTAAATGTTGTTGTTGCTGTTGCTGTGTTATTATGCGTGACAATGAAAGTGGTGCGGGTGTCAAGGGTTGTTCTGAGTGTTCAGCCCATTCACATCGATCGTAAAATTTAGACAATGAAGAGCGGTAATTTATTTAATCGAGACATAAAATTGGTCTTATTTATTCGTAAAAACACACCGTTTTAAGAAGTTTTATATTTTACTACCACTGCACTCAAGCGAGTAAGAGTTTTGAACGAACATTTGTGGCATGGTTCCAAGAGGGAACCATAACACGTATTCGAATGATAACAGGTGTATACAACCAGTTTCCTAGAAATAACTTTAATTTTAATTTTTATATACAATGCTGTGTATGTAGGTTTTTATAGAGGTGCACAAAACCTTTTGTTTACAATACTTGATAAGTGTACCCTATCGAGGTGCGGTGTATTTGAGTGTAGGCTTGACATCCAACAGAAATGTTCTTCATGAAGCGAAGCTAACATATCAAGCATTGCTTGTTTTGAAAGCTTTTCGTTAGTGTCGAAGCAGTGCTTGATTCCTGTTATGAAATTAAATATCAAATCATAGAATGACAATGAAGTGAAATCACAGCGTGTAGCGATAAATTTAACCTTAAAAAATAAGTAAAAGCGCCATATCTTAAAGACTAGCCAAGATAGGCCAAAAATAACGATTTTCACGGTTGTCGCAAAGGAGGACCCAAAAATGATATGATGGGATGGGTCAATATGATAAACTTACAAAATAAGGAAGAACGCCATATCCTGAAAACACAGCAAGATAGGCCAAAGATATCGTTTTTTACGATTTTAAACCAATTGCAGATATTAAAAAACAATTTTACATTTAGCACTTATTTCTAAAATTAAGTAAAATAGAAAACAAATTTTTGAGCTTTAGGCCAAGCATGTTGACAACAAGACAACATGAAGAACAAAGAAGGCAACAACCAACAACAACAACAACGGCTCTGTATAGAGCAAATCACACAGCTTGACTATACAGACTGTTTCGTTGGCCGCTACACCAACTCATCAGTAGCCTTTGTATGACTTTACACTGTGATTCACTCAAGCTACTTAGGTTCTACTTATACTGCCAAATATGCTATTTCCAATAATTTATAATAGTAAAATAAATGATTGGATGCGTGTTATTAAACGTTTGGACACAATTTATCGAGAATCTAGTAGTTTCATACCGACTCCGAACATGCAACTATTGTGTATGTTCTCAAGAAGCTTTACATGGCATTATTTACTCTCTGAGGTTTGCCATTGTCTGCAGAGAGGTGACGGCAAACTTGGAAAACTTCCTGTGTCAGATGGAAATTGAACCAGGGTTCTCTGCCGTATGGACTACACACTCTACCGACAGCGCCACTACCGCCGCCAATACTAATACTGAAATATTAGTTCACCGTATAAAGCAATTTTTAGACTAAAATTTTATCGAAAATAACATAACGAAAGAATTGATGATCGAAATATAAAACTTTTCACATTGTTTTGATAGCAACTAACTTAAAAAACTGTGGTCATTTTGAATGTTATGAATCCAAAAATGCAATTTTAAAAATGTTATATCCCTGCCTTTCTGTATTATCACACGAAAACTATTTCACCGATTGAAATATAACTTCTCAAGTCGGTTCCCTACGTCAAGGATCAACATGTAGCATAAAAAAGGCTTTTCAGGTCACTTTAAAAAAATTATATGTTCAGGTCTCCGAAGCCATGCAACAACTGTAGAAATGATCAGCAGAATCCATGATATCTATGAATTTGTATAAGACAATCTGAAATTGAAAGTCTGTGATATAGTTGAGTCTACAAAGATATCAACCGGCTCAGTGGTTTCCATTTTGCATGACACTTCCGGTATGAGGAAACTGTTTGCAAGATGGGTGTCAAGTGTATTCGTAATTCGGAGCACTGTTTAATTATGTTTATTTGTGCGTCGCTTAGTGATCTGCAATGAAACATGGATTCACTACTATACACGTGAATCCGTAAAACAAGCAAAACGAAGGGATGGGCCAATCGGAAGCACGTTTAAAAAACGTAAGTGGGGGTATATTAATTTTGTCACTCCGTTTGTAATGCCCATAAGGAGGCGTGGCAGGTATAGAAAAGTATATATATTCTTGCTCAGCATCACCCGAGTCGATTTGGCCATGTCCATCTGTCCGTCTGTCTGTCTGTGATCACGATTACACCGTAATGTTCAAGCTATCATCACGAAATTCGATATTTAAGTTTTTATCTAAAAAATAAAAGTCAAGTTCGAAAATGAGCCAAATCGGATAAAAAACCACGACTACCTACCACATAAAGTGACTATCAAAACGGTAAAATCTCTTAGAATTCCACAAAAATTAATGTATGGACTTGAAACATTGCGTATGAGCTTTGATATTTAATATGCACTCTGCGTATGAAATTCAACCAAACCGGATGAAAACCACGCCTACCTTCCATACAAAGTGACTTTATCGAAAAAGTAAAATCTCTTAGAATTCCACAAAAATTAATATATGGAATTGAAATTTTGCAAATGAACTTTGATATATAGTGAAAACCAAATCGTGTGAAAACCACATCCACCTCCCATACAAAGTGACTATAATAAAATAAAAGCAAAAGTTTTCTGTAAAAACTATGATGGAATTGTTTTTACAAATAAACATTTTATTGACTGCTTAAGACGGACGTGGGGGCATTTTAACTTCGGCCCAGTCGAAGATCATTTCTTACTAGTTTTATTAAAAAATGATTTTGATGTGACAGTATATCTTTATCTTCGTCCCTATTCTTTCATTTGTTCCCAAATTTGTCTTCATTCTTATCTTTATTCTTATATTAGTTAAAATAATTGTCCTTCTTCCTGTCCAAACTCTTGTTGTAATCCATGTCTAAATTCCTGACCGTATCCTTGTTCATATCCTTTCCTAAGCCTTCTCCCACTTCCTTTCTAAGTCTTTATCTGATGTTTTCTTCTGAGTGTGTTTAAATCCTTGTTCTATTCCTTGTCGCATTTCTTGTCCTTATACTTTTCCCAATCTTGTCCCAAATATGGTTTTAGGTATGTCTCAATATTTGTCCTCACCCTTGTGTTAGTCCTTGTTGAAGTCAACTTTTCAATTCTTATCGTTATCCTTGCCCAATTTTATACTCTTATCTTTGTTCAAATTAGTGTCCTACTTCTAATCTTATTTTTGTTTCTAATCTTTGTCCGAATCCTCGCTCTCACCCCTTGTCTAATCATTTCACTAATGCTTTCACCAAATCATTGTCCTAGAACTTGTCCTTATTTTAATTTTAATGTATTTTTGTTTAATGTTTTTTATTTTTCCTTTTGCTTTTGCATTTGTAGCATTCAGGTTACTTTAAGGGGTTCCCTGAGAGGCTTTATGAAGTCATTCATTTTTGTTTTTATTTTTATCATGTGACGGAAAACCTCAACTTTACTGTGGTTCTATAAAATTTACCGTAGCGCCAAAAGTCAAGGAGTTACATTTCCATGTAACTTGTTTTATGATTGTTACATTTTTACTGCATTAAGGTACTATTACCGTCTAGAATGCTAAAAAATAACATATATTCAAGAATTTTTTTTTCACTGTCTTTATGATATATGGTTATCAAACTTTTTTACAGTCTTAAACACTGTCTAAACACTGTCTAAATGTAAAATAGCAGCTTAAGGCCACGATTTTATTTTCTACTTTCATATTTTTTGATGAAATTGTTAAATTTCATGTTAAGAAGTATTTTTTTTTTAAGTATCAAAATAGAAAATAAAATCGTTTAAAATTTTAAATTAAATTTTTTAGACAGAGTGTTGTTCAGAAATATTTGAAGAATCCAAATTGAGAAAATTATCGTCGGTACCATTTCTGATTCCCGAGATAGAAAATCTTATATTCATTTTTTTAAAAAAGTTAAAAAATTGCACTCAAGTATACATTTCTCAAAAATAGGAAAATGCATATGCAAAAGTCATGATAATTATTATTTCGCCAAATTTAAGGAATACGTTAACACTTTAATTAATACCACCAAAATTTAGAATATTGGGTAACAATCATAAGTTCTGTGCTATCTCGATTACAAATTTACCTTCGAATATCCTTCATATAGGACACTGTGGATAAAAGTCGTGAATGGCATCGTAATAAGCAGTATATTGTTAGTTTGAACCTATACTTACTTAGGCTTTAAGACATTCGTATTTTTTTTTATTTATAAAAGTCAAAGCATTTTAAGATCGTTATTTTTTACTGTTTTTCTCAAAAAACAACTTTGTCCTTGCGAGACAGGAAGACATCCTTTTTTTTCCTTAAAAACCTCATAGAGTACGATCTAAATTTTTCGATACGCCCTATTAAAGAGTTCTTGAAGATTACGAAAAAATTTTTTTATTTTAATTTTCTATTAATTGTACATTTAATAGAGGGCGCTCAAATTTCCTTCTCAAAAAACACTGCTGCATGACGGACAGTCAATCTTTGGAACGGTAAGTCTGAAACATTAAATTCAAAAACAGTTACCAAAAGAAAGTGCTCTAACGTGATACCAGAAAAATTGAAAAAGCATTAAAAATAAAAAAATGGTGGACATTTGTCAAATATTTTTTTTTTGTCAAATTGTGGTGAACTATCACACAGGATATAAAAAAAAAAACAAAATGTTTCAAAGTTTATTAAAATCGGCCCAGTAGATCCGGACATTAACTATCCGCCAGTTAAAAAAACCTAAACTCGAGAAAAACGCATGTACAGTTTTTTACACCTGCGGTGCGCCGAGAGCGCGCTTCAATTGAGTCATTATATCTCGGCACTGGCTTCGAATTTCGATTTAATATTTTAGACAGTTATAAAGAAGGTATAAAGAATCTAAAAATGTAAAAATCGAAAATTCATTTTTTGAAAATTCTAGACGGTAATAGTACCTTAAAGTGGGTTGCCGCAGTGGTGTCGTGACGCCAACATTTTTTTTTTATATTTTTAATGATGTACACTCCAAGCAATTTTTTGCATGATAGATTCATTTTGGATCTTGTAACTGCTCTCTCCGCATTCTTATGACTGCAAGAATATTTTGTCTTTTTTTGTCATGAGGCTAAAAAGCCACAACATCAACTATGCCACACAGTTCCAATTTATGTTTTTCAAAAAAATGTAGAATGCAATAAACAAAGAGAGAGAGAGAGAGAGCGAGAGATAGAGAGAGAGTTTGCAAAACTTGAAAGGGAGAGAGATTCAAA
Organism: Pherbina coryleti; assembly: GCA_943735915.1. Classification (NCBI taxonomy): domain Eukaryota; kingdom Metazoa; phylum Arthropoda; class Insecta; order Diptera; family Sciomyzidae; genus Pherbina; species Pherbina coryleti. Next base: position 88,028,333 of record OX030949.1, read on the forward strand.
CTACAGCCATGGGTATGAGAATGCATTTATTTATTTTGAAATGCAATAATTACCTAATATATTTAATTGTTTTTTTATTTTTATATTTCGCCACATTTGAAGCACAGTACCTTTCGAATAAAATAAGTTTCATTCCCTTTTTTTTATTATCATTATTAAAAATGTGTATGATAACATCAGGCGCGGATCCAGGGGGGGGTTTTGGGGGTTCAAACCCCCCCCCCGAAATTCTAAAAGAACCTGTGATGTACTGATGTTTATTATGTGGGCTAAGAGTACCAAAAAGAAAAACATTGGTTTTTTATAATTTACTTTAAATATTCACACCCCTATGCTGTAAACGTTTGTAGCTGTTTCTACACGTATTGTTAAAATACTGAATTCTGTTCCAGTTTTTGATTGTTTTTGCGATATTGCGCCTGTAGCTGTAAACAGTCACACATACAATCTTAACCTGAAATCACAAAAACACCGCATTTTTTGGATAAAATATATCCAAACACCGCACAGCTTTAATTTAAAAACCCACAGTTTCGATAGTATCGGAAGTGTAGACGTAAAATTTCTCTTTATACAGTAATGGAGAAAAATTCCGGTTTTTGTAGTTTTTATTTATTTTGATGTTGGTTTTTTGTTGGCCTTTTAGATTTGTATTCGGGTCAAATAAACAGAGAAATAACTTTTATTATTATAACTATCTTCAACCCAGCGTCAGCTTGTGGTATTTAACACAAAAAAATAATCCTGAGCACCACACAATCATATGGAGTGAATATGGAGTGAAATGTGGATGGCTGCTTTTTTCGTAGCAAAGTTTTTTCCAATAAGTGAAATAATTTTTTCACATATTGCAGCAAAACACAAATTATAGCCTTCTTTTGAAAAACCAGAGGATCGAAATAGATTTTAGACTAACGGTTTCTTGAGCAAAGTTGAATTTGCTCCGTAGAACATTGTCCCCGCCTACAATTTTTTGAAAAAAAATTAACCCGCTCTAATGTACACTCTAAACGATTTCTGTTGAATTTTACGACGATAATCGTCGGCAACGCTTTTCTGACTAATAATGTCTAAATTTACACATGCACATTTTTAAACATTTTTTGTTGGATATTACACAGAAAATGTTTAACGATTTACGCAACTTGTGTGTAAAAGTTGAAACTCCTCGTTTTTATTTTTCAACAAAAAATGTGTAAAAATATGCCCCTTCCTTCGTACCATTGCTCTATTTCATTATTCTTGCGTAAATAAAAGTAAGTAATAAGTAAGATATAGAATGTTTTTTTGTTTTATAATATATTTTTGTAGTCAGTTGTATTAAATTCAAATTGTAGTTATGTGAAAACATATGTTAACTCAGGTAGCTTATTATCACTTTTAGCTTTAATTCAGTTAAGAAAATGATAATTAATTTTATAACTTATTTATAAAAAAGTAATTGAAATAATGTAATCACTTTTTAGAAAATAAAAAAATAATAAAATAAAAATAGAAATAGAAAACTTTTAAGTTAAACTTTCCAGCTTACTAATAATTGTATTGATTTTTTTTTATACTATTGATGTTTTTTTTTTTTTTTTTGCCTCGAACTTGTTATTTTAAATCACGTTGATTTAGGCCCCTATTAGGTACGACAACTCAACTTAAGTTGAGTGTGTAATTTGTAAATTTGTATTGTCTATTACACATTTGAGGTACATACGTGTCTATCGACTGACAAGTATGTATCTCAGAGTTGTGTATGTATTTTTTGTGGTATTAGGTTTAACAATGCAACTCTGTGTCGAGTGTAAAAACTGTCAAAAACTTACATCTGCTTTGAGCTAGTTGTATAGCGTCTTTTTCATACAAACTTTTTATTTGTTTATTATTTTTTGTTAATTGAGTGAAAATGGATAAAAATACGTAAGTAAAATAAAGTATAAATACATATGTTATGTATATGCATATTTTATTAGCCAACTCATGTATATATTATTTTAGTAGAAATAGCGCATTTTATGCGCTTACTTTGAGAATGCGCGTTTCAGAGTTCAGAGTTGTGGAGCTCATATTTTTATACACATTTTGTTATGCGCTTCTTAAATGCAACTAAAAAATCGTTAAAAAAGCACTTCAACAAATAGTTAAAAAAGCTCTTTTATGTGTTAGTCCAAGGAGCGTGTTAAAACAAAAAAAAAAAAAAAAATAGATAAAAGCAAAGCGAGAAAATTTTATTCTTTGTCACATGCGAGGATTGAACTCAGACTGCTGGCATTACAGCAAAATGTCTTGCCACTGTATTAATCTATACTATTATTTCCTTGCTTTATTACTTGTGAACATTTACATATACACAAAAATTTAAATTAATGCGAACAGCTGATTCATTTCATCGAAAGTGTCAAAATTTCGGTGTAATCATGCTCCAATAGAAACAGCAATTTTACACCACAGCTCAACTGAAAATGTATGTTATGCGCACCGTTGCCAGATTGGGCGATTTATCGCCAATTGGGCGCTTTTTTTCTTGTTTTTGCGCTTAAATTTTTAGGAAATCGCCTGGCGATTTTTTGGGCGATTTTTGTAAAAACAATCTTTTTTCATAAACTCATCTAAAGTGTTTAAAATTTCAATTAAAGAAAATAACAATTGTTTTAAGTGTTTGGAACACTCTGTTAACAATGCGACTGAACACAGCTCACGAGCCCTTACCGATAATTTATTTATATCGAAATACTTATTTTTTTGAGACCGTTTCTTCAAAACATCAACTCACTTCATTTATATTTTCAACGAGAAAAAGTTGACTTTTTTGAAGCTTACGTTGAAATCACAACATTTATTCAAAGACTTGTTTCAAAAATTATAAAAGAAGACATTGTCAAAAATTTCAATTTTGGTAATTTAGCTACATCCAGCTTAAATAAAATTTTAGCGGATAAAAGCAATTATAAAAGAATTAATGACCATACATTTCATTATCAGTTCCATGAAGAAATTCACAAATTAAGTGATGCTATTGTTATGATAGACATACTATCAAAATGCCAGAATTATAGTTTTAATCAAGGAAATGTTAAAACGATTACCTAGTCTGTTAGAAATTTTTGAAAATGCTTTTATTTTATGTCCTGAAAGATGTTTAAACTATATAAGACCTTCTTTCCGTGAACTCCCTCTTCATTATCTATCTCTTGAAGAGCGACGTGCACAAGAAATCGAATACGAACATTGTTGACATTTCCATGGAGCAATGTTTTCAAAAACAAAGTGCCATCTGAAAGTGAAGAATTTGGTAATCGGCATACAAAATTAAGACAGCCGTAGGCGGAAAAATGTTTGACAATATTTGTAAGTTGGCATTCATCTTGTATAAACTAAATCAATGTATGAACTAAACAATACTTCGAGAATTGACGAAACGGAGGAAGAGTTTAATATGGCTGAAGGAACTACGCATTTTGCAAAAAGTTTTTTTTTTAAAGTTGCATATTGAAAAATTCTAAAAAGTTATAGTGTCTAAAAAAATGTTCTTTAACGATCAAAATTCTTGTATAAAATGAAGTAGCTTTTTTATTATTTTTTATAGATCTCAAAAATATGAAAATAAGAATATCTAATACTATTAACAGATCTCAATATTATTTGAAAAAAAATGTATACAATTTGTTTTGTTTTTTCTAATATAATAAATTTCTTAGAAGAAATGGCGATTTTTGGCGATTTTTTTTTTCATTGGGCGATTTTGGGCGATATTTTTTTTAAATCTCGCGCTTTTCTGAAAAAAGTTCTGGCAACACTGGTTATGCGTAATATGGCAAAAAAGTTCAGTTGAGGTGTCTTAAGTCACGTCAACTTAAGTTGAGTTGTCGTACCTAATAGGGGCCTTAGTTCAGTGATACCAAATCTTCTTCCGTGAATGAAATTACACATTTCATGTTCACCATTACACATTTTCGTGTAATTTTGCACATTTTTTGTCATATTTTAAATTTTTACACATTTTGAGTTTAACATTACAATTTTTTGTGAAGTAATTTAAACCTTTTTTGTGTAATTTTAAATTAATTTTGCACAACTATCTGTTTAAAAATAAACAATTTCTGGTTATTTTCATTAAATGACACCAAAAGATAATAATTTTAGGCAACAACAGCAAATTCAACAAAAATTTACGGTCATTTTGATAGTAAATTTCAACAAATAGTTTAGAGCGTATATAAAGGGTGGTTAAATTTTAAGGGCCGATGTTGAATATTAACCACACCTAAATGTCAAGTTTTTTTCTGCATTTTATTTGACATTTCTCAATTTCAGACTAACTCAATTTGAACCGTTGAAGTTATTCAGGCTTATTATAAAATGGGCTTTCAAATCAAAATGCATATCGAGCACTTCGTGATTTTTTCGGTAAATTTAATCGTCCAAATGTGCGTACAATCGTGCAAAAATTTCAACAAACCAGGTCTGTAGGAGATGTGAAAACACCAGTGCATGCTCGTACAGCTCGTACTGCAGAAAATATTGCTGCTGTTCGCGATAGTGTGGCTGAAGAGCCGTTCATCTCAACTCGTCGTCGTGCCCAACTATTGCACCTCTCACGCTCGTCGTTGATGAACATTATGCATAAAGACTTGCATTTACACGGTCAGAATGGTGGCAAGAAATGGCAACAGTAGATGATAAATTTTCGAAGAAAATCATCTTCAGTGATGAGGCACATTTTCACCTCAGTGGATTCGTCAATAAGCAGAATTGCCGCATTTGGGCGAATGATAATCCAAGAGTGATTGTCGAAAAACCAATGCACCCACAAAGAGTGACTGTTTGGTGCGGTTTATGGGCGGCGGCATCATTGGGCCGTATTTTTTCCAAAATGAGGCCGGTCAGACAGTAACTGTGAATGGTGTTCGCTATCGTGAGATGATAACGAACTTTTTATGGCCCGAATTGGAAGATATGGATGTGGACGATATGTGGTTTCAATAGGACGGTGCCACTTGCCACACAGCTAACGAAACAATGGCTCTTTTGCGCGACAAATTCAATGGCGGTGTTATCTCACGTGGTGGCGATGTCAATTGGCCGCCAAGATCATGTGATTTGACACCGTTGGACTTCTTTCTTTGGGGTTATTTGAAAGAAAAGGTATACGTCGATAAGCCAGCAACAATTCAAAAGCTAAAGGATGAGATAATTCGGCACATTAACGGCATAGAACCTCACTTATGCCTCGGCGTCATCGAAAATTTGGAACTTTGGATGGAGGTGTGCCATTTAGCCGATATTTTGTTCCATGCATAATTAAACCATACCAATATTATCATAATAAAAAGAAATAATTTCCTAAATAATTTGTGTTTTATTCAAAATCAACATCGGCCTTTATATATATAACGTACATAAATATTTTTGAAACCCCCCCCCGAAATATATTCCTGGAACCGCCCCTGGATAACATACGATCTTTGCGTATTAATATACTAGCTGACCCGGCAAACGTTGTTTTGCCCAAACTTAATATTCAATGTTTCTACTTTTTCAATAGATGACGGTGTAGTTTTGAAAGACAAACACAATTACCAAATTTTAGTCTATTATGACCAAACCCGATTGAAATATAGTATTTTCATATATTTGTGGGTGGTAAAACATATTTTTAGTACAGTTTCCGACAGCAAGCAAACAAAATAAATTAGTATAATAACATAAAAATTTATGTTTAATACCAAATTTTCTATACCAATAATACCAGCAAAATCTTCTGATATATAGAGTTTTTATTGATTTGTAGGCAGTAAAAGGGGGGGTGTGGTAACCAAGTTTTAGTACAGTTGCCGACAGTGAGCATAAAAACTAAACTCCAAAATTGTAGCCTAATACGGCGAAACCATCGGAAATATAGAATTTTTATTGATTTGGGGGCGGTAAAATGAGGTGTGGCAACCAATTTTTAGTACAGGTACCGACAGTGAGCATAAAAACTAAACTCCAAAATTGTAGCCTAATACGGCGAAACCTTCCGATACATAGAATTTTCATAAATTTGTGGGCGGTGAAAGGGGGTGTGCCAACCTATTTTTAGTACAGTTTCCGACAGCAATCAAACAAAATTAATTACCAAATTTAAGTATAATACCCCCAAAATCTTCCGATATATAGAATTTTTATTAATTTGTGGGAGGTAAATGGGAGGTGTGGCAACCCATTTTAGTAAAGTTTCCGACAGTGAGCATACAAACTAAATTACCAAATTGTAGTCTAATACGACCAAAATCGTCAGAAATATAGCATTTTTATTGATTTGTGGGCGGTAAAAGAGGGTGTGGCAATTTTTTTTTCTACATAGTGTCCTTCCTTGGGGCAATACGAATCCATCAATCTCAAAATTGTAAAAATTGAACGACCCCTTCTTGAGTTATGCGCGTACACACGGACGTCAGTCATTTTTATATATAAGAGATAATCAGAGCAAATAATAACAAACTACCTATAATAAATTTAAAATAAATTTAAAAAAATGCATTCTATGGTTTTCTTTCAAAATGCTTATTTTAATAGAAAATGCGAACAACGTCGCATACGGACAGCTAGTGTTTGGCTATATTTGTTTTTGCTTGCCTCTGTCTTTTTTTCACGTCACCACGCATAGCGTACGACAAAAAAAAAAACAAAAACAAAATACATTGCCATTCTCTGTTGCTATCCATAGCCAGTGTTGCCATGTGGGCAGATAAAACTTGTTTTGCCAGTTTTTTGAGAGGGTAGAAAGTTTTCAAGTTTTTCCCTAAAAAAATAAAGTTTTATTTTATTTTACCCAGTTTTTCAAGTTTTTACGATTGAGGGGGGAAATATACCCAACGGCCGAAGAAAAAAGATTATGTTTGTGCATTTTTTTAAGGAAACCTAAGGATTATTTTTAAATGAGGGTTTTTATACCTTAAAATATTAATTAATATTTATTTTAATTAATAATTATTAATGAGAATGCTTAATGTTTTTTATTAAAAAAAAAATGAATATTAAGGTAGATACAGCATTTTTTCTAGAGCGCTCTGAAAATGCGGTGACCAAGATTGCTCCTCCTAAATGCAACTGAAACAAAAAAATGAATAATATTATTAAACTAGATACTTAAAACTCGTACTTGTCATAGCCGATTTTGAAAATATTGATTTTGACAAAATGGCGGACTTCCGAACATAAAGTAAATTCGTCATTATTTTGCCTATAAAAAATGAACGAAGCTACGAAAAAAGAATCCTTTGACAAGTACGAAATTATTATGAATAAAAAAATCAAAACGATCGGTTCACTGCGCTTCGAGAAATCTTGGTCACCGACTTTGAAAACATGGTTTCGAGAAAAACGCGTTTAAAAATAAGGGCCAGTACTGCGCGCTTTAGAAGACGGTTCACTCACTAGGCTATAACTTTGCTATTTTTTGAGATATCGGCTTGAAATTTTCACCACATATTCCTGAGACCTAAAGCTTTAAGAAAATGTAAATGTAATTTTTTGAAAAAAAAGTTCTGGGTATATTTCCCCCCTTAAAACGATGCTTTCTATTTTAGTGAATCTATGAATCAAATAGATAAGCAAAATTGTATGTTACTTAAAAAACATAAGTATCATTTGAAGCTGCTTCTACTAATTTTCACTCCTTTTCAAAGTTTATTTTTATGGCAGCGCTGGTGCTATTATTGTTGCTGTCATTGTTGCTGTTCTTTTGTCTCGTTTTCCCTTCGTGAGTCTTGGTGGTCAATTTTTGGCATTCCTTTTAAAACTTGACGCTTCAGTTTAGTGTCCAAAATAACAGGACAACGAGAGAACAAAGCGAATTGCCAAAAATTTAAAGCACACATTTTCAAAATACATGTTTTACCTAATTTTTAATATCAAGTTTTTTCACCAAAAAACAAGTTTTTTTTTCTGGAAATAAAAGTTTTTTTAAAAAATAATATGGCAACACTGTCCATAGCACACACACGCTCGGGCATATGTAGGCAAAACAAAAACAATTCACATTGCTATTCTCAGCAAAGCAATACTCACTGTAGGATGGGAGAGTAAAATATTGGAAGACTCGCATCGTGTCGATGTGCCGCACACTGCTTTATTTTTCACTACAACAACAACAATTTTTATACGCTATGAGTCGTTCATGTCCGTTTGTGCTTGCAGGTGAATTTTACTTAGGATTTTGAAAGCCATGAATCTCCTTTTCTAATAAACTTTTTAATAATTTTTTGGCCTAAAACCTTCACCAGGTCGAGAGCTTTTTATTATAAAAAATTTCATGAAAAACGGCCGGGCCTTTCTCAAGATTGTTCCGAACATAAAAAAGGCACTTCAAAATATAATATTAGTATAGATAAGATTTCTCATCCACCGTATTTTCCAGCTTCTATTATTTTGTCCCAATTTCAAATGATTTCACATAATGTTGAATAATAAAAATGAAATTTTGGCAAAAATTTACGATTGTCTTAATTTCACCAAGAACTTATTGAACAACTTAATACGGAAGAGATAAACATTCATTTTTAAGGGATTGAAAAAGTATGTAAAATCAACAACTTTTCTTTGCTTTTTTAACCTAAGCATCATTGTTTCGAAGACAAATTCTGTAACTTTCAAGAATTTTTTTAATAAAATCATATCTTTTCTTAAAAACACACGCTTATAGTTCACAGTTACTTTGTGAGCAATATGTACTATTTAAGGTAATTGATATGGGCAGTTGGTATGGGCACCACTACATTTAAAGCTTCTGTGTTGCTTCTGTATTTATCTTTTGTCTCCGCTTTGTTGTTGCATTTTGTGTTGCTACATAAGCCTTTGGCCCCAATTGCTCTCAGCTGACTCTGAAGCTTGCTCCGTGCCCATAGTTGGTTATAATTAACACTAGATTACATCGCAAGGGGAGGGGAAGAAGGAATGGGAAGGCAAACGAGGATAATAGAAAGAAAAGGCGGACATAGAAAGATAGTTATAAGGAAATAAATTTTTTAGTTTTGAGTCTTTGATTTGAAGTAGATTTTTCATAGGCATCTAACAATCTACGTGCCTTTACCGAAACTATTTTTTATCTTTAGGTACAACCAAAAAAACTTTGTGGCAAAGTGTATTTTCTTAGAGTTTTTCTTTTGATGTAACATACGATTTACAAGATGAAAATGGTGGTTAAAGGTGTGTAAAGCCGCACAACAGGGGTTTAAGAAGTACTCGATCGTAGAAGAGGACGACGGAAGATTGCTGAACCCATTTAAGACTGACCATAGATCGTAATTAGATTCAATTGAGATGTTCATCCGTAAAAACTAAAATTAAACCGCTGAAAATTAGATTGTTCTATTTATTTTTTTTTTTTTTTAATCATTCCCATCCTTCCTCTTTGCTATAAAATTGCCATAATATCTCTTATCTACACCGCGCCAAAATTTCTTACGGTTCAACACTTTCTTGCATATTTAAATACCCACTATGCAGAAGTGGGCTAAGCGTACGCCTACGATACCTTGAAAACTCATCGTCTCATTCTCTTTTCTCTTGTACATAATTCACTTGACTACAGGAGAGCACAAAGTTCGACACTTCCAACTAAATGAAGAGCGCTTGAAGAATTTCAACTCTCTTAACTCAAACCAAAAAGGTTAATTTTCTCCCTTGACATCACCCAACGCTGCGTATTTGAACTGTAAATGACGCTGTATGGTATGCAGTAAATTCAAGCTGTTTATTTAATTGAGGTTTGCAATTGGTTAGCCCATTTGGGTTAATAAAAAGAAAAAAAGAAAAATGAAAGATGAAGGTTGTTCCACATATGTGGAACCATGTGAAAACAAACAAAAAAAAAAAACTTTAGAAGCTGCGCTACACTCTATAAACCCTTTTTATACGAACAACAAGACCAAAACATTTGCATGTCGAAAGAAACTTTTCCACAAAAAACTTTTTCAATTAGCTTGAAACTCAATTCAACAAAAAAAAAAAAAAAAAAAAACCAAAAAGTACACATCAAATATGAGTTAATTAATCACTACTAATAAGCTAGCTGCTAATAAGAGCGACCGACCTACTTGATGGTAACAGATGAGAATTGAAAGGATTCACACGAAAACTTTCAATTGAAAGCAGCACGCCCGCCACCCGATCCACGCATCCATTCCGTCAAACATATGCATAGACTTTCGGATACATTTCAAACTTTTACGCAAAAAAATTGAATCCTACCAGCAGCACAATACATGAGAGAAAATAATAAGTCCATGCGAATTAGAAGTGGAAGGCGCGAGGTGGTTCTAATGAGCAAAGTTTCTGTTCTGTAGAAGTTCGTTAATTTATTATCAACGACGTTGCGACGTCGTCGACGTCGTCAGAAGCAAGCCGCTTAATTGCAGGCCAAAACTCTGAGCCATGTTTAGAAGAGCGATCTTCATAAACAACGAGCATCATAGGTGGGTTGGCCCAGTTCGTCGCTGTATGGCATCAGGTTGAAATAACTTGGAATTATTATCTTTTAATCAAGAGCAAGAAAAAGTTCATTAAAAATTATAAGAACTTACTCATTACTCAGAAGTTTTATTTTCGTTGCTACACGAGTTAATTTCTCTCTACTTGCCAACAGGACAATATGGGGAGGAACAAAGAAGGATATTTAAAATTATTAAGCATTCTTAAATAGACTGAACTTCAGTGACCTCCTCCGCTCCTACGCTATAGTCCAACAAAACAACTCCAACAACAACAACATCTCTTGCATGCAGTCAACAATGCGTAACACTTAATGTCATTTACACCAAGCAACTAAATTAGGTGTAATTGTAACTGTGGGGTGGTGAAAGAAGAAAAGAAGGAAAAAAACGCACATCCTGTCTGTCGTAGCACGATACAACCCTGCGCACCGCGCCATAATGATCCCTGCTTTATCTAGGCTTGTGTCATAAATATGATTTTTTTACTATCTCATATTTTTATGCTGCTCTGAGTTTTTTCACTCTGTGTGTGTGCTTTTTTTTGTATTAAAGGATTTTATATGATGCCAAGCAGTTAACTGCTGTTATCCTGTTTGAGCACGCGTCTGAAACGCAATTAAAATAGTTGTTGTTCTTGTCTTTTATTTATTACTGATGATGCCACGTTGTTATGCCATTCGGAATAGTACAAACTGAGGGGAGAGGGTCACCAAGAAACGACTGTATGGCGCTCGACATGTGGCTTTAATATATGCTTGAAAGCCATCTGATAAACATAAATACCTATCTTAAATATACATATTTCTCATTGTGGCAAACATGAATCAATTTTATTAGTCCTTTTCCAAGAAATGATGGAAAAAACAAGGACAGTATTGTTAGGAATTTAAAAACTCCTGTGAGACTCCAGATGAAATTAGGCAAACGTAGTTAATAACTTTAACTCAGACGTTATAGCTATCAGCTGTTTGAATAAATTCATTCTACTAAATGACAGATGGCGTTTCTGTGGCCGTTTTACATATAGCAAAACCGCAACCAACTTCATCGTAAAGCTCAATCAATAAGATGCACTAAATAGGTAAGAGCAGTTCTCAATTCGACTAAGCGAAAAAAATATATTTACCTGCCCGACGAGGAGCTGTGGACATTTTCCACGATGATCATGAGTGGGTATGGGCACCACTACATCTGATTTTGTTCTGTGTTTGTCTTTTGTCTTTGATTTGTTATTGCATTTTGTGTTGCTACTGAAATCTTTGCTCTCAATGATCCCAGAGCGTTCTCTGCCCATACAAGGTAGCATTGACAACTGCTTATATTCTCTTCTACAAGAAAACATCTCCTGTCAAAAACCGCTGTTTGTGAAAATGCATCTGCAGCAGCTGAGGTGGTTGTTTTTTTTTTCACTTCAACGTTTTCAACATTGTTTGTGTTTTCAATGGCCGATTGTGAGCGCTCTCTTTTTGAGTATATTTTTTGACAGGAGATGGTTTCCCTAGCAACTGTCAATGCTACCTTTTATTATTATATCATGATCATGAACCATAAGAAGTTGATCAGGCTACAGTTTCCAAACGTTTAAGGACATTAATCATGATTTCAATGTTAAGAAATTCGGAAATTCAGAAAAACGACGTTGAGCAGAAACTCTAATAAAGAAATAAAATATAAATAAACTGGCCATAACAGCTCTTGAAAGGACTTTGACCGAATTTCGAGAGCTGGATCTACTCCGAACGGCTAATGTGCATATTCTCAAGGAGCTTTACATGGAATTTTTACTCTCTGAGGTTTGCCATTGTCTGCAGAGAGGTGACGACCGAACAGAAAAATCAATTCAATTGAAAAAACTTTCTGTGTCAGATGGAATTCAACCATGGTTCTCTGGCGTATGGGTCACGCACTCTACCCACTGCGCCACGGCTGCCACATTTCTCATTTCTTTAGCTATGTCAACAATTAGGACGATTCTTGAATAGCCTCAAAATACGTGATATTCTCCCGAGGAGGAATTCATCATTTAAACATTTCAATATTTTTTTGCAATTGCAGTTTGTTTCCGTATTAGGCTCTAGTTTTTCACTGTTTTTTCAATTATTTTGATGAAAATTCGATGAAACTACTTATAATTGCAATTTATTACTTATTAGCTAGAACTACCACTTTGGTGGGGTCCGTGGCGTAGTTGGGTTAAGTGCGTGGCCGCTATGTCAACGAACTTTGGAGACCCAGGTTCGAACCCCAGCAGCGACAGAAAATTATTTGAATTAAAATAATTTTTCTGTACGGCCGCCACCTCTCTGCAGACAATGGCGAACCTCAGAGAGTAATAAAAATGCCATGTAAAGCTTCTTGGGAATAAGAACATTCCGTTCATCGCCGTTCGGAGTCGACGTTAAGCCTGTAGGTCCATTTCTCGGTCAATTGTGTACAAACTTAATAACACGCACAACACAATTGATCATAAGAAGCTAGGTCAAAGTCCTTTCAAGGGCTGAAATGGCCAGTTATTTATTTTTTATTTATTTTAGAACTACCATAAGCAAACAAACAAAACAAATAATGATTTGACACTTACCAACAGGTCCTCTCTTTATATTGAAATTTTTTGACAGATTCAGCAAAATTGAGTGAGTGGTAAAAAATTCACTACCACCTTGTTTATTACATTATGGTTGTTGAGAAATGTTATTAATATAAAATTATTCTGGATTGTATAAAAAAAATTTGAAAGGGTGGTTAAATTTTAAGGGCCGATGTTGAATGTGAACCACACCTAAACGGCAAATTTTTTTCTTCATTTCACTTAACACTTCTCAATTTCAGAACAATTCAATTTGAACCATGGAAAGATACACAATCGAGCAACGCGTTAAAGTTATTCAGGCTCATTATGAAAATGGGCTTTCAAATCGAAATTCAAATCGAAGAAAATGATCGTTAGTGATGAGGCACATTTTCACCTCAGTGGATTCGTCATTAAGCAGAATTGCCGCATTTGGGCGAATGATAATCCAAGAGTGATTGTCGAAAAACCAATGCATCCACAAAGAGTGACTGTTTGGTGCGGTTTATGGGCTGGTGGCATCATTGGGCCGTATTTTTTCCAAAATGAGGCCGGCCAGGCAGTTACTGTGAATGGTTTTCGCTATCGTGAGATGATAACGAACTTTTTATGACCCGAATTGAAAGATATGGATGTGGACGATATGTGGTTTCAACAGGACGGTGACACTTGCCACACAGCCAACGAAACAATGGCTCTTTTGCGCGACAAATTTAATGGCCGTGTTATCTTACGTGGTGGCGATGTCAATTGCTCGCCAAGATCATGTGATTTGAAACCGTTGGACTTCTTTCTTTGGGGTTATTTGAAAGAAAAGGTGTACGTCGATAAGCCAGCAATAATTCAAGAGCTAAAGGATGAGATAATTCGGCACATTAACGGCATAGAACCGCACATGTGGCGTCCGTGGCGTAGTTGGTTAAAGTGCGTGGCCGCTATGTCAACGAACCTGGAGACCCGGGTTCAAAACCCAGCAGCGATAGAAAATTATTTGAATTAAAATAATTTTTCTGTACGGCCGCCACCTCTCTGCAGACAATGGCAAACCTTAGAGAGTAATCAAAATGCCATTTAAAGCTTCTTGAGAACAAGAACCATTCCGTTCATCGCCGTTCGGAGTCGGCGTTAAGCATATGTAGGCCTGGTTGTCGGTCAATTGTGTACAAACTTAGTAACACGCACAACTCAATTGATCATAAGAAGCTAGGTCGAAGTCCTTTCAAGGGCAGAAATATCCAGTTATTTATTTATTTTATTTAATCATTTAAACATTTTTTAATTTTTTTTTTTTTTTTTGGGAAAAAGTAAATTTTCTCCGAAAGTGGTAAAGTTTTTCTCAAATAGTGGTAAATTTCAGTTCGTCTCTCTGGCAACACTGGGTACTACGTGAAAATTACTGTTGTACGACATTTGCCAAAATCAATACTCGCATCGTTTGCATCGTTTGCACGATGACATTCTGGAAAAATTAATATTTTTGTAGAACCTATTGTTTTAAAACATATATTCCTGCATTTAGAAGGAAGTGGATAGATTTTTCGCTCCGGGGCCCTGCTGACTGTCGCTACGGCACTACACTGTGTGCGTGACTGTGAGTCACACACCTGTGTCTGTATTTCTCTTTCACCATTCATAAATTTAAATCAGTGATGTTCACGTAGTACCAGTGTTGCCAGATTGAGGTAAATTTTCCTAAATGAGGTAATTTTTGACTCATTTCTTGGGCAGAGGTAAAATAGGCCATTTTTAACCAAAAGTGGTGAATTTTGCGAAAAAAATAATTTTTTTTGACTTGTTTATTTTATGAAATATCGGAAGCACTGTTAACTCTCTGAATATACTCACAAGCAGTTTAAGAGCCCGAACAGAACCAAAGCAACTGTCGGTTGGCGACCCTCTCTCGGAGAAATCCGTGTGAATGGTATAAATGTTATTTTTTCATGTTTTTGTTGTTTCTTTCTAAATATTTGTATACTAACAAAAAAATTATATCGGCTGTTAATCATTTAAAAATTTTTTAATTTTTTTATTTTGGAAAAAGGTAAATTTTCTCCGAAAGTGGTAAATTTTTTCCCAAATAGTGGTAAATTTCAGCTCGTCTCTCTGGCAACACTGGTGTGAACACCACTGAATTAGATGCATGAAATAGGTAAGAGCAGTTCTCAATTCGCCTAATCGTTAAAAATATATTTACCTGCCACATGAGGAGCTGTGGGCATTTTCCGCGATGATCATGAGCATCTATGGGCAGAGAGCGCTCTGGGAACGTTGAGAGCAAGAATTGAGAGCAAAGGCTTATGTAGCAACTCAAAACGGAACAACAAATTAAAGACAAAAGAGACAAAGTCATCGATCATGAGTGGGTAGGTCACCACTACATTAAAAGCTTCTGTGGTTTTTCTGTGTTTGGCTTTTGTCTTTGATTTGTTGTTGCGTTCTGTGTTGCTACACAAGGCTTTGCTCTCAATTCATGCTCTCAACGCTTCCAGAGCGCTCTCTGCCCATAGCTGATCATGAACCATAAGAAGTTGATTAGGATACAGTTTCCAAACGTTTAAGAGCATTAATCATGATTTCAAGGTTAAGAAATTCGGAAATTCAGAAAAACGATGTTCAGCAGAAACTCTCATTTCTAATAAAAAAATTAACTGGCCATTTCAGCCCTTCGACCGTACTTCTAATGATCAAATTGTGTTGGGCGTGTTATTTAAAAGTTTGTACACAATTGATCGAGAACTGGACCTACTAGTTTTATACCTACTCCAAACGACTAATGTGCATGTTCTCAAGAAGCTTCACATGGCAATATTTACTCTCTGAGGTTTGCCATTGTCTGCAGAGAGGTGAAGACCGAACAGAAAAATTAATTTTATTGAAAAAACTTTCTGTGTAAAATAGAATTTAACCAGGGTTCTCTGGAGTATGGGTCACGCACTCTGCCTACTGCGCCACGGCCGCCACATTGCTCATTTCTATAGATATGTCAAAGATTAGCACGATTCTTGGAAAGCCTCAAAAGACTTGACATTCTCCCGAGGAGGAAATCATCATTTAAACATTTCAATAACTTTTGTATTGACCGGTTTGTCTCCGGTTTTTCTCTCCGAAATACGTACTTGCAGGCAATTGCAGTTTTTTTTTCCATATTCGGCTCTAGTTTTTCACTGTTTTTCAATTATTTTGATAAAAATTTGACGAATTTATTACTTATTAACTAGAACCACCACAAGCAAACAAACAGAACAAATAAGATTTGACACTTACCAGCAGGTTCTCTGTTTATGTCACAATTTTTTGACAGATTCAGCAAAATTGAGTGTGTGCTAAGAAATTCACTATCATCTTGTTAATTACATCATGGGCATTATTAACAATATCAGTGTTGTTAAAGTTATTTAAAAAAATATAATTAATATAAAATTATTCTGGATTGTATATATGAAGATTGACAATGCTCAAATCTTTGTATTGACAAGATTTCTTGATGGACATTTAATAGCAAGATTCTTTTTCATTTGAAAACAATTATATTTTTATGTGCCAGACTTTTTTTTTTGGTGTACCTGCTTACAAGAAATAAAAATCAGCGTCAACTAGCAACGTTGCTGAGCAGTCAAAATAGGCTCTTGGCACTAAGCACTGTTTTTATCCCATTCTCGCACAATAGACAAGTATATTGTTGTCGTGCCCACCCGAAACTTGTTTTCAGATTTTAAAATTAGACAAAAAAATTAAGTGTCGTACAGACTGATCTAAATTCAAGCTTCTTTCAATGTTTCCCAAGAAAATTGAAAACTTTCAAACGAATTTACTGCGAATGTATTAACATGTAAAGGATGTAATCACTCACGATTAATACAATTTTACGTTTGTATTGATTAATTGGAAGTTATCATTCTACTCAACAGTTAACCACCTAAAAGTCTACTTCAAATACTTTGGCTAAAAGCTTTTTAAAATTTGTTTTAAAAAAACATTTTTCCCCTTTAAGATCTTTTAAAGTTGCTTGAGTTTTAAAGTCGCGACGTCTGTCTCGTTCCACTTGCATTCAAACTTAAGGCACTCTGTGAATGATTTTTTTTTTTTTGTGTTTTTTTTTTAATCATAATTTGCATATGCAAATTTTTTTCTTTGAAATTTCGATGTCTGTGTTTGTTTGTACACCGCTCCTCACACTCCATCCTAACTTTTCTAGTGCTTTCACATTAGCATTTAGCTTGCGAGCGTGAAATTTGCAAGTTTGGTATTCCATTTGATTTTATTGGATTTTTAGTAAAGATTTGATTTTGCCTCGCAGCCGTCCATTTCATGATTGCGTTTGAACTAACAAGTTGCTTTATACTCCGATACACAGCTTCAAGCATGATGATGGTTTGTGTGTGGTATGAATATCGGTTTGATTTGCATCAATTACACACTGGTATAGTTACCGATTTGCTTACTTAATTCGAAGTAGACTTATTTTACATACGTACGATAAGTGCTCCTCCAATGTCTGTCGTATTGTTTATGGTGGTGCCGACATCTGAATACTAGAGAATTGCGAAATTTTTTAATTTGTATTTTTGTCTATTTAGCCCTTTATTGCACCGCTTCTTATATTAACTCTCTCTTTATTATTTAGCCTCTCACTCTGGCTTAGTCAGGAATTATAATAAAAACGAAGTTATAAGAGACAATTATTTTGATGACATTAGTTTGTAGGGATATAATCGTCGTTTCCATTGGATTTTGGTTCGTTTTCGAACTTTATTGTACTTTTTTTAAATATGGCTATACGCTTATGGCTACAAGCGTGAGGATGGACAGACATGGCTTCATTAACTCAACTTTTCTAAAACTACAACGCCTACGCCTACGCCTGCGAGTGGCATAGGTATTTAACGTCTCTCTTTCATAGTAAGCGTGGGGGCATAAATGTGATATTTATTAGCCTTTTATCCTATGCTTGAGAAAGTTATTTCAAACGAAAGGTTTTGTGTAACGGTTAAGTTTCATATTAGACATGTTTTATTATTAATATATATAAATATAATAAACTTGACTTTGACCGAACTTCTTAAGATCAAATTGCGTTGTGCGTGTTATTAAATGTTTAAACACAGCTGACCGAGAACTAGACCTACTAGTTTTTATGCCGACTCCGAACGACTAATGTGCATGTTCTCAAAAAGCTTTACATGGCAATATTTACTCTCTGAGGTTTACCATTGCCTGCAGAGAGGTGACGACCGAACAGAAAAATTAATTCAATTGAAAAAACTTTCTGTGTCGGATAGAATTGAACCAGGGTTCTCTGGCGTATGGGTCACGCACCCTACCTACTGCCGCCACTTATTATTAATACTTAATCATAAATAAAAACGGATGTGTTGAAAATCAAAAAAGTACGAAAGAGACATTTCTTTACAAAGAAGACTCTTAGATATCAATAGAAAGAATGTTTTGTTGTTAGGGAAAAGTAAAACATAAGGTAGAAGACTATTCAAAGAGTTTAGCAGCATAAGGGTAAAAAAACTCTTACCCCAGTTCCTCGGAAAGTTCGACTTGACTTTATCGAAAGTTTTCCCACATGGACATATTAAAGACTTTCATATTCCTTACCTTACTAGCCTTTCTTAAACTAAGTTACCTAATCTTATCTAACCTAACAAGCAAAAATATACATAAAGAACTTTGCCAAACGAATCTTACCTAACCTATCTAACTTTACTTATCTAACACCTAACCTATCTAACTTCACTTATCTAACACCTAACATAACTTACATTGTTAGCATAACCTAACGAATCTGACCTATCCTACCCTTACTTGATTAACCTAACTGCCTTAACCCTACCTTATCCTACACTATGCGTACTCATGAGCAGCCGCAAAAATATATAAGCTGCAAGCATCAATATTAACGGGACGGTGGTCATTTATTAAATACCTTGGTGAAAAGATTGACTCCCAATTAACATTTAAACAGCATCTCCCACAAAAAAGCATCCGACGCATGTATATCCCTATCGAGGATAATGCCTAATACGAGAGGCCCCTAACAAGAGCGCAGGACACTACTTCTTAATGTAGTACGATCCAACGTGATGTATGGGTCAACGGTATGGGCCTCAGCAATGAAGTCGAAGTCTTACCGTCTTACGTCAAATCTGTTTACAGACTTCGCGCACTCAGGTTATGTTGTGCCTTCAGAATAGTTTCCGAAGATGCAGCATTAGTCCTAGCAAGCTCGATACCCATCGACCTTCTCCTGGATGAGACGCTTCTGACGGCCAATAACAACGCGTCTATTTGGAAGAAAGTCGCTAGAGAAAGAAGCATGACGAAATGGCAAGACCGAAAGAAGTCACGGCTCAGTGAACTTCTATCTGACACAGATTTTGAGTGGCCATGGGTGCTTCAGAGCATACTTGTTCAAATTTAAGCACGCGGTAAATCCATAATGCTCACACTGGTCTTCAAATACAATTGAAGATGCAAACCATGCTTTATTTGAGTGCCCAAAGTTCGATAATGCCTCCCTTGAGGTTTCGAACAGTCTCGAGGAAACTGTAACACAATCAAACTTGGTGTCCCTAATACTGAAAAGCGAAGCGAACTGGTCAGTGGTCAGTACCCTCGCTAAAACCATAATATTGGGTGTTTTTTTTAGGGGTTTCTTTTTCGAATAGAGATAAAACTGGCATTTTGTGGTCAAAACTGGCAACTCTAATGTCATTTATGTTCAGTTTGGTTTTCCATTTCATCATGAACAGGTCGACAAAAGAACAAAGCTTGCAAATCGTGCAAATTTATTTCGAAAATAATGGTTCAGTTCGCGAAGTTTACCGCAAGCTCCGTCCATTTTATGGTCGACATAATCGTCCATCAGAGCAATTAATTCGGTTAACCATGGGTCGTTTTCGCACTACGTTTACTCTATGTGATAATACGCATCCACAGAGACGTCGAACAGTGCGCACCGAAGAAACAATTGCCGCTGTAGAGCAAAATGTTGAAGAGGACCCGAATGAATCGATTCGCCACCGTGCACAGCAATTGGAGCTTTGTCCATCAACTTTATGGAAGATTTTACGCAAAGATCTTGGCTTGCGACCTTACAAGATCCAGCTTGTGCAAGAATTAAAGCCGCGAGACCATGCAATGCGTCGTGATTTTGGTGTATGGGCCGAAAATGAGATAGATCTCGATGCTGATTTTCATCGCAAAATTTTGTTCAGTGATGAGGCTCATTTTTGGTTGAATGGCTACGTCAACAAGCAAAATTGCCGCATTTGGAGTGAAGAGAATCCACATGAGATCCTTGAGACGCCGTTACATCCACAAAAACTGACTGTTTGGTGTGCTCTATGGGCTGGTGGAGTCATTGGGCCATACTTCTTCCGAAATAATGCTGGAGAGTCAGTTACCGTTAATGGAAACCGGTATAGAGCCATGATAACCGACTATTTTGTTCCCGAATTGGATGGCAGGAATGTGGATGAGTTGTGGTTCCAACAAGACGGCGCCACATGCCACACAGCGCACGTCACAATCGATTTATTGAAGGAAACATTCGATGAGCGCATAATTTCGCGGAATGGACCTGTCAATTGGCCACCAAGATCGTGTGATTTGACACCATTGGATTATTTTCTTTGGGGATATGTGAAGTCGCTCGTCTACGCCAACAAACCAGAAACGTTAGGGGACTTGGAGGCCAACATTCGTGGCGTTATTGCCGACATACGGCCCCATATGCTCGAAAAAGCGGTTGAAAATTGGACCTGTAGAAATTGGCTTTATTCGAGCCAGCCGCGGCGGCCACATGCCCGAAATCATATTTAAACATTAATTTCATATTAAATCATATAAAAACATAATTATCCTTCCAATAAAGCCAAATTGATGGACATTAAAACGATTTTCTTATGTTTTATTTCAATTCGAAGTTCTATACCTCTAAAAAAAACACCCTGTAGAAGAACTGCGAAGATTTGAACGTTTGCAAAACATAGGAGGCTGAAAACAGTACTTAATGTCTATTTACTCCTTAAACGTCGGTTACTAGCCATCCAGTTTTCAGCTTAGTGCTGTTCATATGTTCTGTGAAGTCATGCGTTGCGGTGGTACCGCGAGTTTTACAAAGGGACGAAGTTTTAAAGCGGAGGTTCAGGCTTAGTGCGTAAGAAACGCACACTCCCACCTGCACGGTGGCGCCTTTTGAAGGTGCTCCCTTCGCAAATAAAAAAAAAAAATATAAAACCCTTATCTAACATTATCATGACTAACTTTACTTCACCCAACCTGACCTTTTCTAACCAAACCTAACTTAACCTATCCTACCCACCTTGCCTAACCTCACCTATCTTAATTATTCTAACCCAACTTATTCTTACTACTCTAACTATCTTAAACTAACCTTATCAAACCTCACCTATCCGCAGATAACCTTTTCTAACGCTAACTTGCCTTACCTTACCTCACCTTACCTTACCTTACCTTACCTTACCTTACCTTACCTTACCTTATCTTACCTTACCTTAGCTTACCAAACATCACCTAACATAACCTAACCTAACCTAACCTAATCTAATCTAACCTAACCTAACCTAACCTAACCTAACATATCCTAACCTAACCTAGCCTAACCTAACCTAACCAAAAACTAACCTAACCTAACCTAACCTACCCTTACCAAGGCAAAATTGACTGAATAGCTGTGATATATTTTATCTTTGGTTCAAGCTGAATTAAATAAGTATGTAAAAATATTTTCTAGTCGTATTTTTGGCTTTTTTTCTTTCAAAGCATATTTATGCTCCGTTTTTATATTTTTTAGTTAGATTTGTTGGTAAATGCATTTTTTTCCCAATACTATTTTTAATCATTAATCATATCATATCAAGAAAAGCAAAATTGAAAGAGTTTTCTCGTTTTTGTTCTTTGTCACCAGCGTTATCTTTCTGCTGTCACAGAAAAAATACACTTCCGTAAGGTTTAATTAAATTAATGAATATTCCACCATATAAATTAATTGTTCACTTTAATTAATGATCAACCAAAAAAAAAAAAAAATTAATTATTACTTCGTCTTCTATTGACGGGGAATGATTAAACGAAACAATATGAAACTCAAATATTTTCACAGCAGTTTCGAACATTTTTTTCACCTTAACAATATTGATGTTATTAGGTACAACAATACACCAACAACAACAACAAAAGCAACACCTTAAAAACCATCCTCCTTCACCTCTCAACCATCAGAGCAAACAATCAAGATCTGGTTAATCAAAACAGATGCACATAATCAGAAAAGGACGCAAAAAGAGGGAAAAATTGTGTGAAGCCAGACAATGAGATGGCAGCTACGCGAAGTGAAAATAAGAAAAGAACCAAAATGCCAGAAACAGATTGACAGCAAAGTTTTTTCAGAAACTTTTTTTAAGCTTTCTTAAAAATTCAAGACTGAGAGGTCGAAATGACAACAGGAAGGAAAAAAGAAAAAAAAAATAATTAGAAGCCACGTAAAATAGCTAATCCAAGTAATTAGGGGGAACAAGAAACAAAAGCTAGCACCTAAAAGCATGCTAAATAGTAAGCATTGTATTGTTAAGACAGTTTTACCCATGGCATTAACTTCCACCTTAGCAGTCACCATTTTGAATTGTTCTTCTCTAATGCCAAGAGCATATTTTCAGGTACTTCCTCTGTGTTGGATGTCTCAACACAATTTCTGGGCTAAAGCTAGCTAGGACAAAGGTAATGTTTATCAGCATGAAAATGAAATTAAGATTTTACATTTTATCTCTTTGGCCAAGTTAAATTTTTTAGGCTAGACCAGAGAAGCGGCACACATAGAAGCAAAATAATTTAATTGACTTTTCAGCATTAGTGATTACCAGGCCCGAATTGAAGTTAATAGTGGCCCTAGGCAACAAAAAAACAGAAAAACTTTATAAGAATTAATTTTCACTGTCGATCCACAAAATTTACCGTAGCGTCCATAGTCCATAGTCATAATTCCATGCAAGTTTTTTCATTTCTGTTGTATTTTTAGCGGTTGTAGAAATCATAGAAATCTGTAGAAATGATCTATATACCTATTGCGACCCCGTTCCTGAAGAGAACTTTTCCCAAAGATTGAACAGGAAAGATCTCATGACATTCCTCTGTAAATTACGAAAATGGTTGTCTGGTGAGTTCTTGAAAGTGCTGTTCAATTATTCCAGCAAACAAGCTGTCAGTATGGCGATCAGCGTTGTTCGCAGGTCTCTAACTGCAAGGTTTGTGCCTGAAAACATTGGTTTATTGAACAACATGTTACACCTTTCGCAAATGCCTTGTCTAATGCTCTGCCCGAAGTGACCCGAAGTGACACATGAAATTTTGATTTGTGGTCCAACATATGCATTTATCGATAAATCAAGCAACTGTCGTACATATAGGCAATCATTCTCGTTGCACAAAAGCAGGCATTTATAGAAGCCAACATTGTTGGAGGGAACTGATGGTTATATACTTGACATTTTTGAGCCTAATTTTGCAGATTATTATAATAACGATGCTGCCATTCTTCAAGAAATCCTCCAGAATGGAAAGACATTAGAGAAATGGGTTCAACATGGTGAAATTTTTTTAGTAGGTAAAGGTTATAGAGACGCGATTTTGTTATTGGAGAACTTTGGTTTGACAATGGGAGAGATTACACCATCATGTCTAGGTTTTCCTCGACTTGAGCTAGAATATCTGGAAGCTCTTACATTTGGCGTCTATCAGGTGAGTTTAGCCCCTGGATATATTCATGATAAAATTAAACGGGAGAGAGATGAGGAATTACTGTTTGATACTATATTTGATGAAAATAATCTAATCCGTATTGCTATCTATTCAAGAATGAGGCGAAGAATCACTCATTAAGTACTAATCTTGTACATTTCCCAAGACGAAATCTAAGATGATGAGAATGTTGATGCAATAACAGGGTATTACTGCAGTTGTCAGCAAGAGCCAGAATGCTTGGAACTTGCGCATACGTGGCAAGTATTATTTGCTACCTTGGATATGCCCAACACCAACCTGGATTGAAATGGCCACAAATATGCTGAACGCTACTGTGGATGCCGCGCATCGTCCGATCGATTAACCTCCTGATGCCCTCGGTGACACCATATGGTGTCTCGAATTATTTTCGCTAAAACCTCTGCAGAATAAATATATTTCTTGAAAATATGACCATAAAATGGCTTTAAGATACAAAAATATAACTTAAGAAAAAAAAAAAAAAAAAAAAAAAAAAAAAAAAATAAAAAAAAAAATAAAAATTAGAAAAATAAAAAAGAATAAAAAAAAATTAGAAAAATATAAAAACAAATTAAAAATTAACAAAACAATTAAAAATTAAAAATAAAAAAAAAAAATAAAAATTCCTCTTTCAAAATTCCAACATAGTTCGCGTTATCGAGGTTGGACTGTATACAGACACGGACAAGCGCGCACGTACACTTGCACACCCATACGCACATACATTCACACACACACACAACAAGGGAAGGAAGGTAAGATGGACCTACGAACTAATTCCCAATATTAAAACATGGATTAGTAGGAGGCACGGTGAAGTAAACCACCATATGACACAATGGCTCTCCGGTCATGGCTGCTTCCGACAGTACCTGTATAAGTACAAGTATGTTGATAGCGAATTATGCTTATACTGCAACAACAAAATAGAGAACGCAAGACACGTAGTGACAGAATGCACACTCTTCGAAGCAAATATCGCAGAGCTACATCGAAGCAGGCAAAATACAAACCCGTCGCAGATTGTACAACACATGATGACATCACAAGAAACATGGGACACAGTCAGCAGCATAATCACGCGTATTATACAAAAAGTACGCGCAGACGAGATGACACATAGAGTAGAAGACGAGAATAGGCCAGAGTAGTATATATTAGTATGGGTCTTTGTACTAGAGTGCAACAAAATCCTACACGGAGAATAGAAGGGGCTTATAGAACTAGCGACAAACACTAACCACAGATGACTAGTGAGCGTAAGATGCTCTGTCCGCCTTCCGAAGTAATACCGAAAGGTGGTCCCGGGGGGATGTACGGACCTGGGGGGAGGTGTTTTTAGCGGATTAAAGTTTCGCAATCAGGCTTACGATGCTTTTCACCTTATGGAAAAAAAAAAAAAAAAACAACAAGCGAAGGAGAGAGCATTTTTTACAAATCCGAAAACTACCAGCATTTTTTGATGCATTTAAGAAGTCGGATGTCACTTATGAAGTGACAATAGTCATTTCCGACATTGGATATGAATTTGGAAATCACGAAAACCCCATGTCAGTGAAAAAAAAAAACCGACGAGTCATTCTAGAGCCAACGATTTCTACAGTAGAGGTCCGGCATACCTCCGATATCCGTCAAGAGTTGCAATCAACTGTTGTGTTTGATGGGGATTTACCCATGTGGTAAAGGGAAAGAACAAACTTGAACTTACCGTCAATTCTTGAGCAATTCGTTTTGTATTCGTTCGTTGTTTCGTTATTTTTCATTTTATTTCGGCGTCATCAAAGAAAAATTTACCTCTAACTCTTGACGAGTGTAAACTGAAGCGTCAAGTTTAAAAGGGAATATGAAAAAAATCGACCGTCAACTCTTTACGTGTGTAAACCGGGTCAGATAAATGATTTTCTGTGTATATTTGATGGCCACAGAGCGAACACACAAAGAAAGTTCCATATAAACGATCCCCACAAAGTGAAAAGAAAAAAAACTTGCCACTTGACGCCAAAATAGAATCTTTTTTCTATTTTCAGTTTGCCGCTGACAGTGGGCTCTCTTCTGAGCGAGAGAACTGGTGGCGAATTCATTAGGAAAGAAAAAGTAATGCCAACATTTTTGTGGAAGTGGAAGATTCTTAAAAAATTCTCTTCATCATGGTTAAAGCAATAAAAGAGTTTTAAAGCGTCGAAAGAATTAAAGCAATAAATAAAGGAAAACCCATCAAATTTAGACAGGTTTTTTTAATGGCAACGTTTAATTGAATTGCACGAGTAAATAAGCAGATAGCAATACAAGCTGTTAACTCTTCAAGGCCTACACAAATATATGTATATCATTTTTTTTTTTTGTCTGAAATGAAAATTCCTCATAGCTCCATGTAGCTCGTAAAGCATTCATATGAGCCTACTGTTTGCAAAATCATGTTCGCCGTCTTGTTTGCCACTTTTGTTTTTTTTTTTTACCCCTTTTGAAATATTTTGTGAAAAAGCTTAAAAAACTTTTACTTCGCAAAAATGTGAAAACTCACACATTATGAGTGTTTGTCAAAAATTGTTTATTCCCAGAATTTGTTCATAATGCCAACTAACACAGTCACAAGTGTCAAAGTCAGCTGTCTCATTTATGCTTATTCAGCACAGCCTAAAAGACGCACATACATAAATAAAATAATTTTCAAAACTACAAAGGCTAAGTAAGCTTAGCGTGGTTAGAATAAAAAAAAAAACCTGTCTACTTAATGGGTTTAAGGGATTGTTTTAGACTTGGCAGGATACCTTGGAGTGGGTAAAGGTTATGGCGTCAAAATATGTTGCTAGAACATGCGAGTTTTTGTGTGTATGTGCTTATGTGCTATAGGAAAAATCACGTAGGACTTTGTATATATGTGTGTGTGTGTGTTTGTGTGTGTGTTGTGAATATATATATTTCTGTGTTACTTCACTGACAATGTTTTTGTTACATGCTGTGCTTTCAAGTAGGCGGCACAAGCAGCTTAAATCCCAGGCAGAGGCAATACAAAAAAAAGGTAAATAAATTTAATTTGATGCCAAGTTGTGGGGATTTTTCAAGCTCTGTATAGAATTCTAAAATTTCAGGCATATAACTAAATATATTTCAAGGTAAGCGAAGTGTCAAGATTATAAATGTAAAAATTTTATCAAGTAAAAAGAAAAACTAATTCTAATTCGAGGTGTGTTCAAAAAATAAAGAAACTTTTTATTATTTAGAAATAATATTATTTATTCATCTATTTTAGTGTTATATCCTTGAAAGTAGTGTTCATTAGATACTAGCACTTATGTCAGTGCTTCTTCTTAAACCTAAACACTTCTGGTACACGTCCTTTGGGATAGCCTTGAGCTCTCTAAACGATACACTTTTAATTATATCTATGCTTTCAAAACGAAAGCACTTCAAGGTTCTTTTTTATTTTTGGGAATAGAAAAAAGTGTTGCGGGGACATGCCTGGCATAAATGGAAGCTGCGGCAGGATAACAGTTTTATTTTTTTGCCAAAAATTCCCAAACAAGCAATGAAGAGTGAGCAGGAACATTGCAGTGATGCAAAAACCTTGAATTGTTTTTTTTGGAGGACGATCCTCACAAGGCAACGCGTGAGGGTCAAGGGGGCGATCTTCACATGGCAACGTGTATGACTGCCTCAACCTGGTGAGGCCAGCATTATCCATGTTGAACTCGTCTCAAGTCGGCTCAAACCTCTGCTTGGTGTCCTCTAGAAACGGCAAACTGGCAACCGTTAGTTTGACGGCTAATCTGAGAGGCGGGCTCCCCCTGCCTTTAAAGGGTTGTGCGTTGGGTTTGAAGCCCACTACGTAAAACAAAATTTCAATGAAACATATAAGAAATAAGATAAAAATTATCCCCAAATCTGATGACGACTACCGCTAACGAAAAACTGACAATGATTTACGGATATGCGCCTGGAACGTCCGAACCCTTAATTGGGATGGTGCCTCTATCCAACTGATAGATAGATATCTTAGAAAGATACAAAGCTGATATTACTGCAATCCAAGAAATGCGAAGGAAGGGACAGGGTTGCTCACGGCAAGCATCCTGTGATATCTACTACAGCGGCCATGCGGAGAAGCA
Source organism: Pherbina coryleti (assembly GCA_943735915.1). Taxonomy (NCBI): domain Eukaryota; kingdom Metazoa; phylum Arthropoda; class Insecta; order Diptera; family Sciomyzidae; genus Pherbina; species Pherbina coryleti. The sequence goes on from OX030949.1 coordinate 88,056,259, forward strand.
CGAATTTGGATGCGGATTTGTGATTGGCAAGAGACTACAGCATCATGTCCTGCGATTCACACCTGTGAACGAACGACTAGCCATAATCCGTGTCAAGGCAAGATTCTTTAACATAAGTCTGATTTGTGCGCACGCTCCGACAGAAGATAAGGACGATGAGACCAAAGACAGCTTCTACGAGCGCCTTGAAGAGGCCTATGAGCGCAGCCTCCGCCACGACATAAAAATCGTGCATGGTGACTTCAACGCCAAGGTGGGAAAAGAAAATATCTTTGGTCCAACAGTCGGAAAGTTTAGCCTCCACGACAATACCTCCGATAACGGAATGAGGCTGATTGACTTTGCCGCAGCGCGAAACATGGTCGTTAGTAGCACTAGATTCAAGCATCTCAATATTCATAAAGCAACTTGGCTGTCGCGACGCCACTGCAGAAAAAGACGCCGCCTACAAAGCCACCTTGCAGTCGGTTGTAACGCGTGCTGCTAAAGAGCGATACAAAGAGAAGAGGAGGGAAGAGAGACGCATTTTCAGGCGAAAGAAAAGAGAAACGGAAATGCGTGAGTGCGAGAAAATTGAGATGCATGGTGACAGGAACGAGGTCCGAAAATTTTTCGAAAAATTAAGACGCCTGGCCGATGGTTTTAAGACCGGAGCCTCTTCCTGCAAGGATGAAAATGGGAAGCAAGTGACAGATATCCAGAGTACACTGATGATGTGGAGGGAACACTTCTCTAGGCTTCTGAATGGCGACGACGACAACAATCCCACCAATAGAGATGATATCCCGGAATCCCCAATTTTGGACGACAGCGATGAAGTTCCGCTGCCCGACCATAGTGAAGTCTTGAAAACTATAGCTCGGCTTAAAAACAACAAAGCCGCAGGAGCCGATGGCTTACCTGCTGAGCTCTTCAAGAATGGAGGCGAACCTCTATTTAAATGCATTCATGAGCTTCTATGCAGAATATGGTCAGAAGAATGCATTCCAAACGATTGGAACCTCAGTGTGCTCTGCCCAATCCACAAGAAAGGCGATGCCACCATTTGCGCCAATAACCGTGGGATAAGCCTTCTTAATATCGCATATAAGGACCTGCCGAGCGTATTATGTGAAAGACTAAAGCCAATCGTAAACCAGCTGATTGGACTTTATCAGTGTGGCTTCAGACCTGGCAAATCCACCATAGACCAGATATTTACGCTACGACAAATCTTGGAAAAGACCCTAGAAAAACAAATCGACACACACCATCTTTTTGTCGATTATAAAGTCGCCTTCGAATAAGGAATCATCTATACTCCACCATGTCTGAATATGGTATTCCTGCAAAGCTCATCCGTCTTTGCAGAATGACACTGAGCAATACCAGCAGTACAGTTAAGATCGGGAAGAATCTCACTCCTCCGTTCGATAGCAAACGAGGTTTCAGGCAAGGTGATTCCTTATCGTACGACTTTGTTAACCTAATGATGGAGAAGATCATCCGAGCTGCTGATTAAAGACGCAGTGGCACGATATTCTACAAAAGTATTATGCTTCTGGTGTATGCTGATGATATCGATATTATTGGCCATAATACGCGCGAAGTCAGTGCAGCATTCTCCAGACTAGCGAAAGAGTCGAGTCGAGTGGGTCTTGCAGTGATCGCAGATAAGACGAAATACCTATTGTCAACAAATAAACAGACCCAGTGTCTTTGAAACCACGTCACTGTTGACAAGATCTCCTTCGAGGTTGTTAAGGACTTCGTCTACTTGGGATCCAGCATTAACTTTTTCAACGATGTAAAAAACGAAGATAAAACGAAGGATAACTCTTGCCAACAGGTGTTACTTTGGGCTGAGTAGGCAATTAAGAAGCAGAGCCCTCTCTCAACGAACAAAACTCACGCTCTATAAGTCACTTATCATGACCGTCCTATTATATGCAGCTCAAACCTGGGCGTTGAGCAGTTCTGATGAAAAGACTTTGGGAGCCTTCGAGAGAAAGATCCTTCGTAAGATCTTCGGTCCAATCTGCGTCAATGGCGAGTACCGAATTCGATGGAACCACGAGCTGTATGAGCTGTACGCTGACATTGATATAGTCAAGCGCATTAAAATCGAGCGGCTCCGCTAGGCTAGGTCATGTTGAGCGAATGGAAAACGACGCTCCAGCGAAAAAAATATTCGATTCGGTGCCCGGTGGTGGTCAACGCAGAAGAGAACGCCCACATCTTCGTTGGAAGGATCAGGTGTTGGATAACCAGACCACGCTTGGTGTTTCAAACTGGCGCCAGCAAGCGCACAACAGAAATGGCTGGCGCGATTCCTTAAACGAGGCCAAAACCGACTTACGGTTGCAAGCGACAGATAAGAAAGTAAGTAAGAGGGAACAATAAGAAGTTATTGGGTACTAAGTCACTTTTAGTACGAACAACTTTTGTTGGATTTTACTCAGTGTGAAAGACCCAAACAGTGGATTACTGTTTTGTTTCATAATTCGTCAAGTGTGATGACTGTGATCAGATGTGTTGCGAACCACCCTCGCTATATTTTTTTAGCATTTCCTTCTACCAATTGACTCGAACCTTTTTTTTAATAACCGTCAAATTATGGGATATCCAACGGGAACAAATCTTCCTGACGCCTAAATGCTCATGTAAAATCGAATATACGAATGGTAAAACCATCGAAATTTACGAGTATTAATTCCTTTTTTTTGCCAAAATACAATTCTCAAACCGCTGTAAACAGCACAATAAGCGCTGTGCTGGAAAATGTCAAATTTTCAAATGGAACTGACAGAATTCATCTGGCAATGCTTAGGGTTGCACAGGCGTACGACTTGTCAGGTAGCCTACGTATGCAAGCCTTTTTTGTATGAAGCGATAATTTTATGACATGTGGTAATTTCAGGTTTTTATGCTTAACGCCTCAAAATATGTAACATTAAATATAAAAACATCCAACGCCTTAACTGACTTCAATAGGCTTTACATGTTCCTTGTTTATTTTACTTTCCTTTTTTTTTTTTGTATAAAGCTCGTTAAGCTACAGTATTTAATGTTCTTCAATATTTAGCACATAAATTTACAACGCTCCTAAAAGTATGCATTCAAGTTGTAATAATTTGAAAAACCGTACCTGAATAAATGTTTGTTTATAGCGATGCGACATTGTAATAAACATCTTTGCATGAACACTTATACACAATTACACACACACAAACACACACAGAAACACATATTTGAATACATGTACTTAAATCGAAGTGTTTGTATGAGTTACATAAAATATTGCTATAAAATATATTTTAACCCTTTCCATTCAAGAAACGAATACGTATGCAAACAACGTACATGTGTGCGTGCAAATAAACAACCGCCAATACACACACACAACATCTACATATTTGAAGCCATAAACTTATTTTACTACGTTTTTATAAAAATGTATCTTTGTTTTTTATTTGATTGGTGCAACAATGAATTTTTATGCAGCATTCAAACATAAGTATTTATCTGTGCGTACGAGTGTGAGCATGTATAAATGTTGGTGTGTGTGTGGGGATAAGTTGTGCCCGAGCAGAGCCTGTGGCGCAAAGATTTCACAAACACACAATATATGCCAGTAGGGACGTAGGACAAGTGTTTGCTGTCAAACGTGATTTTCTTATAAAATGGGTGCAAACTAGGAGCAAGAAGTGGATTCCATTTCTTCTATGTGTGTGTGTGTGTGGGCTTGCACATGTATCCTTATCAGCGCTTACTGACGTATGCTTGTGTTTTTGTGTAAATAACTAACAAAAACTGCATAGTGTAAATATAAAATGCATTTGTTATCGTTGCCAGCCAGTCAGCAGCTGGTGTTCGAGTATTTTTAATGCATACAATTCTAAGACAATGTATGCAATAAATTTACCACTAACCGGTCTAGACGGTCTTGCTCGGGACGCTTTTTTAACCCTTTCATGACCAAATCAATTTGGAGGGTCCTTAGGAATACAGGCTGATACCTAAATACAGTCTGGTACACATTTTAAACTCCTATCTAGCTTGGTTTGTCTGTAATGAGATGCAATGATGCCTATAGGCAATATTGACATTTATGGTATTAGTTTTTATGTATGGTACAAAATAACACGGTGTAACAGTGAAAATAAACTCGGTTCGAGACATAGTAGAGGTTGTAGGCCTGGTTGAACATAAGATAACTACATACTTAGTTTTTTGAATATACCCTCAAAATCGGGATTTGTGGTCAAAAAACCGATTTTAGGTAGGTGCATGTATAGTTTGTTATGTAACTCCGTTATATCTAGCTCAATTTTAAAAATTTAAACATTGATAAAAAGAAGAAAAATATACCCTTAATATAATGCATAGACCGTTTTTTTACAAAAAGAATTGACAAAGTTACAGGTAAAATCATTTGAAAATTTCTCATTTTTTTTTAATTTTTTCAACTTCAACAACGTTTTGTTAACAAATTTTGTTTTGTGGCACTATTAGTTTTAGCAGAATTCTGAAAGCCTGTAAAATTTTGCGTTCAACAAGCTATCATTTACTTCAATTGGCTGAAATACAAATGCACTATCGAATTTTTAGTATTCGTAATAAAATACAAAAAAATGTTTTTTTGAGCTTTTTCGTTTATATGTATTATCATAAAGCTGGTGTATTGCCCGGATGTGACGGAACTGTTTTCAGTTTTTACCACAAACACGCTCCGAATGAATGGCGTTTGTTTATTGAGGGATCTTGCAAGAGTATGATTTATTTAAACACTTTTTGTGTGATTCTTGATATGTTAAATTCTGATATATGTATATCGCCGACTTAAAGGCTCTAACAATACTGTTTGGAATGCAAGGTGGATATACCAAGTATCCTTGCATTATTTGCGAATGGGATAGTCGAATGGGATAATAAATATAAGCAAAAGGAGTATCCACTGCGTGCTTCATTTCAAGTTGTCAAAAAATATGTTTTGAATACTCCACTGGTGCGACCTGAAAATGTAATCCTACCGCGGCCTCGGTAGTCGAGTTGGTAGCGTGCTCGACTGCCACCCCAGAGGTCCCGTGTTCGATTCCTGGCCAGGCCAGGGTCCTTCGCTTTTAACCTTTCTTAATTTTCTATCCTCATCTCTAATTAACTGAAATTAAAAATTCATCAATATTTACGACTTGAAGTTGTAGTTGATGGTAGAGAAGTTTGTGGATGAGCTTGCCTTGTAACTTGAATTGACTGAGGTAAAGGCATAACACTAGCGTCTGATTCAAATTCATATGTTTTTTTGGCTTTCCACCACGCTTAGAACATCCTACACGTGTTTCACTTGATTGCCCTTTCCTTCCCACTAATCTATCATCCCATTTTTGAACCAAGGCAGACTTGACTGAATAGGTTTCCACCTCGAACCAAGGCAGACTTGACTGAATAGGAATTCCACCTGAAATCCTTGGTTCAAAGCTAAAAAAAAAAAAAAAATATGATTGAAGCGTTTCCTAGGTTAAGTGAGGCCAAAATAAAAGAAAGTATCCTGCACGTTCAAATCTTTTATAAAAGTTATTTATTCATTTCGGTTATTCTAAGGTTTATTTGTGGGCCCACGAATTCGGAAGATTTTTTTGGACACTGATTTCGTTTCTAAATTAAATTCAGTTGAAAAAAAGAGCTTGGAATAGTTTTATTTCGTTATGCATTTATTTCCTCGGCAACAAGTCGAAATTACTTAGATGTTGTAAATGAATTTTTAAGTGCCTACGAAGAAATGGGCTGCAATATGTCAATCAAAATACATTTTTTGCACTCCCATATAAACTTTTTCCCGAATAGCCTTGGGCAGTTTAGTGATGAACAAGGAGAAAGGTTCCACCAGGAGATGGAAGCTATAAAAACCGGCTTTCAGGGAAAAAATTCCATAAGCATGCTGGCAGACTACTGCTGGTCCCTAAAACGTAAAATCGATTTTAATATATTTAAACGAAAAAGGTCAAATAAACATTTTTAGAAAAAAAAAAAATATTTGTATTTTTTTACGAATACTAAAAATTCGATAGTGCATTTGTATTTCAGCCAATTGAAGTAAACGATAGCTTATTGAACGCAAAATTTAATAGGCTTTCAGAATCCTGATAAAACTAATAGTGCCAAAAAATAAAATTTGTTAACAAAACGTTGTTAAAGTTGAAAAAATAAAAAATAAATGAGAAATTTTCAAATGATTTTACCTGTAACTTTGTCAATTCTTTTTGTAAAAAAACGGTTTATATATTATATTAAGGGTATATTTTTCTTCTTTTTATCAATGTTTAAATTTTTAAAATTGAGCTAGATATAACGGAGTTACATAACAAACTATACATGCACCAACCTAAAATCGGTTTTTTGACCACAAATCCCGATTTTGAGGGTATATTCAAAAAACTAAGTATGCAGTTATCTTATGTTCAACCAGGCCTACTACCTCTTCTATGTCTTGAGGCAAGATTTTTGATTTGTTTTCATTTTGTAACACCGTGTAATTTTTCTAATAAAAAGAAACACAAAACATTTTTCAGACCAATTTTTTATTGAAGTGGTAAGACACGAAACAATTTTTTGCGGACTAAAACATAAAAATACAAAGTGGGGCAAAAGTAATCACATTATTGGAACACCCTATAACTTTTGCAAATGCCGCCATATGTCAATTCGGTTTTGACATTTGTGAAGTAAACAAAAGCAGAATACAAATCGACAAGCCATGAATCGGTTTACTCTGCAAGAACGCGGAATAATTGTTTCCATTTTTTTGCGCAACAACTTGTCGGTTGTGTTGGCGCGGCGTGAATTTCGTCGCAGATTTCCTGGCCGTCTGACACCATCTGGACAAGCACTGCGGCGTTTGGCCACTCGCCTTGAAGAGACTGGGACAACATGAGATCTTCCCAAGGCTGGTCGGCCTCGGAGCAGCCGTTCTGCTGAGAATTTGTTTTCAAATTGCTGCATATTTTATACGTATTGCGCCCATAGCAACTTAATTTTCCTTCGTCTTTATAATTCACAGTAACTTTGTTGGACGAGAGAGTATGTAACGCAATGCAACGATTACTTACTAGTATTTCGAAATATGCCGTGAAGCAACGACAACTTTCGTAAGAACATAGTGATGATGAAAGACAGAGAACGCAGAACTGAAGGAAGGTTCGAGGCAGAATTGTTTAATGAACTCAACCACTCACTTCTGATTTTTGGTCCGGCAATTCCATTTTCATGTGAAGTTAAACAAATTCTCTTGACCTCGGTGAAATTTTCTAAACAAATAAATTGCTAGACAAAAAAATTCCCAACTAAAGTTTTATTGGGAATACGATTGCATTCGTTTAAAAAAACAAGGCCATTCAATCAGTTAAATTGTGATTGTCCTGCCGATAGAAACAACTTTGATATTTTATTTATTTTCGCAAGCTCGCAAAATAATAGAAAAACTCATAAAAAAATCACCCAGAAAAAAAAATATAAATAATTTTTGAACTCCAAAAAGTATGCAATGCTTAACATTGCATTGAATAAATGAATAAATGAAATTTCCTTTGCTAAAATAAAAAAAAACTTACTCGAGTGTTTTGTGCCCCGATTACGATCAACTTCAATTAAAGCGAAAGTAAAAAAATTAAAAAAAATATAAAAGTTAAAAACTTTTACCTTGCTGGCCATCACCCTCAATGGCGTCTGTTGGTTGCTCGACCTCGAGTCAGTGCTGACCTTTTGGCCTGCTTTAAGTAAGTGCTTCCTTCCTTCCTTTGTGCTTTCATTATGAAGAAAATTTTTATTATTTATTTTTTATTATTATATTGACTCAAACTTATTTTGTCAAATTAAAAGTAGCCATAAAAAAACTCACTTTATTCATGCATTTTATAATGTGCTTAAGTGTGTGTATCTATCTGTGTACTTCGCTCTGTGTCGTTAGTGTACATAACAATAAAAAAATAAACAACAATATTCAATACACTGCCTGTCATATTCAACACAAATATTTATATGAGCGAAAAATCGTTAATTTTCCGGAGCCCTTTGTAACTTAAACAAATTAAGCTTTTGTTAAAAGCTTGGCTTAAAACACACAAAATTTAATAAAAAATATAGCCTACATCAATTTTAAAATTGCAATTTTATTAAAGTGGAAACTGAAGAAGCATTCAATTATTTTAATGTATGTACGTATAATATAATAAATATCGATAATGCACCCTGTAGTCAAAATGGCATTTTGTTTTTTTAGCAAAGTTAACAACATTTGGCACAGTTGTTATATTGAAAGCAACATTGAGAGATAATTGTAAGTTTTGGAAACAACAGGTACAAGTTTCTTTTGACAAGAAAAAAACAGTTTGAAGTGAAATTTCTTTTATGTCACGGGTATCTATACTACTATTATATAAAAGAAGACTCACGTATGTTCGGCTGCGAAAAGCTTGAGAATGGCAGGCGCTATTTCAAAAATTCTTTTTCTCTAGGATAGCTATGGTGACCAGTTGGGACATGGGATATATAAATTTAATAACCATTGTTTAAATAATTAATTAAAATTCAAAGAGAATAACCATACAATTTCTTTATTCTTATTCTCAGAGAGAAAAAATTTTCTCATTAAAGCTCTGTGCATCTCAAAAAAAGGTTGTGCCCAAAGCTAATAAGGTAGAACATATGTATATGTAATACTTCTGTATTCCAACTCTGAAATCGAAGAGAGACAGCCATTACAACATTAGATGTTGCTGTTTGTGTTAGTATATTTGAATATATGAAAATTACTACACAAAAAATAAAAAGTCAAACCGTCACAGGGGCGGTTGTTATGAAAACGTTTGCCCCAAACATATAAGAAAACAAATCATATTTGTTTTTCCTAAATCACAGGTACGCACCATTATAAAACAATTATAAGAACGCCTGAAATATGATTAAATTTAAACAAACAAAATTTTAATCAAAAAATTCAAACAACAAAAATTTCAAATAAAAATTATTGATAATGGTAGCACCGCTCCTGAGTTTTTTTATTTTGAAATTTAATTTCCTCTATATATTTTCTCGCTCATATAACAATATATCAGCACTCTAACGTTGACGAATATATGAGATAGAACAATATGTCAAAATCGCTGTGAGACAAAAGCTCTATTTTCAAACCCTTTTTGAGCATCATATATAAAAGTCAACAACCCAGCGGGAAAATGAGAATTGATTAAAAAAAAAAAATCGTAAATGGAATAGATTCTTTTGCTTACATTTTAGAACGTATTCCAAAGAATATATAAATTAAAGCAAAACATATGAATTGGCATATATCAATCCAAAGTTTATATCAACCAATATATCAACGAATATATCAACCAAACAAATTTTGGCATAAGTGAGAAAAGCAACAGTATATTTTAGTTTGTTTTCTCATTTCCGAAAATGGATACTTTTTATTTAAAAGAATGCATTTAAAAAGTGAATAAAAGAATCGATTTCTGTAGCTATTCATATGGAAGCGAGAAAAGAATTTACTACTATTTGTAGGACGTCAGCGTCCCACCGGCAAAATGAAAATGGATTCTAGAAACAAAAATCGTAAATAGAATGAATTCTATTCTAGCATCTAGAATGAATTGCTAACATTTTGGAATGTATTCCAAAGAATATATACATTTATAGCAAAACCTATGAATTGGAATCTATCAAGCAAAAGTTTACTGATTCGTTTTTATTCCAGCCATAATCGATTACGACCCATATAATTATTTCTAATATAGAAAATGTTTTTAGATTCCTTGCTTGCTTTTTTGATAAGTGAAAAACGAACTGATTCTAAAACAAATTCTGGTATAAATGAGAACAGCATCAGTCTGTTTTGATATGTTTTCTTATTTCCGAAAGTTAATACATATTATTTAAAATAATCATATATGTAATACTTCTATATTGGCAGTACACTGTACTGTGAATGTACCCGAAATTGTGGCGTCCGTGGCGTAGTTGGTTAAAAGTCCGTGGCCTCTATGTCAACGAACCTGGAGACACAGGTTCTAATCCCAGCAGCGACAAAAAATTATTTGAATTAAAATGATTTTTCTGTACGGCCGCCACCTCTCTGCAGACAATGGCAAACCTCAGAGAGTAATCAAAATGCCATGTAAAGCTAATTGAGAATAAGAACATTCCGTTCATCGCCGTTCGGAGTCGGCGTTATACCTGCAGGTCCGGTTCACGGTCAATTGTGTACAAACTTAATAACACGCACAACACAATTGATTTTTTTTTATGTACTCGAAATTTAATTTTATAACAAAAAAACTCAGGAGCGGTGCTTTCATTGTCAAAAATTTCATTTAAAATTTCTGTTGTTTCAATTTTTATGGTTTAAATTTTGTTTGCTTGAATTTTTCTTTTTAAATTTTTATCATATTTCACGCGTTGGTCTTATAATTGTTTTATAATGGTGCGTACCTATGATTTATGCAAAACAAATATGTATGCTTTGTTTTGTCTTATGTTTGGGTAGATATTTTTCTTAACAACCGCCCCGTTGACGTATAGTAGTAGTATATTTAAATATACTAATACAAACAACAAAATCTTATGTAGGCTATCTCTCTTTGATTTCGTAGTTGAAACTCATTAAAAATTTAGTTTGCTGCCAATATTGAAGTATTACATACATGGTTTAATAAATAAGGTTGTCGCATGGGTGAGGGCGAGTTCCAATAAATGTCGAATCGAAGTTGACAACTCATACAAAATCTAAATGCGTAAATTGATAACATGCAAAGCCGATGAAGTTGTTGTTGTAGCTTTTCATTGATTTTGACAATTATGTGTACTGAGAAGAGAGTACGATCAGCCACGAGACAACCTAATTTATTCAACCATGATTACATATATGAAAAGAATCTATCTAAAAAGTGAAAAAAAAACGATTCTGTAGCGATTCCACTTAAAGCGAGAAAAGAATGTACTATTCTTTATAGGACATCAGCATGTTAAAAATAATCAATTCTAAAATCTATGCTGGAGAAGAGAATTGATTCTTTTTTCATATAAAATTGCATCTTTTTCCCGATGGGGTGTTAAAAATAATCAATTCTAGAATCTATATTGGAGAAGAGAATTGATTCTTTTTTCTCGGTGGGAAGGTCCACAAAAAAGAAAAAAAAGACAGCAACATGTATTGAGTGCGGTACCAATGCTGCCACCTTTTTGAATGTAAAAATACTGCCACTTTTATAAAAGCATCGACAAAAATTCCGTGTCGATGTTTTGTTGAAATGTTTTGATGAAATTTATCAGCTTAAACGAAAGATATATTTAATTTTAAAATAGCAATTCTCTAAGGTCGTCATATATTTTTCTTACCTCTGAGCTGATATTTTTACGTATAAACGAGATTTTTATGTATAGGGTATTTACAGATCCCTTCTAAAGTTGATATATAGTAACTTTAAAACGATACTTCAATTAAATTGTGAGAACCCCTACACGTAGTTCATTCTATAATTGACACGCCTTTTGAAAAGAGAAGCTTTCTTTAATTTATTGATTTTTCAATAAAATAAAAATACCTTTCAGAAATGCCAGTTTGCTACGAAAAACAAACATGTTGGAAAGCAAGGCAATTTTACCAGTTTGTGTTATCTCTTTTTTACATGCAAAACAAAATCAAAAATAATTACCACATGGCAAAATGTTTTAGAGTTAACAAACGGCGTAGTTAACACACCAGATAAAACAAAACTGTGAGTACCCCAATAGTCACAGCGCTAGGAAAAGTGAACCAATGCATGAAAAAAAATGATCAGGAAGATACAGAAAAATTATTAATTTAGTTATTTTTTATTACATGAGTTAGCTGGTTACTTTATTCGGATGGAACTACTAAGTCGCTCCAACACAAATATACAATTTTACCGAAATTCAAACGGCTGTATTCATAAAAAATTATGAGCCTCTTACAAAGCCTTCATAAGAAAAAAATCGAAAAAAAATTTAAAAACATTTTTCATGTTGAACGTTTCAACAGCTTTCAAAAGCTCTTTTAAATGCTTGATAAATAAGAGAATTTTAAAAATGGTTGAAACCTTCAATAAACCCTCGATAGAGCATTTTAAAAATTTGTTTGTTCTCATCTAAGCACAAAAAATATTGTCAAAAATGTATCAAATTATTTCAAAATGTATCAAAATCAAACAAAATGTCAAAAAGTGTTTGAAAATGTTTTTTTATAAATTAAAGGATTTTTAAATATGGTTGAAATTTAATTTTTTTTTAAGGTTTATAACACACCTTTCGTAAAGCAGTTTTTAAATTATTTGCTATCATTTGAGCACAAATATTGTCAAAAATAATTAAAATTCTTCAAAATATTTCAAACATTTGGAAAATATGTCAAAAAAATTTAAAATATATAAAAAAATTCCAAAAAAAGAAAATAAAAACAAGAAAATTTGTCAAAGATTTCAAAATAGTTATAAAAAAAAAATAATAGAATTTATCTAATACACAAACCATTATTTACACTCTTCCCACTTCAATATGAATACGGCTGTTAAATTTTAAGATTTAAAGTTTTTAATGATATTTAATATTTTTATCGCCGGCGAAGCAGCGGGTATTTGCTAGTAAGTACATAAAGCGATACGGAAATCGGCGTAAAACCGCTTTGAATAGGACTCTATCAAAACAAAGAGTTTAGAGTTTACTAAAAAAATAAGAGCGGCATCTACTTATGCAATGTTAGTCTAAAATATGGTTGTTATATCTGGAATTTTTGAATTCAACACAAAAACTTATCCGAAAATGAAAATGAAACATTAGTGGTCCTCATGAAAGCTCGCAAATTCCTCGTATACCACGTAAACCCTTCAAGTTTTCACTGCGTATATCAGCTGTTCTCTTTTTCCATACAAAAAGAGTTTACGCGGTGCTCGCAAACTTCACATGCATTTTCAGTTCGTAAAGCTCGTATGAATTGACTCCTATGACAACAGCTGATTTACACACTCGTAACCGGCAGGGTGTGTTCATGAAGTGGCTTACTCAAATTTGCGCATACACGAATATTCAAGATTGCGAGCTTTCATGAGGAACACTATTGTGTTAAAATGTTTCTATAGAAATTACTTTTTATGAAACTTAGAATAGGCAAATCACACAAATGATAACCAACAAGTAAAGCAACACCCTTATTAAAGAAATGTGGGAGTAAGACCTTCAAAATGATATAATTTGGTTGTGAAAGCACTACAAAGAATAAATGAAGATAATTTTACTTAAAGTGTTCCGACGAAAATATTCCAAAAAGTTTTATTATTGATACCCACTCGAAATCGATACGTAACTAAAACATTTTAATCAATTAACCGAAAATGAAATTTGAAAACATTACTACATTAGATTTATCGCAACACTGAAAAGATACAGAGTTAAATGCAAAGAGAGATATCTATGTTCTTGGCTTAAAGCTTTCAGACTAATGACACAAAGAACACCAAGCCTGACAGTCTAGAAAAAGTGGACGTAACATACCTATACATAAACAAAGATGAAGATGAAGATGAAGATGATCATGAAGATGAAGATGAATATGATGATGAATATGAAGATGAAGATGAAGATGAAGATGAAGATGAAGCTGAAGCTGAAGATGAAGATGAAGATGAAGATGAAGATGAAGATGAAGATGAAGATCAAGATGAAGATGAAGCTGAAGATGAAGATGAAGATGCAGATGAAGATGAAGATGAAGATGAAGATGAAGATGAAGATGAAGATGAAGATGAAGATGAAGATGAAGATGAAGATGAAGATGAAGATGAAGATGAAGATGAAGATGAAGATGAAGATGAAGATGAAGATGAAGATGAAGATGAAGATGAAGATGAAGATGAAGACGAAGATGAAGATGAAGATGAAGATGAAGATGAAGATAAAGATGAAGATGAAGATGAAGATGAATATGAAGATGAAGATGAAGATGAAGATGAAGATGAAGATGAAGATGAAGATGAAGATGAAGATGAAGATGAAGATGAAGATGAAGATGAAGATGAAGATGAAGATGAAGATGAAGATGAAGATGAAGATGAAGATGAAGATGAAGATGAAGATGAAGATGAAGATGAAGATGAAGATGAAGATGAAGATGAAGATGAAGATGAAGATGAAGATGAAGATGAAAATGAAGATGAAGATGAAGATGAAGATGAAGATGAAAATGAAGATGAAGATGAAGATGAAGATGAATATGAAGATGAGGATGAAGATGAAGATGAAGATGAAGATGAAGATGAAGATGAAGATGAAGATGAAGATGAAGATGAAGATGAAGATGAAGATGAAGATGAAAATGAAGATGAAGGTGATAAACAGCAAGTATAGCATTGATATGGTAATTATTAAAAAATACCCGGAATTTTTCAATTAAATGAAAACGGTTCAATTATTCATGGTCTTGAGTCGTGGGAATAAGAAAAATTCACATAGACCCATGTCGGATGAATATAGAGCTTGCAGAACGGTATGAACCTTACTTTTTTTTCAAACAGACACATATAAGATGACATGTGTGAGCCAGTGCGTGTCAGTTGTGGGTTTTTTAGAAATAAGACACCAACATCAGCTGCTCTCTCTCTTGTGCTCACATGACGTTCTGCGAAGACAATTTTCTTAACTTTTTCGATATTTTCGTCAGTCACACTGGTGGACAGATGCACGACCGGAACGAGGAAAATCATTAATAACAGCATGCTTTTGTTTTTGACATGGTCGAGTCCCCGTAAGCTTCCGCCTATAACATTTTGTTAGAAACAGAAAATTTCAGAACACCTCTTTGCTCAAATAAAAACAAGACTTATCGGCATCAATATTTTCTCCAAAAGTTAACGAAAGTTATATAATGCAAAATCGTTCATTAAGTTCCTTTTAATTTATTTATTCAGCATTTTAAACATTTTATTCTGCCTAATCGGAGACTTATGCTGATCAAATCTTTTTGTTTAAAAACAATGCTGACAACTTGGTTGAAAATTTGTATTGTGGTTTAAAATTTTCTGAAAACTTCTTAATGTAAAAAATGTCATAAATTCTTAGAAAAATCCGAATGAAGGTTAAAATATAGTTTGGAATCTTGTGATAAATGACAAAATAAAAAACTGTACAAAAACCAATTTTAAGACATCTAAAATGTCAGAAAATTATTCAATTTCCAATAACTTTGTAATAGATAATATGTCAAAGTAGACTTTTCTTAAAACAGTCCTGTTTTTTAAAAAAAAATATACTCATTTTTTTTACTGAACTGTGAACGAATTATTTACAGACGTTGAACGTTTCTCAGGTGTATAACTTTCTTACATATTTACATTGTATAAGTTGAAAAGCACTCTTATATTTAGCTTTTTTTTTTCTTTTTTGCACCTAAAAGTTTGCTGCAGTTTTTTAATATCATTTTAATCACCACTTCTTGAAAGCTACTGCTCTTCGCCTTGCAATATAAAAATATTTTATATGAAAATTCTACGAAATTGAACTTAAGAAGTGCCCTCAAGCGCACCGGTTCATGAAAATCATTCATTATGTCATTTCTCATAACACTGCGTTCGATGTCATATTGAAATTGTCATTTAGTAAAGTTTAACGCTTAATAAAATTTAATGTCAATATTGTTTGAGTGGCAATAGTGTGTGACATTTATGTCTATTGTATATTATTTGGTTATTTGTAAATAATATAAACCCAGTGTCTCTTCTGTGAGTACTTTAACACAGTTCAGCGAAATAAAAGTCTCTACGCCTCATGTTGCAAAGTACTATACAATAAAAGTTCTCATGAATCGTTGAAAAAGAAACGGGAATAAATTATTTTTTTCGAAAACACATATGTATATGTTTAACTGATCGATGGGCCAAATATTAATCAAAATCAACGAAATTATTATATTCGGGTGAAAACCAATAATATAATTGGCCACGATATCATCGAAATTGCAAACATATAACAATAATTAAAAAAAAATCATCATCTTATTTTTATGGCCTCATAGTTCCAATTATCCACGTGAGGAATCAACAAAAAATAATTAGTATTTTATGTTATCATATGACGAATAAATTGATTGATTGATTAATTCTAATCAATAATTCGTCAAAGTAATTATGAAACGATAGATGAATCAACAAGAAATTACGATGTTAAGTTAATGACTGAAATAGAAATAAGCTGATGATCACTGGTATTAGATGTTGTAATAAAAGTTATGATTAGTGCAATCAGAATTATAAGTTGAATAAGTTGAAAAAAAAACTTCATTAGGTTAGCATATGGTCGACATTATAGCATCCATACACCGAGGGGAAAAATCTTAAAACCAAAGAAAATATACTTTGCCTTTATGGGTTAGATTTTGCCCGAAAATAACTAATCGTTACGGCAAAGGCACACAGGTTGTTAAATTTCCATGAAAAATCTACTTAAAATCAAAGACTTAAGTTTATGGTGCAAAGACTCAAAATTAAAAAGTTGATTCCTTATGACTATCTTTTTATGTCCGCCTTTACTTTATATTACCCATTCCTGCCTTCCCATTCCTCCTTCCCCACCACTTACTATATAATCTAGTATAAATTATAACTTATAAATACTATCAATTGCATTATATACGACATATTGCCCACAGCACTATAAGCGTGTAACTGAGAACTATAAGCGTGTGCTTTTAAGAAAAATATGATTTTGTAGAAAAAAGTTCTTTAAATTTATATACTTTGTTTTTGAAACAATGATGCTTATCTTTAAAAAACAAAAAAAAAAGGTTGTTGATTTAACTTATTTTTTTCAATTCCTTATTAACAAAGAACTAAATCGTTACAGTAAATATTTCATCATTACGGCAAAGATGTTTTTCTTGGATTTAGCTTCAGAGAACTTCAGTCTTTTGTTTCGATTATGCACCTCTTGCTTAGTCAAAGAATAAATCCTTAGTGCAACGATCTTTTTCTTGTAGAAAAGATATTTTGGTTACAGTTTAACAACAACTTTTTTCTTTAATTCTACACTCAGAAAAAAGTCTCTCGGAATATGATAAAAAAGGCATCATATTTAGAGAAAAATGGTATAGAGTTTGCTCCAGAAAATGCTTTTCTCTAATTGTGATACCAAAAATTCCCTAAAAAATGGTAAAAAGCTTCCATGAAAAAGAGAAATATAACAAAAATATATCGTTCTTAGAGAAAAAGACTTTTATTTTTGAGAAATTATTTGTTTTTATTGAAGAAAATATTTCGCGTAGTGAATTGTTTATCTATAATAGAGAAAACTTTTCATTTTCTAGAAATTTTTATCCATAAATGAGAATTTTTTTATCTATAAATGAGAATTTTTTAGTTCGAGAAAAATACTTATCATTATAAGAGGCTTGAAATATTTTCATTTCCTACAAGTGAAGAAATATTATTTCGAATATGTGAACATTTATTCTAACTGAAGGAAATTTTATTTGAAAAAGAGAAAATTGCTATTGTCAAAAATAGAGATTTTTTTATGGAGAAAAGATATGGGTTTTTTCTGAGTGTAAGGCGTACAGTTTTCTCAGTGTAAACCGGGTCGGTCTCCATACAAAAAAAAAAGTTGATAAAATCCGCCACTAATATGAAAGCTTACCTCGGGAGTGTTTCATTGCTATAAAAATTTTTATCGTAGGCACCCTGTAAAAACCGCCAAAATCGTTTTTTAACCATAACTTTGTATTTTTTTGTTCGATCTTCAAATGAAAGATATCGTTAAAAAGGTATTGATGATTACTACAATTCTTTTATAGGTGCCATTGACCTACAACATCAAATTCGTTTGGTGATATCAATTACCCAAATTTCTTCCCCCCTAAATTAAAAAAAAAATTTTACGAAAATTAAGCTCACAAAAAAATAAGAAAGTTTGGCCTTGAAAGTATTAACATAAGAGTAATAAACAAAAAAGTTACGGTCGATCAGAGTTAAGAACAGAATTTTATTATACCATTTTCTGAAATTTCAGAAAAATACTAAACAATTAGTTTCTTTTATTTTTTTATTTTTGTTTTTTTTTCTTTTTTTTTTTCTTTATGTAACAAAAAGTCAGCCTTCTGCAGCTTTACGGAATCTAGTTGCATTCATTGTAAAGATCGGACAAAAATATACAAAGTTATGGTTAAAACACGATTTTGGCGGTTTTTACAGTGTGTCTACGAAAAAAATGTTTATAGCAATGAAACATTCCCGAAGTAAGCTTTCATATAAGGGGCGGACTTTTCAAACTATTTTATTCGACCCACTCTAGTGTACATGTAAACAAATTTTAAAACTTCTACACATAAATTAAAAAGCTGAAACTAAACCAGTTTTAAAAGGTCGCAGGTTGTGAGAACCATCCAATACAGTTCACACAGAGCTCACTTCGGCATGCTACATTCTCTAGATTTTAATCTCTATAAAACCGTAACATTACTTTCAATATAATCATTACTTTTATAGCCATAACTGAAATACCGACCTTGAGCACAAGCACAATCACAAAAAAAAAAAAAATAACTGGCCATTTCAGCCCTTGAAAGGACTTTGACCTAGCTTCTTATGATCAATTGTGTTGTGCGTGTTATTAAGTTTGTACACAATTGACCGAGAACCGGACCTACAGGTTTAATGCCGACTCCGAACGGCGATGAACGGAATGTTCTTGTTCTCAAGAAGCTTTACATGGCATTTTGATTACTCTCTGAGGTTTGCCATTGTCTGCAGAGAGGTGGCGGCCGTACAGAAAAATTATTTTAATTCAAATAATTTTCTGTCGCTGCTGGGGTTCGAACCCGGGTCTCCAGGTTCGTTCACATAGAGGCCACGCACTTTAACCAACTACGCCACTGACGCCACAAGCACAATCGTTGACTTAAATAAAACCATAAGTATAACTGAAGTCATAACCGTTACCATAACCGTACCTATAACTATAACCATAACCATAACCATAACCATAACCATAACCATAACCATAACCATAACCATAACCATAACAATAACCATAACCATAACCATAACCATAACCATAACCATAACCATAACCATAACCACAACCATAACCACAACCATAACCATAACCATCACCATAACCATAATCATAACCATAATCATAACCATAACCATAACCATAACCATAACCATAACCATAACCATAACCATTACCATAACCATAGTCATAACCATAACCATAACCATACCATAACAATAACCATAACCATAACCATAACCATAACCATAACCATAACCACAACCATAACCATAACCATAACCATAACCATAACCATAACCATAACCATAACCATAACCATAACCATAACCATAACCATAACCATAACCATAACCATAACCATAACCATAACCATAACCATTACCATAACCATAGTCATAACCATAACCATAACCATACCATAACAATAACCATAACCATAACCATAACCATAACCATAACCACAACCATAACCATAACCATAACCATAACCATAACCATAACCATAACCATAACCATAACAATAACCATAATCATAAACATAAACATAAACATAACCATAACCATAATCATAACCATAACCATAACCATAACCATAGACATAACCATAACCATAACCATAACCATAACTATAACCATAACCATAACCATAACCATAACTATAACTATAACCATAACCATAACCATAACCATAACCATAACCATAACAATAACCATAACCATCACCATAACCATAATCATAACCGTAACCATAACCATAACCATTACTATAACCATAACCGTAACCATAACCATAACCATTACTATAACCATAACCGTAACCATAACAATAACCATAATCATAAACATAAACATAACCATAACCATAACTAAAGCCAAAGTTCTGGTGGTTTTTGTTCAGAATTATATGTACATATTGTATGATATGCATTGTATATATATTTAGTACATGTATGTATAAGTGTATAAATATGTAAAGATGGGGTAAAATATGATACTTCAAAAGAAAATTCCAAATAATACCACATCTAGGTAATATCACTGCAATACCATCTCATTTTATGTTTAATTTACGGTTTTTTTTTTTTTTTTTTTTTTTGGCAACATATTCTTCATCGAAAATCAAAACGCGATATGGAAGATTTGGAACTCTAATTTGGTTTAAGAGGGTAAAATTAAAAAAAAAAACTACAATTCTGAAAAAATTTATAGAAACCAATTCAAAAAAATTTTTTATCAGCTATCCGATCTGGATATTATTTGTGATGAATATGTGAAAAATGTCTTAGGTATTAAGTGTCAAAATTTTAAGTGTCAAATTTTAAATGGTTAGCAACGATAACCACTCCCAATTCATTTTCGAAAGATATTGTTTATGTAGCTCCCTGTAGTTAAAACGCATACATGCAAAAAGACATTATATCAATAATTATACTGCGCAACAGACATTTTGGTGCCGGAGACTTTTCAGCTGATTATAGACAAATTGGGTATCCTGATTTCAATTATGGACTCCGTTTTTCTCCATCAGCTCGAGTTTTTGAGTTATAGGCAAAAACATGGAAATCAGTTCTTTTTCTGATAATTTTGCATCCAAAATGCATTTGAGATTAACTATCGAGAACCTTTTATAAAGTATCTTTTTGTTACTCAGTGTTATTAATTGATTAAATTTGGGTTGTGAAAAGGTAAACATATTCTTTGCGTAACAAAGCCTAGAACCCGATATTGAGAAGTAAATTTTATTCAATTAGTGGGCATGTCAACAAAAAAAAAACAAAAATATTTTGTACGAAGATTCAGAATAATGAATTGATGAAAGTACCACCATCGAAAACACACATCAATTACTCTTATGTTAATTTATCAAAAACAAAAAAACAAATTCACAAAATTTTTATTCACATGCCTTAATAATTGCGAAAAAATAGAGCATCAAAAATAAAAAGAGTTTTCCGTGTGACGTTTGTTGATGAGACTAGCGAAAAGTAACGCACAATGGGGTACTTGCCAAATTAAGGCGGCCAAAAATAATGTTTTCTAACATTGATTTAATTAAAAAAAAAAAATGTTCTGTTTTAAAGGATCTTTCGTTTGAAAAGGCCAAATTTGAAAAGTTTTAAAGCTGGCTTAACTTGACATTTTAGTTTAACAATTATGTGGACAAATTCAACTTTTTAAGTATTGATGAGAATGTTGCTATAGTGTCAATTAGGAAACGGAAATAATATGTTGTAAGTGGCGATGGTGTTTCATTGAGGCTTACTTCGTGCTTTATTTTTCTACAGCGTCTATCACTATGAGGCGTAGAATATATTTTTTGAAAAATGAACGAAGTAAAATTTTTTTCTTGGTGTCTCTTCATTTTAATTGGATTATTATGTAGATAGATTAGGATAATGTTTTAAAAATAAAGTCCTTTAAGACTGCTAAGCGAGCGGCCGTTAAATAATACGCATTTAAAACCTACACCTCTTGTTGATACACGCTATATCGCACATCCTCTTCAAAAGTGACACAATTCCAAATATTGAAATTTTCAGGAGAGTTAAAAAACTATTTCGTTTTCAAGCAACTTGATACAAAAAGAGGTTACAAAATGATTTTTTAAAAAATTAACGAGCAATCAGATTAAAATTAAATTTTGACAGTCGATGGAGATGTATATTACGAATTGATTTATATTAAAAAGTCAAAATTGACAAATTTCGAGTTGTATCACTTTTGAAGAGGGTGTGCGATATGTGTAAACATACTTCTGTTATTTCAACTGCGAAGGTTACAAATGCATCCATAAGTGTTGAGTCCTCAATATTAAAAATATATGAGTATCTTCCTTTTTGGTTCTGATAATAGACTCTTTCTTATAACTATCAAGGGAAGGAGAATGCAAAGAGTAAAGATTTGATACAGTTTTGATTATTAGGTTACAACGGGAGTACCTCAGAGAACAATTCTTGGACATTTACTCCTTACAATGTTTATAGTGACTTATTTACCGTGGGCAAAGATATGAAAATGCTCAAGCTTATTTTTCTTATCATATTGGATTTGCTGAAGATATAGGCTGTAGATTAAATAAAGATCTGGATGTTGTCTCTTAAGGGGAAAAATACATATAAATGCTCGAATATCAGTAATTTTTCATGAATTATTTTGAGGGTTATAAAATATTTAAATCATTTTACACTTTTGACATAATTTAATGACATGTGTCTGGTAATAAAAACTATTTTTTTTTAATACAAAATGGCGGCGGTCCCTCCACGAGGGCCGTTTTTTGCAGAAGTCGTAAAACGGCTGCCATCGCCCAGCTTTTCTATTGGTCTGAAATAAAAAAACAAAAAATATTTCGATTACTGATGAGTTTAGGCTATAAAATTGAAAAAAAGTACGAAATAAAAAATTTGGTAACCTTTTAAAATTAATTAAATCGTATTTTGGCCTATTTTTTCGACAGTTATTGCCCCCTTAAAATTGATTATTTATGCAAAATCTGAATTATTATAGGATTATTCTATGGGTAATTGTGTTGACTAAAACCTCTCAAAATTTCAGCCCGATCGGTTAATTAATTTTGAGCTACAGTGGCAGCCGTTTTTGAAAACGTAGTTTCGAGAAAATCGTGTTTAAAGTTTTAGTACGATAAAACCATTAGTTTTTGCGATCAATTAGCAATTCCAGGTGCATACAATAGCCCTTCAGCTTCCTCGAAAAGCTTCCAGTTGTTTCTGGTTCCTGGCAGTACATTTTACAGTAGATTTTACATGTATTTCTCCCCTTAATGATCCTCAGACAGTAATCTCTGCCTTAATGAAAAATAAAAATCATATATTTTGCCTATTTTTAAGTAAAAATTACTACTGGTTAATATTCTACCAGTACGAGTTGTGTTGGCAAGCATGTCTAGTAAGTATCTTTACATTTTCAGCAATACTGATTGTTTACTTTTTCTTCAGCTGTTGAAAGAATAACACGTGTTTTGGTACATTTCGGTAAATAATTATTAATAAATAGTCTATTGCGAATTTCTTTTGGCATCATAACAATAAATCTTTTTTTTATCCCCTGTTATGATACGTTTTAATAGTTCTCCATCGTTCAGAGACTCTTGAGGAACTTCCATTCGCCGATGTGTTTTGTCGAAATTTAATACTTTAGGAACAAATTAGTGCTGTAACAAGTTTCATACCCCATATACCCCAAAAAGCGCAAAAAAAAATCATGGCATGATCCAATTGATATGTCAACATCATCAGCATCTTCTCTTATTGTAATTCGGCGATCATTCATAATCAATTCTTTAACTTTTTTACCGTTTTAATCTAGAAAAAACTTATACCACCCGTAAACTCTTGTTTTACTCATAGCCGATTCACTGAAAGCCATATTTTTAACATTTCTAAGACTTTGCTGGTCCTTGTACCATATTTTTAAGAAAATTAAGTATATATGAAAATTAAAACCACGTGTTATTCTTTCAACAGGTGAAAAAAAAGTAAGCATATCAACATTAATAAACAAGTCGTGCCAATCGGACCAGTACAACTCCCAAATTTCAAAATTCCGTTTACTTTTTAAACCCACCAACTTTCGTGTTCAGACCACCTAAATTCTCAGAAGAATATATTGAACATTGGGTTGCCTTCGACTCTCAGCCAAATATGCCTCTAAATAAAATTAAAAAGATACGAAGATTCCAACTTATCAATAACACAAGCCGCATTACAGCATTTCAAATAGGATCTATAACTGAATAATCATCAACGTCATTTGTTGAATAGATAAAAAAACAAACTTAGATAAAAAAATTATTGTTGTTGTTTTTGTATGCCATCTTAAAGTAGACCAACAAAAAAAGAAAAGTTATACCGCTGGTTGTTATCCAAAAATGTTTGGGCACATTACGAAAATAAGAAGCAAAACGGGAATATGGTTAGAATTTATGCCGTTATCGTCGAAGTAAAGAGGATCGGTCAAAAAATAACGAAACTGTAGCATCCAAATATCAAAATCCACTCAGGAAATTTGCTTAAAATGTTCACAGTATGTTCTCAATATCGTCGCTCGTATGACTAACTGACGTATCTGAAATTTCTTAATTGTTCAGGAGAGCAGTTTTTCTTTTTTCGTTTATGTGTTTTAACGTATAATATATCAGATACGCTCAAAGCCATTTACGTTTTTTAGTCAAACTGTTTTATTTATAGTTTTAATATTTTCTGACATAATGCAGTATGACTAAATAAATATATTGACACCTTTAACTCAATTTCGCAAAAAATGTTAGTTACGTCGGTTAGTCATACGAGCGACGATATAAGCAAAAACAAAATTTTTTTTCAAAGATGGGCTAAACAAACTAATCTTCATTTTCATCTGAGAAAATAGTTCAGATGGCTTATGTGTGACATGCAATTCATGTTCGTGGGGGGTTAAGGTGATTGGTTAGTATTTATTTAAATAAATATATTTTGCCGCCTAATTTAATCAAATACCCCACAGTGCCATTGTCGTTGATTTAATGACAGCAAACAACAGAATTTCTTCTCGAGCACAAAAAAGTACTTAGACACACACATACATTAAAAACACTCACACATATCGAATTAATTAATGAGGAAAGTGTCATTAAATCAATCAAACTGTGATGAAAATTAACTAATTCCAAAGTAAATAAACAAAACAAAATAAATAAAAAAAAAAAAACAACAGAATAAAACTTACATCAAAACAATTGAAAAGGAAGGCGAGTTAATGAAAGCGAGGAAGCGATATATGTATGTAGCTGTCGTAAACTCATTAAGTGAATTATGTGAGTTCTTGTGACTTTCCATCAAGTTGATGAAGGCGGAAGAAGAGTGTTGATGGTGCTGTGTTGGCTGAAACTTGCATTTATTGTTGTCGTTGTTGTTGTTGTTGTTGTTGTTGTTGTTGTTGTTGTTGTTGTTGTTGTTGTTGTTGTTGTTGTTGTTGTTGTTGTTGTTGTTGTTGTTGTTGTTGTTGTTGTTAATGATGTTTATAAAAATTATCAACCAAATTGAAAACAAAGCTTATTAAATTTCACGCAAAAACAAAAGAATGAGATGGACACATGTTTAGTTCAAGCAGGAGCATTAAAATAAAGAGATGAGCAAACAATGAGCTGGTCGTTTATTTGGCTTAAGCAATTGTTCATTTCATTATACTTGCTAGCTTAGGGCGGAAGCGGATGTGAACTTGACATTTACGCGATTACAGATAACATTTCTAAGCCTGTCAATATATCAATTATATTTACATGTGTGCGAGTTCAATCTGTCCAATTTTATTCTATATCACTTTCGCACAAAACGTACTATTGTCAGACAGCATAGAGCCGAAATCAGTCGACAAACCAACTTATGTGCCTTCATTCGTGTGCTAATAGCTCAATGTAATCGAATCCATTGAAGCATAACTCACTGATATGTTTTTCTCGGCTTTTGCCTAAGCTGGATAGATTTATTTTCTTAGACAACGTTTATGTAGAATGCGATAAGGCTGATGCTGAAGCTGGCTAGCGTTGGTGCTGGCTAACGCTTGCAGATGAGAGCAGCTTCATTGAGCTGGCGGTGTTTATAGATCGTGCTTGTTGATTGTAAATGGTAAAAGCTGTATTAAGATGGTGATGTTTACAGTAAGCTCTTGTATTTTTGTCTGGTTACTCTTTTGTGTTTCGGTTGCAAGTAATATCGTCAAGTGTGTAATTTGCGAAGTCAATTAACATTTAGTGAAGAAGGTTTATGGATTCTTAAAGTCAAATTGAACTTTTTTGTATTTTACACGCAAACCTTGATTTGTTGCTCAGCTATTGATTTTTCAATTATGAACACCCTTTATATTAAGGTCTAGGTTAAATTTTGTCTATTAGAACTACATAATAGCCTAGGCAGAACGTACCGTGTCTACGATTAGCGGCGCTATGCAGAATATGGTTGGAAGAATGCATTCCAAACGATTGGAACCTCAGTGTGCTCTGCCCAATCGACAAGAAAGGCGATCCCACCATTTGCGCTAACTACCGTGGGATAAGCCTTCTTAATATCGCATATAAGGTCCTGTCGAGCGTATTATGTGAAAGACTCAAGCCCATCGTAAACCAGCTGATTGGACCTTATTAGTGTGGCTTCAGACATGGTAAATCCACCATAGACCAGATATTTACGCTACAAAGTCTTGGAGAAGACCCTAGAGAAACAAATCGACACACACCATCTTTTTGTCGATTACAATGACTCAGGTGTTACTTTGGGCTGAGTAGGCAATTGACAAGCAGAGCCCTCTCTCGACGAACAAAACTCACGCTCTATAAGTCACTAACCATGCCCGTCCTATTATATGCAGCACAAACCGGGACGTTGAGCAGTTCTGATGAAAAGACTTTCGGAGCCTTCGAGAGCAAGATCCTTCGTAATATCTTCGGTGCAATCTGCGTCAATGGCGAGTACTGAATTTGATGGAACCATGAGCTGTATGAGCTGTACGCTAACATTGAAATAGTTAAGCTTATTAAAATTGAGCGGATCCGCTAGTCATGTTGAACGCATGGAAAACGACGCTCCAGCGAAAAAAATATTCGATTCGGTGCCCGGTGGTAGTCAACGCAAAAAAGGATACCTACATCTTCGTTGGAAGGATCAAGTGTTGGACTGACTACTTTTGGTGTTTCTAGAAATGGCTGGCGCAATTTCTTATACAAAGCCAAAAGCGACCAACGGTTGTAAGTGCCAGATAAGTAAGTAAGTAAGTTTTGACTTATAATTCCGCGCATAAAATAATAATTTCAGCAACAAGTAGTTTCAAGAAAAACGCATCAACAGTCTACAAAAAATATACGATTTTGTTCATTGTTGGCGATTAAGGAGTTCGAAGGAGTAAAATTCGAAAGTTTTCTTTTGAAGCGAAGCTTTTTACGCCTCGTTCTGCGATTTGGTAGAGTGAATTCAGAAAAAACGACACTTTTTTCCGACACCTTTTTTCTTAGAATTGATATTGTTTTTTGCTTGCATCAACTGAACCAGAAAATGTTAAATTAAAAATAATTTCTTGCCCGCTGCAGGAATTGAACCCACCACAACTCACAGTTCTATCGATTGTTGGTACTTTTCTCTAACCATTACGCTAAAACCCTTTTTTACATAATTTTGTTGATTCAGTGATAAACATTAGCTAAAGCTATGTTTGAGCAGATCACTATAATCTATTACTTTAAGAAAGGGATTGTGTGTTGGCTATTCTAGGACTGTGTATTGGCTAGCCAACCGACAAAAGTAGCAAACAAAACGATCTAGAGCAAAGATAACTAAATTTACCGAGCTATGGTTTGAATCTTCGGTTTGTCCATGCGAACTAAAAGACCTAACGAACTAAAAGAACGAACGAACTAAAAGAAATATTCACTAAGGATTGTATATTAGATGTTGTTTCTACTTCCTACTAAAGGTCGTTATAAATATCGTTAAAAATAAACAACCTGTAAGTTGATTAAATTGTAACAAAATTAATGATTTTTGTATATTTATTCCCTACAACTGAACAGGGGGCTTTAAGGGAGGGCCGAAGAGGGTTAATATATATGATATATATACTTTGTTATTTTAAAATTTTGAATTTAAAAATTATTTTAATCGAAAAAACGCTATTAAATTATCAAATCTATGAATTTGCGAAAATGCTTCGCTTCTCTCGTGTGTCCAGTGACGCACCTGTGTTTTTTTTAAGTCATTGAGGAGAATGCACCTTAACTAAGTAATTTTTTAATTTAAAGAAGCACACAAAATCGAAGTCCTTAAGAAACCAAGCACCCAAGCATCTAATAATTGCAGGCACAAGCTAAGGTTCAATAAAAAAATATCAAAACAACCACAACTGCTTCCAAAAAGAACTTGGAAGCACAAAGTTCCATGAGGATTAAAAATTCTAGGCAAAAAATATTCTTGAAATAGAAGAAGAACTAAAAATAAACAATTAAGATAAAAGAAACGAATACCAAGCAAAATGAAAATGCAGTAAGACAAAACAAAAACAAAAATTCAAACGGATTTAAGCAGCGATATAGAAGATGACATCGCTGAAAACTATTGCACAAGCAGCTTGAAGCTCAGAATCTGCTCGCTTTCAGCAACGGTTGCCAGCTTCAGCACCAGCTTCAGCATCAGCTTCAGTGTGCACTATAAACGGCCCCTAGATAGCTTTTTTTCAGTGTTACATTCATTCAATCATTAAACTTTTCATCTTCACATAAAAAAAAGGAACAACAGCATAGACAAGAAGAACGCATAAAGGCTGAACTTTAGAAAAATAAGGATAAGCCGTAAAGGATACAATGTGTGAATAATGTGTGAATATAAAAATTAATTAATAATCTTCATGTGTATGTGTGCGTTTATATTGTGTGGGTGTGTGTGTATGTATCTATAGCTGTTCCTGACATTGTGTACGTATGTGCTTGTGATTAAGATGCTAATAAAATAAGAAAATGGAATTGAAGAAAATGGCAAAATAAAAAAAACCAAACAATACAAAAAAAAAATAATAGCTAAGTAGCAAGTAGCTATAAAAACTTAATATTATATTTTATTTGTTTTTCTCTGCCTTCAATTTGCTCGTGTGTTTTTACAATGTTTTTATCTTTCTTATTTACTGTCTAAGTTTATACCAGCATCGAATGCCGGGTTAGCACTTAGAGGATATAGTGGCTAGAAGCTCAAGCGATAAGCAGTATTGAAAAAAAAAGGCTTTTTAGTCAGCAGCCATTGCTTAGTAGAACGTTACGAATTGTAAGCGTTAAAGTAACAAAACTAAGTTTTTTTATATTTATGGTTATATACGGGATTTCTCCTCCTTCAAACTTAGTCTTTTGAGACAAGAGTTTCAAAAAGTAACAAGCTGGAGCTTATTTTGCTTGACTATTAAAGTTGATTTTTAAAATTATTTATTTCAATGCCATTACCTTTCGACTATTATTTCATTGGAATTATAAAAATATACTCGAATATATATGGGGTATAACTTTTTAACAAAAATTAAGGACAATATTCTGCCCTCACAATAGGGGTACTACTATGGAGGTTACATTTAATGGTTTTCCATTTTAAATAGTCAACCTATGGTACTTTTTTTTACAACAAAGTTTTCTATACAACAAAGGCGAAAGGAACCTTTTTGTTTTTTATCAGGAGAGAAATATTTTGTTTTTTTGTTTTTTGTCCTGTGTAGCCTGAGTAGCAAATTGTAGCTAATTCGAGTTTGAGTTACGAAGTATGAGCTTAGGTTAAAATGTTGCCTTCAATTTTCCTACCATAAATATATACTATTAATATTGTAGATACAAAAAACGCAAAGAAGAGAATATTACCAAGCTGAGTGCGATATTTTGTTTTTTAAACTAAACCAAAGCTCCGGGGAAGCCTTCTATAAAAGCAAAAGCTTTGTGTTGATTTGGAGGAAGGGTGATAGTTAGGTGGAGGGTGGAAAGATGGAGAAGTGTTGGTGAAGATAAGTTTTAAATTTACATAGAGCAGAACTGCCGGGAAATACGATCGCAAGGAGATTGTTCCAGAATTTTACCAGACTGCAGAACGAATTATCTCGGTAATGCGAGATTCTATTGGGCATCAAGAAGTATAGGAATCAAGAATGATAGAAACAAGGTTACGCGTTCCGCAAATGAGAGAGAGAGAGCATGACGTCACAAGCGATATTGTCAGACTTTGGAACAATTTTAGTTTGGGGCCCACGCCTAAATATTTTCTTGTATTATTTTAATAATATGTATATGGACCTCCTAAACCTATTGATATAATAAAATTTTGTTGATCTTGAATAGTTTAGGAGATAAAAATCTTGAAAATTTAAAAAAATTCATATTTTTCATATACGAAAATATGCATATTTTTATACAGAGAGTAGTTATTTTTACTTTACTTTTCCGAAAGATTTTATTTTCAATTTCGTCAATTTGCCTAAGCGATCGCACATTTGTATACGTTTTTGTCAAGCAAAAGTACTGTGTGACGTCATGCACTCAGTTGAGAAAGAGAGCACTAGATAACGGGACTGCGGAACGTTTAATCTTGTTTCTATCATTCTTGTATAGGAATGGGTTTGGTGAGCTGTCCAAATAGATCTGAGAAACACACGAGCTGATGTTGTCAGGTCATATTTCCCATGGTAGTACCTGTACAAAAGGCTTAGGCAACCACCAAAGTTGAGAGAAGATAAAATGCATCCTCTATTAGATATATCGCACGTTGGTAAAAAAATATGATTTTGAAACCTCTGCCCAATAGTGCGAAAGAAGACATTTTTTTTTTATTTTAAGTTTTTAAAAGCTTGCTTTTGTAATTAATAAAATAAGCAATTATATCGTCCCTTTTACAAAACATTGTTTAAAAATGAGGACGAGCATAACATTAAAATATTTAGGGTAATAAGAAGGCATGACATAACATAACATAACATAACATACAGTGGGTGAACATATTATTAGAGCCACTTGCATTTTTTCACAACTTCTCACTTTACGTTCACGTTTGCAATTATAGTTGAACACAAAAGGATACTTGTACATATCGACGGTGCTTACGAAAAAAATCTTCCGACAGAAAATTGCGGCGAAGAAAAAATCTCTTTATTCAAAATGCGGCGAAAAAAAATCACTTTTATCAAATTCGGCGAAAAAATTACTTTTATATAAACATCATTTTATAGAGTACTGTAAGGAATAATAAAGATGAAATAATAAATAGAAATAATTATTTGAAAATATAATTTCTTTTAGAAAAATTGTTCCCACTCCTTAAAAAATGCAGCGTTGTTAACGTCACACTCTGAAAAGAGATTTTCTTCGCCGAATTTTAAAAAAACGGATTTTCTTCGCCGCATTTTTTGATATGGTTTTTTTTCGCCGCATTTTGTAAAAACAGATTTTTGTCGCCGCAGTTTAAAAAAAAGGATTTTCTTGATCGCGTTTAAAGAAGAGATAGTCTTCGTAGGAACCGTCGATATGTGCTCATGATATTTTTAAGACATAACAATGTTTTTAGAAAAAAAAATATACAGTTGAAAACACTCCTAATCTCATAATGTGGCAAGTCGACGTAATTTCGTAAGAGTAGCCGCTATTTCGTTCGAAAAAGCGCTTCAATGCAACGTGGTTCAGTTGTGACATAATTCAAGTTTTTGAAGTTTTTATAAGAACACTCCTACAAAATACTGAGCACTCTCAAAGAAAGATAGAGTCAATTGCTTCTGTTTCACGAGCATCAGTGGACCGAATAAAAAACAAAAACTTTACAAATAAATGGACTTTGCACCAAAACCTTTAAAGAAATGTGGGCGAGAAAAAATTACGAACTCCCGTGACGAAAGAAAAATTAGAGAAATTTGCTCGGAAAACAGGAGTGCATCTCTTCAAGCACTCACGATTATTATGCAGGATGCTGGGATTCAAATGTCTTCTATGACAGCTGGTCGACGCATGAAGGACTTGGGCTTCGCATGTCGCCGACCTGCAAAAAAACCATTTCTTACATCGGCAATACCGCAAAAACGTCTAAATTAGGCTAAAGAACAGGAAAAGTGGACAATAGAAGTCTGGAAAAAGTATGCAAATTGCCTATCCTTGAATTCAAAATTTTATATTTGTTTCAATAATGAATTTACTTTGACAATAAACAATTTTTGAAGAATTTATCGAAGGTTTGCTTCTCCGATGAATCTTCAGTTCAGATTTTATCTGACAAAATCTCAATTCGTAAGGAGAAGAGCTGGTGAGAAATTTAAAGAGGATTTTT
Organism: Pherbina coryleti; assembly: GCA_943735915.1. Classification (NCBI taxonomy): domain Eukaryota; kingdom Metazoa; phylum Arthropoda; class Insecta; order Diptera; family Sciomyzidae; genus Pherbina; species Pherbina coryleti. Next base: position 88,088,127 of record OX030949.1, read on the forward strand.
CATTATGAAGCGATTAAAGCTTCCTCTAAGCATCATGGTTTGGTCAGTCATTAGCAGCCAAGGCACAGGCCGCCTGTACATTGTTGAAGGAACGCTGAGACAGGAAGAATACATCAAGGTTCTGGAGACAAAAATGCTACCCTAAGCTCAGGAATGGTTTTCAAACAACAAATTTATTTTTATGCATGATACCGCTCCTTGTCATAAGGCTAATAGAGTCAAAAAATTTCTTAATGACAAAAAAGTCTGTGCTCTTGACTAGCCCGGAAATTCTTCGGATCTCAACCCTATAGAGAACCTCAGGGAACTCATGAAGCGCGAAATTTCCAAGGAATTCGTGACCGATAAACGCCAATTAATAGAGCGTTTGATTGAAGTGAATCTATAAAATTCAACTGCACCAAATGCACAGAATCTATGCCTAAACGAGTAGCAGCAGTTATTGCAGCGAAAGGTGGAATTAGAGAATATTGACAATAATATTTTTTTAATATATTTTTCGTCAGTTATAAAAGCTTAATGTTCATTTTTTCTAGGCTTTATTACATTACTTTTACTAATAAAATAATTGTGATGCATAAAAATCGACTATAATGCATTTAATTTTACCTGAATCTAAGAAAATAAATTTTTTAAGGTAGCTCTAATAATATGATCACCCACTGTAACATAAAATAACATAACATAAATTAGCATAACATAACATAACATAACATAACATAACATAACATAACATAACATAACATAACATAACATAACATAACGTAAAATAACAGAATAACAATATATAATATAAAATAACAAAACATGACGTAACATAAAATAACATAACATTACATAACATAACATAACATAATCATAACATAACATAACATGACATGAGATGACATAACATAACATAACATAAAAAACATGACATAACGTAACATAACATAACATGACATGACATAACGTAACATAACGTAAAATAACATAACATTACATAAAATTACATAACATAACATAACATAACATAACAACATGACATGACATGACATAACATAATATAACATAACATAACATAACATAACATAACATAACATAAAGTAACATAACATAACATAACATAACGTATCATAATATAACAATTTTGTGATTTCAAAAACAGGCGTATAATAGAACGTAGACAAGAATAAATTAAATTATTGATGATCGTTATTCGTTATAAAGCTTGGACTTTTTGAAATATATTATTATAACTGCCGCCTCGAAACCTATTAGCCATTCGATCGTTTTGGGGTTATTTTTCATTACTTTTTACACATTTCGGGCGATATCTCGGCAATAACTGAACATTCGTCCTCACAAAAACACAAACTAAAACCTCCACAAAAAACTCTCACCGAAGGAAAAATAATTGGCCTCATCACCAGAAAAATTTCATACAAAAAATCGTCTTTCACAAACTGTTGTTACAGCACCAATTGGTCGAATCATCTGCTATGTGAATGTTTAGCAGGCTTCAATTGTTTCACGAATTTTTTGCGGATGCCGGTGTAAGTTTTGGTGCAAAATATGCCATAATGATTCATAAGATAGGCCTAATTGCTGCGAACTTCGGACGGAAGTCCATTCTTGAGTCAAACAATTCAGACAGCTATATTTTCCACTAAGAATACGAAACGGTGATGCACAAACCTTTGCACACCCGTGACGATTCAAGTTTCTTTCAATTTCTTGCACAGCAGGACGATGATAAATGCCATATTCTCCCCCGTAACCGAGTTGGGTGAGTTTGTAACCCCAATTAAACTCTTACAGCCACTTTTTCTATGTGTATTGCGAAAACCCAAATGAAAAATGTAAAGAATTGACATGGCCATAACTTTAATCTTTAGAACTTAGCAATCGAGGAGTACAAATGACTGTATTATTTCACGTAAATATATTCTCAAATTTTTGTTGAATTTATTTTATGTTAAATACATATTTCTTTTCCCCTGAGAAGACGCGCAAGTGTGCAACTCTTGTTGACATTATTGACTAGAATAAAAAAAGAAAAACAAGGTAAAAAAAAACAAAAAAAATAAAAAAAAAATTGTGTTGACAAAGTTTCGCTTTAGTTTTCTAGCTCATAAATACTTGGCTATTTGGCTTATAGTGTCTAAGAACAACAATAAAAATACAACTTTTGGATACCTTTTATGCATTAAGAATTCTCTAGTTAGCTTAGTTCTGAACTATTTTGGTTATTTTTGGTTTGGTTTTTGTTTTTTAAACATGGTGACCCTTAATTTTTCGTTGATATGACGTTTCGATTCTTCAGAGAATTGCTTAATACATTTTAAGTGGCGACATTAACATGAGGGCAACAAAAACAACGACCACAACAACGGAGACGATAACAAAAACAAAAACAACAACAACAACAACAACAACAACAACAATGATGACAACAACAGCTTTGACAGCTATTGTGTGAAGAAACATATCTATTAAGAACTTATCTGCCCTAGAGTGGTCCTAAAACTGCACACAAACACACACTTACATACACATACGATAGGATCATCAATAAAACATCCCTTGACGGTTGATTTCTTTTGATATCCAAAACTGAAATCATCCATAATTTGTTCATATTTATGTGCATGGGTGTCTGCCGATATATGCGTGTAGGTATGTATTTGTACTAGATGTGAGTGTTTCAATGTGTGTGTGTGTGTGGCAACAAAACATTGACAACTATTTATATCAATAAATACACAAAGGAATCAAAGATATCCTGCCTCATGCTGTCCCTCCTGTTTGTTATATTTTTTATTACTTTTTCCCAAGTTTTGTGCTTGTGTGGGTTTACATTTATATTTTCTTTTTATTCCTTGTAAAGTTTTATCGATTGCTGCTTATTGTCGCTATTTACATCATCTTCTGCTTCTGCTACTCTGCTTCATTGCATGGAAATTCATTGCGAAATCGTTCAATAAATAAGCTCAATTTATGCGGTACAGACAAAAGGCTCCAAATGATATGGAATACAGGATGGCCAGGACTGTAAGCATCGTTCTACTTGGAAAAAGGACTCGTTAAGGAATCCAATCCAATTTTTAGCGATTTATGCGAAAACATTCGCAGTTCAGCATGAAACGCGATTGGATCATAAAGCTGCAAAATTAAAGGAAATTGATATTTCCAGAATAACCTTCAGAGAATAATGACGATGATGGGGGCGAAGACGTTTGGGGTCAAGTAGGGGTTGGGTCGACTAAACTAGCTTAGATGGATGAAAGCGATAAAAACGCCATTTTAAGCGACTAATGTTTGGATGGAGTGAGTAGCATGGAGCTTGCATTGAAGGGCAACATCGATAAATGTACTTTTAATGTGTTTAATGTGTAGGTGTGGAAATGGGTGTGACGTTTACAAGTATCAAAGAAGTTGTAGCTAATAAAGTTAATTTATTACCATTTATTTTGAAACAAAATTTTACCTTACGCTTGATGGAGTCTCAGTGTGTGAGAGGAAAAATGACACGAAGTAAATAAGAGCATATCTTCAGCTTACAAGCATATTACATATATTTTTACAAAAGCTACTTTAGCACATTTTAATGCTTGGCCAAGTAGGGAAATTTTTTATTTTAGAATAAGTATTTCGTGTTAAAAATATTCTAAATAACCCAATGAGCTTTAAAGAAGTACATATCTTTGTTGAATTAAATTATTCCTCTTTGGGGTGGAATCAGAAAAGATCGTTTTCATTTGGAATAAAACCACATCAAAAACGTTAATTTTCAGTTCGTATAGAATTCGAAATATAACAAAAAACTCTAATTTTTTGTTCATCTTTCCCTCCCACCCATTCTTACTCGCAAACGTGTTTAGAGTGTTAGTTCTACGTACATTGTCTTAAAATGTACGTAGAAAAAGTTTAAAAGTGTTTCTCTTTTAAACCCTCTTTCGTTAGGGAATAAGATGCTCTTTGCCAATTGATGACTGTGAAATTTTTAGCACATTTTCCGGTTTTCTTTAAACTTTGTTTAATTAGAGCCCAGTAACGCTCTATTGGTCGTAGCTCAGGAAAATTTGACGGATTATCCTCTTTTTCAACGAAATTGATAGCATTGTCCTTAAGCGGATTCAATGTTGATGTGCCGTAATGAGCTGAAGCCAGATCGGGCCAGAATACTCGTATAGTCGGCACCTTGTCCTGCTTGTAGAATAGTATGAGCGGTTTCTGGAAGCACTCCTTTTGGTAAATTTTGGCGTTAATTGTCCCTGTTGTGACAAATATTTTTGATTTCAGGCCACATGAACAAATAGCTAGCCAAATGATAGCCTAGTTTTCGAATTTTTCGAACTCTAAGGAGTCTTGACGGAGTCGTTGACATCCTCACCTTTAGCTTTCGTATAATATTGGGGACCAGGAAGTGTAGAAAAGTCAAATTTTAAATTGCACACTCCATTTTTTTCCTTGTTAAGACGATGAGACAACTTGCGTGCTCTTTTTTCCTCGTTGTTTTTTTGTTTTTTAGTCTCTTTCGGTGCTTTTTGTTTTTGATATGTCTTTAAATTGTGCGATGCTTCACTCTTTGTATCAGTCCAACCGTTGTTTTACATTTTTTGGCTAAATCGAAGGTTTCTTCTTTCAAGCTCACCGACTTCGAGACGACGCACAGTGTAATAATTCTTCAACTAAGAGAATTCTGCAAAAATTTTGAAAATACGTGTAGATGTGGCGTCCGTGGCGTAGTTGGTTAAAGTGCGTGGCCGCTATGTCAACGAACCTGGAGACCCGGGTTCGAATCCCAGCAGCGACAGAAAATTATATGAATTAAAATAAGTTCTCTGTACGGCTGCCACCTCTCTGAAGACAATGGCAAACCTCAGAGAGTAATCAAAATGTCATGTAAAACTTCTTGAGAACAAGAACATTCTGTTCATCGCCGTTCGGAGTCGGCGTTAAACATGTAGCTTCGGTTCTCAGTCAATTGTGTACAAACTTAATAACACTCACAAAACAATTGATCATAAGAAGCTAGGCCAAAGTCCTTTCAAGGCCTGAAATGGCCAGTTATTTATTTTTTTTTTTTTTTATTTTTTTGGACTCACAGCATGAGCTGAAAGTTGATTATTTTTTCTGTGAATTTACCAATTTTCGTCTTTGCATATACCTTCTACAGATAAAATATCAAAACTCTCGAACGAGATATTAAAACACCCTCTATATCGCTAAAAATATCTGTCATTACTCTCTGGAAAATTTCTGTAGACGCGTATATGCCATAAGGTAATCTTAAATATATATAACGACTGAAAGGTGTTTGAAATGTGCACAGATCTGAACTCTTATCATCAAGTCTAATCATCCAAAATCCCGAAAAAGCATCAAGATGTGAGAAACACGAAGCACCTTTTAGTTTAGAACCAACTTCATCAATATTTTTCAATGGATAATTCTCTCTAATTATGTTTTTATTCAAATTTCTAGAGTCTAAACAAATTCTTAATTGACCTGGCTTTTTGACGGTTACAATAACAGAATTTACCCATTCTGTTGGTGTTGTGATTTCTTCAATAACTACCATATTTGATCGAAAAATATTCGATCCAATTTTTCTCTCAACTTTTCGTAAAGTACAAAAGGAACTTTTCTAGGTGGATACACACATGTTATAACATCGGGTTTTATTCTCAAGTGACAAATAGCTGGCAAGCAACCTAAGCCCAGAAAACTGAAATTTGTTTCAGAGTGAAATTATCACTGTTTATAGAAAAAATCGTGGCGTCCGTGGCGTAGTTGGTTAAAGTGTGTGGCCGCTATGTCAAAGAACCTGGAGACCCAGGTTCGAACCCCAGCAGCGACAGAAAATTATTTAAATTAAAATAGTTTTTCTGTACGGCCGCCACCTCTCTGCAGACAATGGCAAACCTCAGAGAGTAATAAAAACGCCATGCAAAGCTTCTTGAGAATAAGAACATTCCGTTTATCGCCGTTCGGAGTCGGCGTTAAGACTGTAGGTCCATTTCTCGGTCAATTGTGTACAAACTCAATAACACGCACAACACAATTGATCATAAGAAGCTAGGTCAAAGTCCTTTCAAAGGCTGAAATGGCCAGTTATTTATTTATTTATTTATAGAAAAAATTCATTTTAAAATTCCAATTTCACTAAAAGTTGGTAAACTTAAAACTGGCGAACATTTGATAACTGCAATTAAAAATTTTATGATTTTCAAGGAATTATTAAAGAAACATTGTAAACTGACTTGACCTATTATTGGTATCGAATTACCACCAAATCCATTTACATTGACATTACATTTTTCAGTTAATGTTCTAACTGCCAATTCATTGAATGTTTTTAAGGACATTATATTAATATCAGTTCCTGAGCTTAATATGCATTTTACATTAATGTTATTTATTAGAATATTAAGATACCATGACTTATTAGAGTATCCAACATTTTCCTTTATAATTGAACCAATAAAGAATTCTTCAGCTTTATTGCTTTCATCTAAATTCGATTCGTAATCTAGACCAGTGGCGGATCTAGCATTCGCCATAGGGGGGCTGAAACTATACTTTTGTATGTCAATGTCAATGTATGTCAATGAATGTACAAAAAATTCTCCAAGAGGGGGCTAAAGCCCTTTCATCCCGTATGTAGATCCGCCACTGATCTAGTCTCAAGTTTCTTACATTATTTTAAAATTTATTTTTTTGGCAGAGAAGCAAAGCTTAGCGAAATGACCTATTTTCTTACATAAGTTTGATTTTGTGTAAAGAGCTGGACATTTAAAACGATGATGTTGACCACAGCGCCCACACTTGTTATTGGATCTTGAGTTTTAACGAGTATGACGCCGACCATAAGGACTTTGACTTCTAGAAATACTTGCTTGACTATAACTGCGACTTTGACGACTAAAATTTGACTGTGATATTTGTTGTGTTCCCTGCACTGCTAGTACCTTTTCTGGCTTTTGGATGTTCTCCATCTTCATTGCATTTTGTTGCGCCATGATGACTGTTTTGGATTTCGATATTGCTTTGTCAAGAGATAAATCTGCCTCTTGTAATAATCTTTGACGTACGAACATTAGATTTGAGCTCATGTTTGCTATGAAGATGTCACGAATCAACGACTCACGCAATGAATTGAACTCACATTTGTTACTTTTGTTTTGTAGATCAGTTAGAAATGAGTAACTAAACATAACCTCATTTTTCTTTTGCTCTGGTTTCCCATCGGTTGTCATTTTCTATTGATCTACTTTTTAATTAATTTTACTTTTTTTTATAATTATTCTTGCAAATGAGCTTTAATTCATGAAACTTCTTCAGACTTTATTAATTTTTTCAGATTCTTCTGAAACCACTTCTGACACCATGTTGCATATTGTAGAAAAGGGACTTTATACATAACTTAATCTTAACAAGTATCAGTGTTGTATTACTACATAGAAGTAAATTGCTACCAACTACTATTATTAACTAAATGATAAAAATACATAATTTAATGTATGTAACACAATTCAAAAGCAAGAGGAGAATATAGAAACATTTTTAAAATCTTACAATTCAATGCATTGTTTAAGTAATGATACTCTTAACAAAGTGCACTTTATTGTTTTTAAATTTAACCCTTAAATGCACAAGGCACCCGATTTTAACCGAAAAAATATATTTTATGTAAAATTGAGTAAAAATAAAAACTTTGTTTTTAGTTTTGAAAATTGAGTAAAAATGAAATTTTTTAAAAAAGTGGTTGTATCTACACTGGCGAGCAATGAAACCGACTCACTTAAATTTTGTAATTTAAATGCTGTTTTCTTTGTTTTCCTTTCCTATAAAAAAAATCTGCACCACTTAAAAGACGAGGAAATTTTGTGTTTGAAGATAGAATTCTTTTTATTCTGTGACCAGTGGTCAATTTTATATCAAGCAAAACAAATAAAAATACAGAAATTAATCAAGTAAAAATTACATCAACAAAGTAAGCTGGAGCAATTAACAGTAACAAGGGAAAACTAAAGCAACAATTAATGACCCGTATTGCCACCTCGGTCTCTGATAACAGCTTTGCATCGATTTTTCATTGAACGAATTAATTTTCTGATAATTTCCTGTGGGATTCTTTGCCATTCCTCTAGAAGCGCTGACTTCAAGCCATCCACGGTCGATGGAGCCACATATCTGGCCCGTACTCTTCTTTTGGCCTCGTCCCACATATGTTCGATTAGGTTCAGGTCCGGGTCAGTCCATTAACTCAATGGCGGCTTCAGCAATAAAGCGACACACCGATGTTGCCATATGAGGCGAGCATTATCCTGCATGAAAATAAAGCAGTCCCCTAAAATTGCTCGGTAAGGCACAACATACTCTTGCAAGATTTTCCGGATATAGCTTTCAGCCGTTAAACCACTTCCTCTGCCTCCACCATGTATAAAAACCAGATCTATTTTTCGTTATATGATATTCCAGCCCACATCATACAAGATCCTCCTGCATAAGCCAGTGTTCTTCTAATACAACATTGTGCATAACGCTCATCTGGCCTCCTCTACGACGCGTTCTCTTCTATCGCTGCCATGTACGCACATTCTGGACTCATCTGAGAAGAGAACTGAGCTCCATTGTTCTAAACTCCAATCTGCATGCTGTTGAGCAAATATTAGACGGGCTTTTCGGTGTGCTGCAGTCGGCTCTGGGCCTGTTGCCGGTCTTCTTGGGATGAGGGAAGCTTCCTTAAGCCTTCTTCTTATAGTCCACTCACTAACAGCTACTCCATGCACTTGCAACAGCTCTTTCTGGAGGCTTATGCCGGTGGCATGACGATTTTTTAAACTCGATGTGACGATAAATCGGTCATCTCTTGCAGAAGTAGCGCGTTGTCCACTTGATCTTGGTCTACGACTAAAGGAATCAGTCTCCTGGTATCTTCGGTAAACTCTAGATACCGTAGATTGACTATGGTGCAAGTCGCGGGAAACATAGCGCTGACTAAAGCCTTGATGCAATAATGCCACTATTTGAGCTGCTTCAGTTTCTGTTGCGTCCATCTTCAATTTGCGAACGTTAAAATTTTATATAATTGCAATTTTTACAAAAGCTGGATAGATTTTTTGCATCTTTTTCGCAAAATAACTAGAGTAGAAAATTTAAAAAAATTGCATCTTAATGTTTTAGTTGATATTTAACAACTGTCATGGTCAAGTTAATAAAAAAATTAACTACGAATATGTTAATTTCGCAAGGTTTTATATGACATTGAAATCTTTGCTGCAAATCTAAATTTGTGGAAGAAAATAGCATATAAATGAAAAAAATAAAGTGAGTCAGTTTCATTGCTCGCCAGTGTATAAAAATTCAATTTAAATTTACCAACATCTAAAATCCCTATTAAAATATATCAAAATAAAAGAAATGTGTTATGAAATTTTTATTAATTCATTAATTTTAAAAATTTAATATTAACAAAAACTGCAGGGAGTACACACTGTATCTTTAAAGATACAACCAACTAAAGTGACCCAGTGAGGTGCCAAATGATCGAAATTTTTTCGAACCACTTAAAATCACTAAGGGACATGTTTTGAAAGCAGTCAGTATTTTTTCCTAATCAAAATTATTTATCTGTTCCTAGAAGTTAAACTGTTAAAAATAGTGTTTATTTAATTTTAAAAAAATTTTTTTTTGACTTTGTACATAATTTTTTTAAAGAGTATGACAAATAGAAGTAAAAACTATTTTTTTATTTAAGACTTATAATATTCTAAATAATATAGAACCAATTTGAAAAAAATCAAACGAAAAATATAGCCGTAGGTATTTCTTGAATGGTTGTATCTTTAAAGATGCACGGTGCATTTAAGGGTTAATGAAGAATTTAAAGCCGTGCATCGAAAATCATCTGCATTCGAAACAAAATGCAGATGGCATTCATGATTGGCTCCAATCTCCTCTTGTTTGTTTTACTGACGGGTTAGGTGTTTTGAAAATTTGGTTTAAATTGGGGTAGCACAAAAGGAAGTTAGCATATTTTATAAGGAATCTTTATTTGGAAAAACGCCGTTTTTATAAAATTTTAAAGTGAAAGTGTTTCAAAAACGTGGGTTATATGGGGCGGTATCCCAAAAAATGTATCAATACAGGCTATTTTAAGCAAAGACTTAGTTGGGATAAAATAAAGTTCTCTATGTTATTTTGTTCAAATGAAGTGATTATGATAAAAGTACTCGGGTTTTAAGAATTTAAGTTTTATGAGGGGTACTCCAAAAACTGGTTTTACCCAGCCCATTTTTAGTAAAGACCATTGCTATAATACTGACAATATTTGCGTGTGATTATAATAAAATTATGGCGTCCGTGGCGAAGTTGGTTAAAGTGCGTGGTCTCTATGTCAACGAACCTGGAGACCCGGGTTCGAATCCCAGCAGCGACAGAAAATTATTTGAGTTAAAATTATTTTTCTGTACGGGCGCTACTTCTCTGCAGACAGTGGCAAACCTCAGAGAGTAATCGAAATGCCATGTAAAGCTTCTTGAGAACACGAACATTCCGTTCATCGCCGTTCAGAGTCGGCGTTAAGCCTGAAGGTCCGGTTCTCGGTCAATTGTGTAAAAACTTAATAACACGCACAATGCAATTGATCATAAGAAGCTAGGTCAAAGTTCTTTCAAGGGCTGAAATGACCAGTTATTTATTTTTTTTTTATTTTGATTATAATAAAATGAAGTATTTACTTTTAAAGATACGAGATATTTAAAATTCGGGTTATATGGAGGATACCCCGAATAATGGTCTGATTATAGCCATTTTTGGTACGAATTTTTTGTGAAGTGATTTTAGATCATATGTGAAATTTTTTAAAAAAATATTGAAGGAGTCCAAAGATAAATCGATTTTCAACTTTGTCTTATATGGGAGGTAGGCGTGGTCATTCTCCGATTTGGCCAATATTTAAAAAATTTCTTAATCTATGTAAAAAAGTCGTCCACATCAAATTTAGTTGCTCTGCGACAACTGCAAATAGTTTTGGCCACAGCTTATATGATACGGTTACACTGTACGACGTGGACCTTTTTTTCGACCACTTTTTGGTAAATTCGTTAGAGTGGCGTGTTCGCCATAACGTTCCACTATATTTTCGATTGATTTTTGTGATACCTTACATTAATGTTGGGCAATTGGCGCACATTACGCACAGGCGCACAAAGTGCGCCAAATGTGCGACACAAGCGCACAGTATGCGGCAGAGCGTGCTGACTGCGTCTTAAATGTGCTCGATGAAGGAATTGTCATGACTCGGGTGAAAGAGAGAAGAATTGAGCGAATAAGAGAGTACCACTGAGCGCATTATGATTTTCACAAAGCAGACTCTCATACAAGCCTTGCCACTATTTTTTTCAAAATGCAAACTTGATATATTTTTGATTCAATATATTGCATTAATATTACATGGTAGTTTGGTTGGTTTATTGCAATTATAATTATGAAGTTAAGGAAGGCTTGAAATTTCAGAATTCCAAACAGTTAAGAATTAACTCAAACAAAAATAACTGTAAGCAACAAATTATTTGCTCCCTTGCTTCAATTTTAGCAACTCTGACATACAGTTAATTCAATTCAAAACAACCCTGTTATATATCACAAATGCCAAAAAGTATTTCAGATGTATCTATTATTTTCTAAGGACTAAAACTGATATATTTCTAAAAATAATTTAAGTTATAAGGAAATAATTGAAGAAAAAACAAATTCTTGAATTTTACATTTTGTAAACAAACTTTTATAATTTTTTTTTTTTTTTTGTAAATTTATAAAGTGAAAACTGAAAGTAACAATGCATCTATTGTTTTTTTTATGATAAACTTTATTGGTACATAGGTTGCAAGCAAATTTGGGGCAAAAACAATTTCAGTAAAAATTTGGTAAAATAAAATGTTTTAAGTGGCAACGCTGGTCTGCATTGCGAAAATCTTAATTGCTCTCAGTACCGACCAAAACCACTGTTGCTTGCTCAGTGATTTCAAATAAAGGGCATTTTATAACTGCTCATTAATATTCGGCACATAATGCAGAGGCCGGGTTTGAGTGTGTATTTTTTCTTAAAGCCAGGAAGTTTTAGTTATCTTTTTACTTTTAAAATTTTTAACAAAAAAGTATTTTTAGGCTTTTATTTCTTAAGGCAAAAATAAAAATAAAAGTTCTTTTAAAAAACAATTTTACAAATGCACCTGAAGACCCCGACCTGATTGGTAAACAAATAACATCGATTTTTGTAGATTCGTCAAATAAAAATAATCCCTTTTTAAGAAATGATCATCTTAATATACACAATATGCAACATTTACTTTTTTTAAGACTATTCTCTCGCTCTCACACTTTCTATAACTCTACGCTCATAGTTCTCTCACAGTTTTCCGTTCCGCTTTCCGATTCACACCCGAATTCATCCAGCAGCCAAATTGGCGCACACTGGCGCCCACTGTCGCGGAATGTGCGCCAGATATGCCCGTCCCTAACTTACATCGTTTTGCTAGTGCACGATATTAAACTCCTTTTTCTGTGCAGTAATTGTACAAAATTAGTTTTCGCACTTTTAATAAAATTTTGCGGCATTTTGAATATAGCGACAAAAAGTAAACAAAAGTCAAATGTTTTCTAAAGCTTGAAATGCACTCTTATTAACAGCATGCGCAGGTTTTCGTACAAACTGATGCACTGAGAAAAGTGGGGAAAAGTGTTGAGTTTCTTTTCGATACAGCTCTTATTCGTTTCATTCGCTGTATAACTGATATTTTGGCATATATTTTGACGTGACGAAGTTACGTTATACTGCTCTAGTTTCCAAAAAAGTTGAAAAATGAATTTTTTAAAAATTCATCTGCGTTTCATTGAATTGTTATTCGCTGGGTATAAGAGCTATGATAAAAAAAATAATATGACCGTAAAGGTTCATTCTTTGGCTATATTAAAAAAATAAAAAAAAAATTTAATACGGCATAGGGACGTAGTGGGAGCTGCGTAAGCAGCGCAACTGAAAATTTGTTACATGGAATTATTACTCGCTGAGTATTAGCGCTAGGATTAAAAATACGATACGCCAATAAAGGCCTACTAAAAGCCCTCACAACAAAATTAGACAAAAAATTTCTGACATCATGGGGACCCTGAGAGAGCCGCTCAAAGATCGATAACGCAACATTCATGCAGCGGCGTTGCATTGAATTTTTACTCAATGAGTATATAACCTACGATAAAAGTTTAAAAAGGAAAATAAAGTTTTTATACATGGCTTTACGACAAAAATAAAAAAAAAAATTCCGGCGTCGTCAGGTCGTGAATATAGCAGCTTATGTAACAGAAATGTAATATCGTTGCATGGAATTATTACTCACTCAGGAGGAGTGCTACAGTAAATTTTGTTTTACGACAGCAGGGATGTGTTATTACGCTTCACAACTAAATTACAAAAAAAATTTGGTTGTCATGATTTCAGGGATGCAATCACATAATGCAGTAAAAATGCTAAAGCCATGAAAAAACGTTGCATGGATTTTTAACTCTGTGACTACTGGTGCAACGGTAAATTTTAAGGAAGAAAAACAAAGGTGAGGTCTTCGGGCATATGACAAAAATAAAAAAAAATTTGACGGCGTGTCAAAAACACCCAGGGAACCGCATAATGTGACGCATATGCATCACTTTGCTGGATTAATTGAAATTAGAGCACAACCAATGGGGAAGCAAAAAAAAAAGCTAAACGAAAAGCACCAACTCCAAATCCAACAACAACTCCAACACCAATACCAACACCAACACCAATACCAACACCAACACCAACACCAACACCAACACCAACACCAACACCAACACCAACACCAACACCAACACCAACACCAACACCAACACCAACACCAACACCAACACCAACATCAACACCAACACCAACACCAACACCAACACCAACACCAACACCAACACCAACACCAACACCAACACCAACACCAACACCAAAACAAACACCAACATCAACACCAACACCAACACCAACACCAACACCAACACCAACAACAACACCAACACCAACACCAACACCAACATCAACATCAACATCAACATCAACATCAACATCAACATCAACATCAACATCAACATCAACATGAACATCAACATCAACATCAACATCAACATCAACATCAACATCAACATCAACATCAACATCAACATCAACATCAACATCAACATCAACATCAACATCAACATCAACATCAACATCAACATCAACATCAACATCAACATCAACATCAACATCAACATCAACATCAATATCAACATCAACATCAACATCAACATCAACATCAACATCAATATCAACATCAACATCAACATCAACATCAACATCAACATCAACATCGAGACCAACACCAACAACAATCAACATCAACATCAACATCAACATCAACATCAACATCAACATCAACATCAACATCAACATCAACATCAACATCAACATCAACATCAACATCAACATCAACATCAACATCAACATCAACATCAACATCAACATCAACATCAACATCAACATCAACATCAACATCAACATCAACATCAACATCAACATCAACATCAACATCAACATCAACATCAACATCAACATCAACATCAACATTAACATCAACATCAACATCAACATCAACATCAACATCAACATCAACATCAACATCAACATCAACATCAACATCAACATCAACATCAACATCAACATCAACATCAACATCAACATCAACATCAACATCAACATCAACATCAACATCAACATCAACATCAACAACAACAACAACAACAACAACAACAACAACAATAACAACAAAAACAACACCAACACTAACAACAAACAAGAAACTTCGTCACGTCAAAATCTACGGGTGTGTCCACGACACAGCCAACTCTTCTTTTTTTATTATAGTATAGGATCTTTCTACGATGAATATTAACCCTCCGTTACATTCGCTAGGGTGGATTACACCCATAACTTAAAAAAATAGAAATTATTAATTGATAGGGAAATGGTACGTGCATTACATCAAATGTAATATCTTTTCATATATTTTGCTATATTTTAAAACAAAATTCAGGGCTTTTTTCTTAACTAAATTATAAAAATAATCTATTTTAAAAAGTGTTTGGGTGTTTTATACCCACGTTAGTATTGTAGGAACAAGAATTTCGGGTGGCTGACACCCACATTTGTAATCATGCTAGTTTATTTACTATAGTGTTATTTTTTCTCAAGTAAAATGAAAATGGTGAAATGGTTTAATATCAGCAAAATATGGTATTCAAATATTTTCTGCTGTTGACTCTGCGTCATTCTATACGTCAAAACTTGAAGTTTACTGTGATAAACAACATCCTGGCCCATATAATTTATGTAATAAGCGAGAAGAAGTGGTAAAACGATTAACCAGCCATCTTCAAGGCGTTGGCCGAAATATAACGACCGATAACTGGTTTACGACGTACTCATTAGCTATGCATCTTTTGAATCATAAAACAACACTGGTTGGGACTCTAAGGAAAAATAAACGAGTAATACCACCAACATTCATTGTAACTAAACACAGAGCGCCTAAATCAACCGTTTTTTGTTATCAGAAAAAAGTAACATTACTATCATATGTGCCAAAAAAGAATAAGTGTATTTTACTACTTTCAACATTCCATAATATTGATGATCCGATTTGCCTACCAGAAATTATTGAATTTTATAACAAAACGAAAGGAGATGTTGATACTACAGGTCAATTGTGTGCTGCTTACAATGTCGCCAGAAATACGCGACGGTGGCCTTTGGTAATATTTTTTTTTTCCTTGGTAAACCTGGCTGCCATTAACACTCGTATAATTTTGCTAGCGACTGAAAATCCTCCATTAAACTACAAAAAATGTCCTCTGTTCATAAAAGAGCTGGCTTTAAGTCTTATTCAATCTCAAATTGATAGACGAAGCAAGTTAAGTAATATAAGCGACAATTTGAAACAAAGCATTAAAAAATTTGCGAGCATAGAATCTGACAGCGAACAGCCCCAACAAAAAAAAAGGTAAAGTGGAGAAGCAGAGTCGCTGCCGAATATGCAGCTACCAGGAAGATCGCAAGACAAAAACAACGTGCTACTATTGTGACAAACTTATTTGCAAAAGTCATACGATTCAGTTGTGCATCAATTGCCATGAATTGATGGCCTCAAAACCTGAAGACAACAGTTCCACATACGACGATATGTATTCGAATAACGAATAATTTAGAGGTAATTATCTCAAAAATTTTTCATTGCAAAAAAAAAAATTGATTAAATAAATTTTTTTTTATTCAACTTTTAGCTTTTCAAATTGGCCCCGCAAAGAACGTGGCAAATAAGTTGTCCTCAGAATGGGAAATTATCCAAACCGCTATGATTTTTTTTTTTTAGTTCTCAAATTAACGTTTTTTTTTAAAATATTTTTATTTAAATGATATACGTGTTTAACTGAACGAATTTTATGTTTAATAAAATAATAAAATACCTGAATTTAATAAAATCCGAACCGCTTTACTCTTTTAATGTTATTTTTTAAAAATTCTTGAATAACAATTTATGGGTGGACTACACCCAGGTTAGTAATGACGTTACTCCGAATAGCGAATGTAACGAAGTGTTAAGGGGTGTATTTGTACTCCAAAGAGTCAAAAAAAACATTACATGCCCTTGAAAAAATCTGTTCAAATGAGCCAATACAAACTGTGCGTTTTGACGTAATTCTACGTCACAACAAATTTAAAAATACTTTATCGAGGGTTTATTGAAGTTTAAAACAATTTTTAAAATTTATGAAGCCTTTATCCCATCGTTAGTGTGGTGGAAAAAAGTCACACCATTAGTGTTGTGGGGTATGGCATTAAAAGTCGTATAAATACTACAACCAAATTTTATCGAAAGAGTTAAGATCGCTTTTGATTTTTTGATTGCTTTACTGTTAAAGAAGTAATATTTTAAATGCGTTGCAATTTAAATAAAAAAATAGTTGCCGACTTTGGATCAACCTGACCGGCGAATGAGTCCACTTAAGAAATATTTTTTTAGCTCATCTCAATTATTGATCTTTTATTTGAAGCTATTAGAATCTACGAAATTGTGGCTTTTCAGATTAAGAAGATATTGAAAGAAATAGGGTCACTGGGGTATGTCATATCCCAACACACTAACGGTGTTTTAAAAAAGATTTTTAACGCTATTGAACGTTTATGAATAATGTTTTCAAATGTGTTTCGATTTTATTCTTGTTAAGACTTTATAAGAGATTCATAATATTTTATGAATACAGCCGTAAATCTTTTATTCATTAGATTCATAATTTTTTTTTTTTCGACAATATACCTTCATTAAGAGACCATTTTGCATTTATATAGTTTGTTTTTTTTATTATTCCGTGTCATATCATTTTCAAATACTTTTGAGCAAACAATAAGACAATTTTTAACGTTTGTATGTTTTTATGTGTCTAAATCTTTAAAAATTTGATAAATTATAATGAATTTATAAATATAACAAAGGAAATTCTAGGTCTCAAATAAGTTCTTGCCTATCACATAACTATTCTAATTAAAATAATTTGTTAAAATCTTTTAAAAATTTGGTGATGTTCAATTTCAGAAAAAAAAAATTTATGAAAAAGAAGAATACTTCCTTGTGTCTTCCTTTTTGGCTTCCTTTTTTTGAAAAAATTCAATAAATTCTGTGAAAATTTTCGCTACTCAATCAATCTGTGAAGATTCAATGTTATTACGTTACGCTTTACGTGACTTCAAAATAGTTCAATCGTTAACACCTTAAACACTTGCGACACTCAAGACCGCGGCGTCTCAAAGTGGAATAAAACAAAAATGCGCCGCTCCAGACGAAATTCTAAAAATAACATTCTAGGAAAATTGTTCAATTTTTCGATTCCCTACAAGCTATGCGCCAGTGTGTCCCCAACAATTTCCAGCCATTGCTACTCCATGGCAACGTCACACAATGTGGCAATACTTCCTGCCCAAATGATTGAACCAGAGAGCTAGCTAGCTATACGCCTTGACGCGGCACGCTTACGACATTCCAGCGACTATACGAATAAATTTTCCCCAACTGAAAATAGATTTTAAATAATTTTAGTCTGTTGTGCCTGTTGCTTCCTATGTTTTCCTCTTTTACTAAGACAGACAATGAATTGATTGCTGCTTTTAGCAAAAGAACTAAATAAGCAAGAAGTAAAAGTGAGAATACTCTCCACTTTTTTTTCCACTTCTTCCCTCCAGAGGGCACTCAAAGGGCAATAGTAAAAGTGGCAGCCATAGCTAGCAGCTGTTGGCAATGCATCAAGAATTTTTCGTGAAAATGAACAGTAAAAATGCATTAAAATAAACCGCAATGTTAGGAGAAGTCTGTGTTGCAAGCTAAAGTTGGGCTGTTTTGCGCCCCAAATGCAACTCGCTCTCTCTCTCTAACCAACTAATTGATATTCCCTGAAGTGTACCCACTTTTATCATTATGTCGCATACGTTGTGATGTTCATTTAATTAACAGTGGAATGCAAATGTTTTACTTTCTAAAAGATGTCATTTTTTTGTTCCCTATTTATTTATTCCTCTAATTAGTGAAAATAGTCAGAACACTGAAATTAGAGATATGTCAAACATGAAGAAAAAGAGAGAGAAAATGAAAAAGAAGTAGTTTGAAAATTAATTTTTTAAAATATTTAAAAAAAGGAGACGAAAACATGCAAAGTACATTTGCTTCAAATCATTGCGACACATATTTTTTTCGTAAGGCTATGGCAAAAACATTCACCGAATGCAACACTGTTTGTTGTATGCTCCTTTAGTGCATAGTTGTTGTTCTTTTTTTTTTATTTTTACTTGTGCCGTTTTGCTTTTAATTAGCTTGGCTCGTTGTTCTCGCTGCTTTTAATACTATTTTTACAACTCTTTGCTGCTATTTCGAATGCATTTTGTTGGCAAGTTGGTGGAAGTTGTTCCAATTTTATTTTGTTTTCTGACTGCATTACTGCGACAGCAAAAACAACAACAACTCCAATAAAAAAAAACAACACAAAGTAATGTTTTCTTCTTATATGTTTGGCTCATTAAGAGTATGCAAACAAGGTGAAATGCACTGAGTTGTTGTGTGTTTTTTTCCCCCATTTATTGTTGTTTGTTTGCACACATATGGACGTTAAACTCCTCTAACGGTTCAAAATTCCTCTTGAAAGTAGTGAAAAAGAAAACAAAAAAAAAAAAACTTAATATTTAATTGTATTTAAGAAAAAAAAAATATATAAAAAAAAACAAAATATTTAATTGTTTTCTTGCAATCCTCTTTTCACTGTTTGAATCCAGACAAACAACTTTGGCAGCATGTTGGGTCAATTCATAATCGACCGCTTAATATAATAGGTAAAAAACTAAGACTTTTAGTTGTTCTTTTAGTAAAGGTTGAACTCATTTCTTTCAGAAAGAATTCAATTTCTTGAGCAATTTATTCAATTTTGATTTGATAGCAACTTTTGTCACATCCTTTTGTGTCCACAAAATTTCAATTCATTTGACCTAACATAAGACTTCACTTATTTCTGTCTTGGGTTTTCTATATGAGTTAGCAAATTTTTAAAAATAACTTGATTTTTTTTGGTGCAGGGTATTGTTAAAAACCAAAAAATATTCATTATTTTCTCGCTGTAAAAATGTTGCCTTTTATATAATGATTTCTCTTTCTATTTTTAAATTTGAATGAACTAAAATTTTCCTTTCTAAAATATCTTATTTTAAGCATGCATCTTTTAAAACTATACACCTAAAAAAAAAGTAAGTAAAGTTAACGTTCGCAAAATTTTTTTAAGTGAAAATAGAAACACGTTAATTTTTTCGGCAAAAAATGTCTAGTTGACATGTAAGCAATTCATTATGTTAAAACTATATTTTTAAGGTTTTTTATAATAACACATTTTTATGGACTAACGCGTTCTGCATGAGAGGCATATTAACTTAGACACTTTGCTTGTAAAGCCCATATGAATTTGTATAAGACTTCGTCTGAAGTCGAAAAAAAAGCACTTGGATAAAATGGTTCAGTAGTGCCATTTAGTCCTTGCCCCCTTCATTAGGGGCATTCTCTTCAAATGAGAGAATTTTTCATTACATTACCATGTTTTCCATTTCATTACCCTTTTTTCCCAGAGATTCTTGGTCATTATAGCAGGTCAGAAATATTTGATAGGACAGTCGATATTTGTCTTGGTTTGGATCTTAGTCTTGGTCTAGGTTTTTGTTTTGATCTTAGTTGTGGTTTTGGTCTGGATCGGAATCTAAGTTTTGGTTTTGATCTTGGTCTTGGGCTTGGTCTTGGTATTGGTCTTGGTCTTGGTCTTGGTCTGGGCCTTGGTCTTGGTCTTGTTCTTGGTCTTGGTTTTGGTCTTGGTCTTGGTCTTGGTCTTGGTCTTGGTCTTGGTCTTGGTCTTGGTCTTGGTCTTGGTCTTGGTCTTGGTCTTGGTCTTGGTCTTGGTCTTGGTCTTGGTCTTGGTCTTGGTCTTGGTCTTGGTCTTGGAATTAGTATTGGTATTGGTCTTGGTCTTGGTCTTGGTCTTGGTCTTGGTCTTGGTCTTGGTCTTGGTCTTGGTCTTGGTCTTGGTCTTGGTCTTGGTCTTGGTCTTGGTCTTGGTCTTGGTCTTGGTCTTGGTCTTGGTCTTGGTCTTGGTCTTGGTCTTGGTCTTGGTCTTGGTCTTGGTCTTGGTCTTGGTCTTGGTTTTGGTCTTGGTCTTGGTCTTGGTCTTGGTCTTGGTCTTGGTCTTGGTCTTGGTCTTGGTCTTGGTCTTGGTCTTGGTCTTGGTCTTGGTCTTGGTCTTGGTCTTGGTCTTGGTCTTGGTCTTGGTCTTGGTCTTGGTCTTGGTCTTGGTCTTGGTCTTGGTCTTGGTCTTGGTCTTGGTCTTGGTCTTGGTCTTGGTCTTGGTCTTGGTCTTGGTCTTGGTCTTGGTCTTGGTCTTGGTCTTGGTCTTGGTCTTGGTCTTGGTCTTGGTCTTGGTCTTGGTCTTGGTCTTGGTCTTGGTCTTGGTCTTGGTCTTGGTCTTGGTCTTGGTCTTGGTCTTGGTCTTGGTCTTGGTCTTGGTCTTGGTCTTGGTCTTGGTCTTGGTCTTGGTCTTGGTCTTGGTCTTGGTCTTGGTCTTGGTCTTGGTCTTGGTCTTGGTCTTGGTCTTGGTCTTGGTCTTGGTCTTGGTCTTGGTCTTGGTCTTGGTCTTGGTCTTGGTCTTGGTCTTGGTCTTGGTCTTGGTCTTGGTCTTGGTCTTGGTCTTGGTCTTGGTCTTGGTTTTGGTCTTGG
Organism: Pherbina coryleti; assembly: GCA_943735915.1. Taxonomy (NCBI): domain Eukaryota; kingdom Metazoa; phylum Arthropoda; class Insecta; order Diptera; family Sciomyzidae; genus Pherbina; species Pherbina coryleti. Next base: position 88,109,507 of record OX030949.1, read on the forward strand.
TCTTGGTCTTGGTCTTGGTCTTGGTCTTGGTCTTGGTCTTGGTCTTGGTTTTAGTCTTATTCTTATCCTTAGTCTTAGTTTAAGCCTTAGTCTAAGTCTAAGTCTTAGTCTTCGTTTTAGTCTTAATCTTAGTCTTAGTCTTTGTTTTAGTCTTGGTCTTAATCTTAGTCTTAGTCTTAGTCTTTGTTTTAGTCTTGGTCTGAGTCTTATTCTTAGTCTTAGTCTTATTCTTATCCTTAGTCTTAGTTTTAGCCTTAGCCTAAGTCTAAGTCTTAGTCTTTGTTTTAGTCTTAATCTTAGTCTTAGTCTTTGTTTTAGTCTTAGTCTTAATCTTAGTCTTAGTCTTAGTCTTAGTCTTAGTCTTAGTCTTAATCTTAGGTTTAGGTTTAGTTTTAGGTTTAGTCTTAATCTTAGTCTTAGTCTTAGTCTTAGTCTTAGTCTTAGTATTATTCTTAGTGTTAGTCTTAGTCTAAGTATTAGTCTAAGGTTAAGTCATAGTTTTAGTCTTATTCTAAGTCATAGTCTTAGTCTTAGTCTTAGTATTATTCATAGTGTAAGTCTTAGTCTTAGTCTTAATCGAATTCTTAGTCGTAGTTTTAGTGTTAGTCTTAGTCTTAGTCTTAGCTTAAGTCTTAGTCTTAGTCTTAGTCTTAGTCTTAGTTTTAGTATTAGTCTAAGACTTAGTCTTAGTCTTAGTCTTAGTCTTAGTTTTAGTCTTAGTATTAGTCTTAGTCTTAGTCTTAATCTTGGTCTTAGTCTTAGTTTTAATCTTAGCCTTATCTTAGTCTTCGTCTTAGTCTAATTCTTAGTCTTAGTCTTAGTCTGGTCTTGGTCTTAACCCTTATTTTTACAATTTCAGATGCAGTTCGTGTTTAACATTCGCGTGCAGTACGAAGTTCTTAGTTTTTTTTAAAAAACGAATTATTATATGAACTGTGTTAACATAGTTTCTTAAAATAAACGTTTAAACTTTCCTTTAAAGAGGAAGACTCTTTCTACCTGAACGGTATTGAAAATTTTTTAAATGCGCTTCTATTGAGTGCAAATAAAGCCCGCTTTATTTTGTTTCACTCTATAATTTATGCAACCATATCTCACTCAAAATGAATTTAATTATTTCAAAACGTCCCTCCCGTAACGTTGCGTGACTGTTAATTCAATAGTCAAAATTCTCCGCATGTCCAGTACACGCCTGTGTTTGATAAAAAGAATTTTGCACTCTCCTAACTCATAATTTAAAATACTCATAAATTTTAAATGATCTGTTATCAACACTAAAAATTTAATTGAATTCCGTGGCAGAGCATAATTCACAATCATGGGAGGACAATATAAAAAAGGCGAGTACAAACCTGTAGAATTTTAAGTGTTGTTCATGTTGTTGAGTTAATTGTTTTGTTTTTTTGTTTTTTTGTTCCATGCATTCTATATTTTTTCAATTTAACTAATGCATTATACTTCCAAACGTATTCAGTGCAAGAGCAAACTAACGAAACAACTACACTTTGCATAGTATGTAGTATGCAAAATTGTAAAAGAGCAACACTGACAGCTCTAAAAGAATAAATATTTAAAAAAATAAATTCATAACGTAAAAAATTCAGTAGTTTTAGGAGATATAACTAGAAAAATATTTCAATTTCTGAACTATTGAAGGGGAGGAGAAAAACTAAAAATGTATTTGATGCACTCAACATTTATCGGCCTCTGTAAGCATTTGCTATTCACGAATATCCACGTTTGCTTAAATAAATATCTCAATTTAATGCGACATTGCCATCGATTGAAATGCTTCAAATGGAATTTTCAATTTACCATTTTTAGTTTTGCGCTTTTAAGTAACTTTTTTCAATGGAAGAAATTTAAAAATTAATAACTTCCTTCGGTTTTTAATGCAAGTCGGTTTTTATATAAATTAATTTATTGAAAGTCGGTACTCTTTTTTTTATAAACTTTTTAGAGAGTTCGTCGATCTTTTATATAAGTATATAGATGAAATTAAATTATTAAATCTGCTTTTACTTATTTCTTTTTTTTCTTACTTGTAGTGCTGCCAAATTGTAGTCACTTTTGGAATCAGGTAATATTGCGTCAAGTTCTTCCCAAAAGAAAATCAATTCTCCATTTGAGGATATATAAGTAGTTTATGGTATAACCCTTTTGGGCCCAGAGTTCTTAAATTTTGGAGAATTTAATTGAGTGTTAATATTGAGTGTCTGAATATCAAATACAATATAATGTTTCCAAGGTATTCTAACTGTTCCATCCTTGGAAAGAGGACACACACATTTGTGTGGGTTGGGCCTTAACTAACACAAAAAAATGGAATGAACTAAAAATTAATTTTATTTAAAAGTATATGTAAACCTTACATTATAATTGGAAGGAGACTTAAAATGAAATAAGATTTAGGCTATTATTTCAAGCGTCCTAATAAAAACCAAACAAATTTGGCAAATTTATATAATTTTATGACTTTTTCGTGTTCTGAAAGAAAATTATTTTGAATGTGAAGAAAGTTTGCGATTTTAAAGGAATTAATTTTTTAATTATATATTAAAGCCGGCTCTCCGCAAAATCGCCCAAAAAAAATCGCCCAAATAAAAAAAAAAAAATCACCCAAATGAAAAATTACCCAAAAATTTATGAAAAATCGCCCAAAATGAAAAAACCAAATTTTACCCAAGAAAACGAAAAAAAGCCCAAAAATTTTTGGAAAAATGACCCAAAAACAAAAACGAAAATTCACCCAAAAAAATGAAAAATCGCCCAATATTTTACATTGTGTTCCCACACGAGATACGAAATTCACTTGTACGAAATGAGCATTTTCAAGGCCAGTATTTTTTTTTTTTAAAGTATATTTTAATTCAATCATTTGATGAGATAAATACTATTTATTTATTTTTTATTAACCTGCAGGCGGCCGGCATTTCAGAATGTGCAACTGTGATACTTTGAAAAGTTTTTCCATACAAAAAGTTCCCAATGGACTAGCAATGTGGGCCGACTTTGAGGTGATGCCCTGCCGCCTGCAGGTTAATATAGTTATTTATTAACCACTGTTATTAGCACGAAAACTATTATTAGAACTATTTTTGCAACGATAAAAGGTACTGGGTAAGCTGATTTTTAAATTGCACTACTACGTTACTAATCAATCTTAATTGTATACAGTGGCGGATCTAGGATTCGCGAAAGGGGGGTGGGTGTTAAAACTACACTTTTCTATGCCAAAGGGGGGCTGAAACGTCCTTTCGGACTTTTTTCATTTTTTTTTTTTTCCATACAAAAAATTCTCCAAGGGAAGGACTAAAGCCCTTTCAGCCCGAATGTAGATCAGCCACTGATTGTGTAGGAAGTGCGTTAAATTTAAAAATTTAATTCATTTTAATTTTATATAATCTCATACTTAAAAATCTATAAAAACATTTCGTACAAGGGAAAAATACTGATTCTTTTTCAAAACAACAAGTTCCTTTGGTTATCAAAAAATTTCAACAAGAAAAAATGACGGCGGAGGTGGTGGGGGGAGCAGGGATCCGTCGCACTACGCGCGATCCGCCGCGTCGCGATGCGCAGGCGCGGTACTAAATATTTCCTTTGACTTGACTAAGCAAATGATGCAAATACAAAAGAAAAACAAAAGAAGAACCGCTGCTTTTACTTTAAATACCGTTATCTTTAAAAACTCATTGACGTTTCTTATTTAATATTGAAAACGAAAAATCGCCCAAAAACGAAAAGTAAAATTTCGCCCAACATATTTGGGTGAAATTTCGCCCAAAAGCAAAAAACGAAACTTTACCCAACAAAAATGCAAAATCGCCCAATTTTTTTGGGAATATGAAAAATCACCCAAATTCGTATGGAAAAAAATTGGGTGATTTTTCATTATTTTTTTTTTTTTGGGCGATTTTGCGGAGAGCCATTAAATCCTTGAAACAGTTCCTGTCTCTTGTAAGGCATAAATAGACGTGTTTGTGTGTGTGACTTGTACATTTTTTTCACTCGGCAGTTGATAAATTGTCCACTATTGGCCAATTAAAAATACGACGACCAAAGAAGAGCAACAGTGGAAAGTTGCTAAGGCAGAGGAGGTGAGATTTTGAGAAGTGAGATTTTTTTTGCTAAAAGCAGAGTCGTTGGCTTGTAGGCCCACCTGCAAAGGAATTTTGATCTGGATCTGGAGTGCAACGAACTTCTCAGTGATCGCCAATATGGTTTCCGAAGGGCTCGCTCTACTGGTGACCTTATGGCTTTCCTCACAGAGAAATGGAACCAATGCGTTCATTTATTCGGTGAGAGTAGAGTTGTTGCTTTGAATATTTCTAAGGCATTTGACCGAGTGTGGCATAAAGCGCTAAACTAATCGTATATGGTGCCGGTAGTACATTTGCTCGATGGATTTCGTGCTTTCTTAATGGCAGATCTATCCGTGTTGTTGTTGACGGCGATTCGTCCAGAGAGCACACCATCAATGCAGGAGTACCGCAGGGTTCAGTCCTATCTCCAACTTTGTTTCTGGTTTTTATCAACGACTTTGTGTCGTTGACTCATAACCCAATTCATTCTTTTGCGGATGACAGCAGCACTTGTCATTCATATTCGTTCAAAAAACGCCCGAGCTCTTTGGAGATTGAGAGAAAGAGGCAAATTATGAATGACACACTTCTTGACGACTTAAGAAAAATCTCTGAGTGGGGTCGTGCTAATAGAGTTTAATGCAAGCAAGACCCAGTGTTGTCTGATAACCCACAAACGAATTAATTGCCCCTTAGAAAAAAAAAATAAATAACTGGCCATTTCAGCCCTTGAAAGGACTTTGACCTAGCTTCTTATGATCAATTGTGTTGTGCGTGTTATTAAGTTTGTACACAATTGACCCAGAACCGGACCTACATGTTTAACGCCGACTCCGAACGGCGATGAACGGAATGTTCTTGTTCTCAAGAAGCTTTACATGGTATTTTGAATACTCTCTGAGGTTTGCCATTGTCTGCAGAGAGGTGGGGGCCGTACAGAAAAATGATTTTAATTCAAATAATTTTCTGTCTCTGCTCGGGTTCGAACCTGGGTCTCCAAGTTCGTTGACATAGCGGCCACGCACTTTAACCAACTACGCCACGGACGCCACACCTTAGTGAATTGCCCCTTAGCTCCCCTTAAAATTAACGATGTGAATCTCGTGGAGTCAGAAGCTCATGACGTTCTGGGCATATCGATTCAATCCGATCTTCGCTGGAATGATCACATTTTCGATGTGTCGAAAGAAGCGGCCAATTGCCTAGGTTTTTGAAAACGGTGTAAGAAATACTTTACTCCAACTGACCTAATCGTGATCTATACCTCATATATTAGGCCGAAAAGGGAATACAATTCGCACATTTGGGCAGGAGCTTCAAGATCTGATTTGGAGCTTCTGGACCGAATTCAACGACGTGCAATATATCTGATAGGAGATCAGAAACATTTTATCTTCTCTCAACTCTCTTTGGCATCGACGCAATGTTGGTTGCTTTAGCCTTTTGTATAGGTACTACAATGGGAAGTGTTCAAGGGAGATACATGACCTGACGCCACCAGCTCGTGTGTTTCCCAGGTCCACTCGGGCAGCGCACCAAGCCCATCCATATACTATTGCTTTGATGTCCAATAGAACATCGCATTACCGAGATAATTCGTTTTTCGGTCACACAGTAAGATTGTGGAATAATCTCCCTGCGGGTATGTTCCCCGATGGCTTCCAGCTGTGTAGGTTCAAAACAGATCTTTACCGACACTACTCAATCTTTCCACCCTCCAACTAAACTATCACCCTTCTTCCGAATCAACTCAATGCTTACGCATTTATAGGGGGCATCCCCTGAGCGTTGGTTTAGTCTAAAAAAAAACAAAAAAACAAAAAAAAATGGTCTTTACCACGATCTAGTCTCTTGCTATTTCCCGGCTAAAGGAGAACACTGATAATTTTTCGGCTTTAGCTCATATTCTTCTTCACATTCAGATTAATCTTGAACATTCCTTCGTCTTTTTGGTGGAGAGAGCAAGGCTTCCGCTACCTCAGTTCGGAATGCAAGGAGATCTTTTATAAACTTTTTTGATCGTTTGTTTGCGGGATAATCATTTTTATTTGAATTCCATGAATTGACCACGCTTTAATCAATGAAATGCAGTGCTACCTTCAAAGTCCTTTTTTTTTGTTTTAATCTATGTCCTATACCATTTCATCATTCGCATATGTCAACTCCCCGCCATATGATTGTTGTATTCTCTTACAATTGCTAGACATGGCACGTCTATGCGACGGTTTTCTTGCTTATTCCATCAAGTGACTGAGTTTACCGGATTTTTTTCAAAAGACGTGGATGCAAAAGTTACCGATTTATTATCCATCCATTTTACTACCACTAATTTTTCGTAAGAACGGACTCTTCATCAGTTTCTCCACTAAGTATTTTTTTGTCCGGCATTAGCTCGATATTTTGAAGTTACTCTGAACTGTACCTGTAGCATTTAGGTTCAAGCTAGTCAGTTTTTCCAAAAGTGTATTTCTTGTAAAATATCGATGAAAATACACAAATGATTTTTCAGGTAAGGTCTGTACCAGACGGAAAATAACACTAGGTCCTAAGTCTAAAGACCGATCGTTAAGTTTAGTCTTAGCATCTTGCCTGTGAGTTAAAACATGCAATATGAATTTCGACTTTGAAATTATTGCCAGAAAATGAAGAAAGCACGACGTTTATGAGTCCGACTGGGCGTGGCTTATTCCTCATGTATTGTCGATTTGGACATCGTTCCAAAACTGGAATCATTTGCTCATCAATGGAGTAATTTATGAAATTTCTCTCAATGTTAAGACAACGACTTCGTACCGCTTTAATAATTGGTTGAACCTCACAAAATCCATTTGCATACCAATCTGGTGGACGTATCGTTGTGTTGGTATAGTGGAGACATTTCTGTAAAAAAGTAAACCGACTTCTCGACAGTTTTGAAGCCACTAAATTATGTTGGAAATGAGCCAATACATTTTGATCCGTGGAAGTTTGAAAAAGCCGAAATACCAGTGGGCACCGTAAAGAATTTTAATTTAACTAGAATCAGTTTTTAATTTATGCTAGCAGTTTTCAAATAATACATATTTGTGGACTTTGCTGCATCAACAAAATAACTCTCTGGGAAGTATTTCTCAAAATCCTCGAATGGGCAACAGAACGTAAGGCAAGGTACAAACAGCATTAGCTTTTAAAGACGGTTGAAACTCCATGCGTTTCCAAATCAGCATGTCGCAAATAGACTAGCCTATTATAAGAGTAAAACTAAAAAACTTACTAGAATTAGTGGTACGATTTCTGGTATTGGACGCAGCTGGACCACCTCACTTTCTTAGCTCAGAAAGACGGGGATCGGCAACTAAAAGTGTTTTATCGGACTGGATTGGAATATCCTTGATTTCCTATTTAGAGGAGTGGTGATCAACGCACGGTTCAAACAACAACAATGATAGCTTTCCGAGTGCACATCTTTACACTGAAATGAGAAGTTGTTAAAAGCTCTCACAACATATGGTGCAAGGAAATCTTGTCGAGCGTTGAATTTTCAATATAATCATTTCCTTTTTATTTTTGTGTTTATTTTTCGCTATTTTAACATAGAAAAAATCAAAAAAAGGTAAAAATGAAGAATAGAATGTATTAATGCTTTTCCTGAAACATTAAAAAATATTTACGTACATTCATAAATTAAACAGCGACCGAGTCCCATGCTACATGAACGCTCAAAGCATACTGACTTGAAATTTACAGCGCAGCAGAAAAAAAGAAACTTTTACGCAGTGTAAAAACACAGAAAGCCGATTGCTACTTCGTGTGCAAAAGCTCAACAACACACGATGCCCGCGGGCTATGGGAAACCATGTACTGAGCACCACTGATTTAGAGCATGATACAATTAAACAAGGTAGGAGTGACAACTTGCTTTTTTCTCACCAGTACCTTGCACTGACTGTCATTTGCCTGTATATTTTGTTTTCTATTTTCTTTTCTTCGTTTTTCGTTCTCTAATTTATACTATTTTTGACAGTTGCCGCAAGACGAAAGAACTGTCACTCCTACCTTGTATAATTGTATCATGATTTAGAGGCTTCATCAATGTATTTTTGATAGAAAGCTATTAGAGCCTTGGAGATCGTTTGACGGATTTCGTATATTTGAGCTACATGACCGCCACAACTCGAACGCGGATGTCAACCCGAGCAAATTTCTTTTTGCTTAGCAAAAGTATTGTTTCCTGCAGTTTTGTATATTGCAAAACTTTGGGTTCATTTGATCTAAAAGACATCCGTTCAGCCCCAAAATATCACGGTTACGCTTGCAATAAGCAACAGCGGTGGCAGTTTTCTTACTATCGAAAACTTGAACAGCATGTATAGGTTTCCTGCGCTTTTGCTGCATTTTATTAGGGGGATTGGGTAAAAAAGTTAACGTTGCCTCTAGTGAAGTGGCTAGGGTATACAAAGTGGCGTCATCAATATAATAACCTCTTCATAATTTCAAATTTGCTACAACTAGGCTGTGGGCGTATTTTTGCTTAGGTAAAGCCGAACATAAATCAATATTTGTTTTAAATTATCTAGAAAAAAACCTATTTTTTCTTAATTAAATTCTTACTTAACTAAAGTTTTGCTTGCTTTCAAATGCAATAGGATAAACGAGAACATCAGGAATGCAAACAATCGTAATTTCCGCACGACGAAAGGTGTCCTAACCTTTTCAGGAGTCCGTTTGCCATCATTTTAACCTTTTATGTTGATACTGTTAAGTTTCGAACTTGGTGAACATAAGCAACGTTAACCTTTAACCACTCTCAATTCATAGCAAGTCAGTGCAACTTGACCTGACCTCTACAAGGTGTTTTTTTTACGAGACTAAGAATTTAAGACTTACAAAAAAACCTTTTTACATTCATTCAAATAAAATTCAATATTCACATGACTTACCTTTCCTAGAATAGGAGATGTTATTTATTCTTATAAATAGCGCCATGATGCTGCGAATGTCATCAATAACTGCCAAATTAGATGAAAATTTGGAACTGTAAAAAGCATTTAGGGAAATTATATGCATAAATTTGACAGTTACGTGACAGACGATGAGAGCGTAACGCAAGGGAGACATTACCCAGACCGAGACAGCAACAGTTTCAGTCAAATATTAAATCATGTCAGTTGGGGTTTCGTTTTCAGCAAGAACCAAAGTTCACTCAAGGAATATACATTTTTTTCAAGCGAATACAGTGACATATGTGTGACACACAATCTCCACACACATAATGTACATACACTGTCTAAAAAAAAATTATCCAACTGACAGCTGACAAGTGATTGCAACGCATCCATGACTGACATTTGACAATTGAAAAATAATCGTTAAACAGCAGATTATTTTGTATAAAATTAAAGACATTAGCAGATAAAAACAACAAAAACAACAACAACAACAACAACATCAACCCTTTAAACACTTTCTTAATACTATTTACTATTCTTCATAATACACATAACTATGGTGCAGCTTGATTATATGGGTCGCCCCAGTTTCACATAAATAACCACAACGCTTTAGTGTTGCTCATTGCAAACCTTTTCAATGACCACCAATCGATCATTTAATTTTCTTTTTTCCAAAATGGCATATTTGGGTTCTCCTCTGACACTCTAATTTCGGAAAATTTATAATGCTTCGAAAAAACCAATTAAATGATCTGTCAAAATGGTTTAATATATCCTTAAAATTTTAAAATAACACCAAAATTTATTGCCATTGCGGAGAAGCATGGGGGCAACAGCAGTTGAAAATAATGCAAAAAAGTGGCAGCACCACATGAAGACAAAACATGATTACAAAAAAAAAAAAAAAACAAAAAAAATAAATAAAATGCTTGAATGCAGATTAAAATAAACGAAAAGACAACAAAATTTGATACGATAACATTTTAAAAGGTTGTTCATTTTTATGCTTTACAGTCTTGTTTGTGCATGTGTGGGTCTTATGAATTTGCACGTGGTGTATGTTACTCACGACTGCGTCATTTTTTGATATTGAAAGAATAAAACGAATACTTATGTTAAACATTTAACCAACAACAAAAGATGGCTCTGCAGTCATGAGTACCTTAGAATTTTAATGAATATTTTTAATGGCATATTGAAATAAAATGTTGCATATGCAAAGGCGCACATTCTGATTTATTTAGAGAGACAGAAAAATAAGTATTTGTGGGCGAAATGGGTGTAAATGACTTAAAAATTTTTTTTTTTAAGAAATTGTAAGTGAAGCCCTTCAAAAATATGTTGTTTCAAGTAAAAATTTCAATTTTTTCTTATGTTCAGAACGATTAAATGAGCGTCCCACGTGAAGTGCTAGAGCGCTTGGCATATAAAACCTGAAGCACAGCCTACTCCATTACATACATGGATATTCAGAAAGAAATTCTTATTCTCATTATTAGAGCATTACAAGAACGATATTTAAGCAGACAAACACAAAATGCAAATGAAAATTTCAATTTGACTGATTCACGGTCGGCTCCAAAACACCTTAACTCGGGTTTGAAAATAATTGAGGTTACAGCATATTTGGCTGCTACCTTATTTTATAAAATAATGAAGGAAATTATAGCATCTTATAAGTGATGAACGAACTGAATGTTTTAGTTGGTAACCGCAGCTTCAATTTCGCACAAGAAATATATAATAGACGCGTTAGCAGGTAAAATCGAAGCAGCGTCTTGGAAACTAGACGCATATAAATCGTTCACCGCAACTGAAAAATTCGCCAACCACACTTCGTTTGAGTGTTGTATTTGCCACAAACGAATATTCAGTTGCCAACTTAAAAATATCTCTTATATACATATGTATATACGGCAAGCTATTTCGGTCATAATTATTTATTATATTAATTGTAGACTAAGTGCATTAAAGTTCATAAAACAGGTGTATTTTGATTACTTTGGACACCCGTGACAAGTACCGGATCCCTCATATAGTATATAAAACATGTGTGAATTCTGTGAGATTATGGGCGAATAAGAAAAGACCCCATTTTAGGTATCAAACACCAATGATGTGGCGGGAACCTTCCAATCATCAAGATGATTATTATTTTTGTGTGGTGATATAAATGGGATTAATAAAAGAAACCGGTCATAATTACCCACCATTATTATCTGTTACTCGACCAGTCCTGTACGCCGGCGATGCGTCAGTACCCCAAGCTTGTACATCTACACAAAATGATCACAAGCTCTTCTTCAAGTGATGAAAGTGGGACAACTGATTTTAACTCAGACCTTGGTCTCCCTAAAAAAGCATTGGGGATTCCAGCTTTTCGATTAAAGCAAAAAATCTTTTAACCCCAGAAACAAGATTTTAACACTACCATAACCGAGATAATTGATTTCATTCTTTTCTGAAGAAGACGACTTTGTTTTTTGTTCTGATGTTCCTAGTTTATTGAAAACAATGGAAGTATAGAAGTACATATAATCCAAATGAATGACGTTTATTTATTGATTCCTGTAAACATAGCCTAAAATGTATACTTATGCATATCGGCAATAAGCTGGGTTCGATGCCGATTGCACATTCAACTACAGTCAAAGAAGAATATGCAGCTACAGTACTGCTGTTATGGGTAGAATCACGTACAACGAACATAAGTGGCTGATATGTGTAAATCTAAAAATGGTGAATTTTCTTCTTGGACAACAAGCGGGCTATACACAAAAAAATCCTTGTTTTATTTGTCTGTGGGACAGCAGAGCTAAATCTGAGCACTGGGTTAGAAAAGATTGGCATTACAGGCAAGCTATCGTCCTGGGAAAACTCAATGTGATAAATGAGCCCCTTGTGCCCAGGGATCGCATAATACTGTCACCTTTACAAATCAAACTAGGGCTTATAAAACAATTTGTCAAAGCTCTAAACAAGGAAGGTCATTAGACCGCACCTCAAAAAAAAAAAAGTGCACCGTATACCAGCGAATATGACACAATTTTGTAAGACAATTACGAAAAAAATTACGTACGTTTTTTTTTGACCGAACGTAGGGGTCGTGCATTGACATATTTTCTTTTACAAGCTTTAAAATTCCTCAAAATCAATTTAAGGTCTTCCAAGGACTTGTAGAAATATTTTTTTTTAATTTTGGAGAAAAATAATTGATCTCTTCCAGACAAAAACATCGATATGTTATTCAATATGATCAAACTTTTAATACCAAAGATATGATGAAAATGAAAAAAGGGAGCCCTACGTTCGTCAAAAAAATTTTGAAAACTTTTTTAAAAATAGTTCTGCTGGATATATCGATATACTTCCTGAGCAAAAGATTAATGATATTTTAAGGGCTTTATTTTTTTATATAAGGGTGGCACATTAGGATGGTAGGAACAGAGATCTGGAGGGTAAGTACTAGAACGGTGCTTCTGAGGTAAATGACCTCTATAAAGGTAATAAAAAAAAAATAAATAACTGGCCATTTCAGCCCTTGAAAGGACTTTGACCTAGCTTCTTATGATCAATTGTGTTGTGCGTGTTATTAAGTTTGTACACAATTGACCAAGAAATGGACCTACAGGCTTAACGCCGACTCCGAACGGCGATGAACGAAAATGTTCTTATTCTCAAGAAGCTTTACATGGCATTTTGATTACTCTCTGAGGTTTGCCATTGTTTGCAGAGAGGGTGGCGGCCGTACAGAAAAATTATTTTAATTCAAATAATTTTCTGTCGCTGCTGGGGTTCGAACCTGGGTCTCCAGGTTCGTTGACATAGCGGCCACGCACTTTAACCAACTACGCCACGGACGCCACCTATAGAGGTCATATTGGTCACAAAAACATTTATATACCAAACTTAAAAAAAAAAATCCGATAAACTTTAAAATCCGACTGTAAACACCAGAGATATAAAGAAATATGTCAATGCGCGACCCCTACGTTCGGTAAAAGAAATTTTTTTTTTTCGTAATTGTCTTGGAAAAATGCGTCATATTCGCTGATATACGGTGCACTTTTTTTTGCATAGGAGGTGGTACGGTCTAAGGGTCATTGTTTGAAATACATCTCTAAAAAGTTCTATAATTTGAGCGCAGAGAAATTTAAAACCAGAATTTTTGATGGTCCACAAAAAAGAAGGTTAATAAAAGATGGAAACTTTAACACTAACATAACCGATATTGAAACAATTGCCTGAAATGAATTCGTTTGGACTGCACAAAATTTTCTGGAAAACAAAAAGGTTGATGTTTGTCACACTTCCAGCAGCTTGATTGTAATATGAGCATCAAGGTACACTACCTCCACAGCCATTTGGACCGTTTCCCTGAAAATCTTGGTGATCTTAGTGAAGAACAAGGAGAACGGTTCCATCAAGACATTCGAACTATGGAGGAACGTTATCAGGGTCACTTGAATGCTCTCATGATGGCAGACTATTGTTAGATATACTAATTATATCTCAAAAACTAAAGCTAATACAAGCAATCTGACTTCAGATCTGAAAACAGTACCCCGAGAAAGTCATATTATCTCAAGCAATAGTCATAATAATTCAGGCAACAAAAATACTGTTCCCTTGTGCAAGTGGTTTAAGTTGATTTCTATTTTAAAAATAAAAAAAAAAAATAATTTCAGAAGGCAAATTATATCTGACTCACTAGCAACTTCATATTGCATATTGTAACATCTTCTTATATATGATCTCTTGATATAAAATTAAAAATATAATCGTTATTTTCTATCCCTGATAAAATCTCATTAATAATGTGTAAAATAATTCCGAATATATGTAAATTCTTCCATTTTTTTTGCATATTATAAACAGTTTTTGTTACCCATAATTTTCTTTATGTTTTCTTTATTACTGACGATAACTTGGGTAGTTTGCGTTTAAAGGAAAAGTGGTTAAGTGGACCGCCATCGATAAAAGGTTAAGAATTACTGCTCTAACTGAATGCACCACTTTTAAGCCTTAAAAATCTCAATTTAAATTTCTTCAGAATAGCTTAACCCTTGTGTTGATACATTAGAGGTGGGTAATAGCACAATTTTTGGTGTGCTGACTCACTAGCACATGTGCACCCTTATGTGTCAGCGCAATGTGCTAGCACAATTGTGTCACAGTTGAAAAAAGCACTTCGCAGTCGAAAAGCAAAAGCAGTCGAATATTCGTCCAATAAGAAATACATACAAATCAGCTGCGACCACAGCAACAGCATTTGTCTCATTTACTCTTTCGTGTTTACGTTAAAAGACGAAGTGCTGCTTCACACGCCTGTGTACTAGCACACATGCTCACTACTGAGTGTCACACAATACATAATAGACACTTTAAGCTCAAAAGTGCTGCTCTTCATCGTGTGCTGTTGTCATTACGTTAGTCAATGTAGTGTGCTAGCACACATGACATACTACAGAGAGTCAGCACAGTGCCATAGCACAGCACTGAGTTACCCACCTCTTTGACGCATGGCTCACCGATGAGACATTATGTGTTTCACCTGGTCTCGGAGCTAAATTTTTGCAGTTATCGGACTGCAACTTGGTGACGTCTTCTAAAAAAATGTTTTGAGCTTCGCAGCCAGAGATAAAATGTTGATGGAATATTCCACCAAACAGAGGACTCTTCGCTGGCCACTAGTGATTTGAATTGAAACTTCTTTAGCCGCGGTGTAGAGCAAGACCGATGAATCAATTCGCCAATGAAACATTTCGCCGTGAAACGCTTCGGTGTGTTTTTAACATAGTGTTACGCAAAATTAAATAATTATAATATTGTATAAACACAGTAGCTTTTCAACTGCATGGTTCATATATCGAGTAATTATAATATTGCCATAAAAATTCGAAACATATAGAGCATGTCTTTGATATTCATATTGAAAACATCAATCTTAAGCAAGAAGACAAACACTGACTATATATAGTATATATAGAGTATATTTCAAACTTTTGAGCGTAACAAAAGAGTACATGGAGGATATTTTTGTATTGCATTTATTTTCCTTATATCTTTATGTTTTTGATACAAAATTCTACATATCACATAGTTGTATGATACATATTAACCCTCTCCAGCCTTCCCTTAAAGCCACCCTGGCAGGTAAAAATCATAAAATTTGTATGGGAGGCTAAATATGGGGCTCGGTTATACGTATTAACCATTTCCACCCCTACCTTAAAGTCCCCCCGTTCAGGTGTAGGGAATAAAGATTGACATGTGCCAGCAACAAAGCTGTGTATTGAGTTTTATGTTTGAGGAAAAAAAAATTAAACTGGATAAAGGATTTTTATTTTTGAGCGTAAAATAAAAATTTAGAAAAAGCTTTTGGAAAAGCTATTTGAAATTTAGAAAAAGCAAATTAGTCAGCTTCGAAGTCGCAGAGCCCTGTCAAGTTCCAAAAAGAAATGCCCAGGGACGAGTAAAAGAATTGGGCAAATGCGGAAGTTGTGTACGAAAACGTCGGTCAGCCCGTAAGCATTGCTAAGACTGTAAAAAATTTATGTGTGCCTCATAAAGTACAATTTGTTCCTAATAAAATAATATTTGTCCTCCCATGTTCATGGGGACAGAACTACTTAAATTATTTTTAAATTAACTCAAAATTAACACTACAAAAGCAATTGCGAGGTAAGCCCCTCTTTGAGGTAGAGCCCTCTTTGATAAAAACCCACTCGGGTGGGTCTGTGTGTATACCTCCTGCAATACCTTATATACATTCTGCGATACATAATGTACATCGTAAGAATCCTAAGATTAGGAATATTTGAATTCCTCATGCAAAATGTAAAGAGGGAATGACAGCTCACTGGTGAACCAAGTATCCATCAAAGGAGTATAGACGTCCTGCCAAAACACAAGGGCTAAGTTCAAATTATTTTCAAAACTGAGCTAGCCTATCATCTGATATATTTTAAATCTACGTTGCTTTTCTATTCTTAATACTTTATTAGGTTAGGTTTCAAATCAATATATTGGAACTAATTTCAAAATTTATCAAAACAAATTTTCTCAAAACAATAAATACTCCTATTTTCCAAAAATTATTTATATGTGAATTAGGCGACTTTGATAAACTGCCAATATAATAAACATATTTTGTCTACTCAAGTGTTACTAGGAATTTAATTTGAGCTTATATTGGAATGTATTGGATTTTTTCATGTGTACAAACATGTGTCGAAGGTTGCTTTAATTGGACTGCTAGTTACTTGGAAAGAAGTCCTTGAAGGATAATTGTTTTCCTCACTTTCAACAAGAGTTTAGTAACAATTTACTAACAAAAAAAACAAAAAAAATAATTGCAAAATAACAATGTTCTAACTTAATCAAATTTATATTCAGAGAAAACGAACTAATTTGCGAAATAATGACTTCAACGCACTGACAAAAAGTTAGCGATTACAAATTTTCGTCAAAATATAATTTACTACAAGCGTTAAAAAGAGAAATTCCGTTATTTTAAAACATTAAAAAAAAAATGATATGTCAAAATGATAACACATTTGTATGAAATTTCGTTTGTAAGTCGCAAAAGAAACGCCATTAGTTTTTAAAGATTCATAAACCTAGTTATAAATATTTATGAATAAGTAAATCAAAGTATCTATTTGAATTAAGTTGCCTAAAATATTCATTAAGAAAACATGAAAGGCTGTTCGGCAAGACAAGGTAAGGCTGTTCGCAGAGGACGTCCAAGAGCGGTGGTAACCAAGTTGAGCGCGATTGTGCTTAGTTCCAAATTCTAATCTCACTGCCAGGAAGTTCGCAGAAACGGCTGGAGTAAAAACATATGTTCAAAACTTGCAAAGGATTTTAATAAAATCAACAACCTTAAATTTGAATATGATCTTTCATTATTTTCAAAACAAATTTGTGCTTTAGACCACGATGAAGGTAAACCTTGACACAGGGTGCATCGGAGTAGAAAAGAACTTAGTTACTAATGTAAAAGCGTTCTCTCTGTCAAAAAAAAACTTCCGGATAACTTTCTTGGCATATTAGCAGTATAAGTAGGACCTAAGTAGCTTGAGTGGATCACAGTTTGTCATGCAAAACTACTGATGAGTTGGTGTAGCGGCCATCGAAACAGTCTGTATAGTCAAGCTGTGTGATTTGCTCTATACAGAGCCGTTGTTGTTGTTATTGATTGTTGCCTTCACTGTCTTCATGTTATTTGACAACTACTTGGCCTAAAACTTCAATTTTTTTCAATATAAAATCAACAAATATTACAAGCACAAAAAGTGCAAAGAAAATAGTCACAGCGATCTGTCATATTAAATCTGTCAATATATAATATTCAATTTTGAATTAAATTTTCAAATGAAAAAAAAAATAAAACGATGGCACGAAATTAAATTTAATCTTGACGGACCGGATGGCCTAATTATTACCACGATTTCAGAATGAAAAAGTGTTTTGGGGTGAATGTGTGATGATATGGGCTGGAATTAGCTATTGTCGAAGGGCTGATATCAAGATTGTTCCAACAGGAATAGATTTCCAAGATTATATAAATTTAACTGGCAACTTAATTGTTAACCATGAGTCAGAATTACCAAAAGTTTCATGATATTTTAACAATAAAGTGAAGCTGCATGCACAATGAGAGTAGTAAAGGAGTTCTTACTAGACAAAATATGGAAATATTGGAGTGGAACGCATCACTTGACCTTAATATTATTGAAAACTGTTAGGGGTACTTTTTAAGAGAATTTTGTGCCGAAAATGGACAATATAATACCATCGACGAACTAAGAAGTATAGCATAACATCGAAGTTGGAAGCGATTCCGAAAGAATGCATTAAACATTTTTAAAGTTACTACCAAATCGCATAACTGAAGTCTTAAAAATGGGAGGAGGATGTACTCATTATTAAAACTCTTTATTTATTTATACTAGCTTAGCTTATAAATTATCTTTAGCTAAGCTTATCTTTATCTATACTATTATATTAAATGAAAGTGAAAATTTTTTGTTGCCGCTAAACTCCGAAACTACTAGTCCAATTTTTATTAAATAAGTTTTAAAATATCAAATTTGTGCTACAAAAGGATATAGGGGTATTTTCAAGTGTAAAGTTTCTTAAGGAATCATCCACAATGCCATAATGCCATCGTTAGCTTTTCATGATTTTGTGCTGCGAGAGCTTCAATAAACTCCATGTTGCTCTCTACTCTACTCTACTCTCTATGTTCTCAGCGAGCACAGCGAAACAAAATAAACAAACAAATAAATGTACATAGCTACATTCTTTGCTGCGCTTAAAACAAAAGAACAAATGAATTCACCACAACAAATGCCAATTGGATCGAAGTAAATTGTAATATGTTGAAATTAGTTTTGAAGTGGTGAATTAATTCAACACAGTTTTGTTTCCTTCAGCATGAATTGTTTTTTTATATGGAGTTTTTCCGCTATTTCTCTCTACACGTTTCTAACGACATTCCGACCATCTAAGCAGCTACGACACGTGCACTAAAGGCAATTCCGCGAAATGAGCTAGAGAAGGCATTTCAGTCACAACTGAATCGCTGTAAAAGGTGTATTGAAAATATTAAAACATAAATCTTGTTTTAATATTTTCTTGAGCCTATCTAAGATATAATTTGACACAGTGTGTAAACATATGTGCTATATTTTTGTCGCGGAGTGTACAGGGTGCTTCATATTTTATGTCGGTAAGCCTGATGTTACACGATGTGTAAACACGATTGGCGTGCGAACGATTTTGTTGTTGTTTTCAATCTGAAGCTGTCAAACAACCATTAAGAGAGTGAGAGGATGAACATTTTGAACGACATACAAAATATCATGGTTGAATAAATAAGGCTATCGCAAGGGTGAGAACGAGTGCTCATAAATGTCAAATCGAAGTTGACAGCTCATACAAAAACTCAAAGCAAAAATTGATAACATGTAAACCCGATGAAGTTGTTGTTGTTACTTTTCATTGATTTTGATAAAAGTGGGTACTGAGAAGAGACTACGATCAGCACCGAGAAAACTTTATTAATTCAACCATGCAAAATACGTTCATTTCTGCACGCTGTCGATACAGCGTTCACCATGCAAAACATTGTTGCTGGGTGATGAAAATAAAGATTTTGGCGTTAAAGTATCTAAAAACTACTTCTTGAAGAAAAGTGTTACTCTTGTATTAAAAAAGGTATGAAGAAAATAGTTTTAGGAAACCCTCGTTGGAATAAAATGTAGGCGAAAAAGTAATGGAACTGAAATATCAAAAGTTGTTCGCCGTTCTTTTTCTGCCGTGTAACCAGGCAGCGGATAGAGTGCGTGATCCATACACCAGAGAACTCTGGTTCAATTCCATCTGACACAGAAAGTTTTTTCAATCGAATTAATTTTTCTGTTCGGCCGTCACCTCTCTGCAGACAATGGCAAACCTCAGATAGTAAATAATACCATGTAAAGCTTCTTGAGAACATGCACATTAGTCGTTCGGAGTCGGCATAAAACTTGTAGGTCCAGTTCTCGATCAATTGTGTTCAAACATTTAATAACACTCACAATACACTTTCATCATAAGAAGTTCGGTCAGTGTCCTTTCAAGGGCTGAAATGGCCAGTTTATTATTATTATTAACCTAGCAGCCTGCAAAATGTGGAAGAAAGTAAAAAATAAGCATTGAACGCCGATCAAACGGTCACCGTGTAACTCCAGACTATGTAAACGTTGAATAACTTTGACATTTATCAGCTAATTGGCTTGAGCAGACAGTTTTTTGAAACAATTTTAACCATGAATCGCTTCACACCGAAACAACGTGTCGAAGTAATAACGCTTTATGCCATGTCTACACAGAGAGTTTAGTTTGAGTTTAGTTTGCGTTCAACCATAGCTCTTCACACAGAGCTGTGTCGGTAGAATTGTGTTTAATGTGACATTTCTTTGTTTACTTTTTTGTGTTTTCACCGTGATATCAATTCCTCTTCAGGACAGGGCTAAAGCCATTTCTCTGTACACATGCAATTTCTTCTTTGCGCTGCTCAAATCGGAATTTTTATCGATCCATACTGATATGAAGACCTCATCTTATACACATGCCCAAGTTCTTTTCTTCGCTTTTTTGTTCATTTTTTGCAAATAGTAAATTGCACAATTTTAGAACAGCTGTTTTTGACATTTCTCACCACAAAATTGTACAAGTTTCATCTGAACGTGCCCTTTTTATAAGAATATTAGCATACTCTTAGGGATTTCTCAAATTGATTTTTGGTAAACACAGAAACAAAGTTGAGTTTAATTGAGTTTCATCCTGCAATATAATAAGGACAATAATATTGTCCTGGAGAACTCAAGAGTTAATTTGCGTTCAATGGCAAAACTCAACTTTGTACTGGAAACTCAAACTAAACTCTCTGTGTAGCCATGGCATTATATTGAAAATAGCGGTTCAGTTCTTTTAACTCAACGTAAATATCGTCGAAAATATTATGGCCAACAAGCACCGTCTGACAACTGTATTCGTCGTTTGGTGTCGAATTTTGCTGAGCACGGGACAGTGGGAGATCGCTCACATACCGACGCTATACCGACCGAGATGTTCGAAAAAGTGTTGGAAAACGCAGCAAAATGGGCACATTTCGCTTTGGCCAATAGAGACGAACACTTGATTTATGTTGTCTTCAAAAACTAGTCCAAATAAAGTGTTAAGGACCATATTAAATGAAAATATCTCATATATGGAGATCGTTAGTTTTTTCGCGCAAGACTACTGATGAGTTAAAGTAGCGGCCAACGAAACAGCTGTCTAGTCTGCGGTGTGATTTGCTCTACACAGAGAGGTTGTTGTTGTTTTCTTCATTAACATTCTTGATCTCGAGCTCAAGTTATTAGTCTTAAAAAGTTTTTTTTTCTTACATGGAAGACGTACCCTGTATACTTATAAAAAGTTTTTAGAAAATATCATTCCATAACATGACATATTTAAAAGCTGTTATTTTCTTTGTATCCAACTTTTTCGAAAATCCCATTTAAGATACAAAGACATAAGATACGTTCGAAGAACAAAATTGTTAATAAATTAAAATTAAAATAAATGTAGATGTAAATACGTGCGCTTGAGCCGAATGCATAAATATTTATTTTTCAAGAAAACTTTTCACCCCAATAAAGTAATTTAAGGACTAGGCGCACACACAAGCACGCACAGTCACACAGGCACACACGTGTGTCAATTTGGAACACACACAAAACATCTACCTTGTTTTTTTATTTTGTTTTTGTTTTTGTTTTTTTTTTTTGTTTTTGTTTTGTTTTAGCTTTATATAAATTTCGGAAAATCATGTTTCATGCTCCAAAGAAATACAGCAGAACATAAACACAGAAACACACACACACACTCACACATGAATACATGAACACAGGAATCAAGCCACACAAATATATGCTAATATCCGAGAAACTGAACACGTGAACAATTTTACATAAAAATCTTTAATTAAGTTGCTTTCCTCTACTCCTCCGGCTTCTTCTTCTGCCACTAAGCTCAATGACTACTTTGAGCAAGTTGAGTTATTTGAGCTGCTGTTTGGTTTATATTTATTTATTAAATTTCTTTTTGTTTTTTTTCGTTTTTCTTTTCGCTGCTGTTTTTTGCTTAATTAAGCTTTATGCTGCCTGTGCTTTGCCCCATAAATTATGCTATGAAATTTTAAGATCCGATCTCAAAGTAAGCGATTTGTTTGTTGCTTAACAGCAGCAGAAGGAACAGAGCGAGTGCCTTTGAAACCATTTTTGACGATTTATTGCGCTGACAAACACTGATTAAATTGCTCGCCTTGGAGAGGGAATACTTTTGGTAATTGGTGTAATACCTGACAGGCGCCTGCCTAGCGTGCCGACGTCGCACAGTGCTATGTGCAGTGAAAATAAATGAAAAAAAAAAGTTAAAAAATAATAAGTTCGACAGATAATTAAAGTAAATCCAAAATATTTTTGTTTTCAAATTACGAATGCATCTTGTGAAAGTTGTCTAATTTTTTAGTAATTTGCAAGGTGGTGTCCGATGTGTTTTTGATGCTTAGAGAAATATTTCTTCTAAAAATACATTTTTTTCCAAAAATTAAAAGCAAAACACGTTTCAAAGAGAGAACTTGGTTGAATTTTTGGATATTTAGAATTTTTTAAAAAAAAGTAAAAAATAGAATTTTGGTGTATTTACAAAACTACCCAATGTGGCAAATCTTGTAAATAGGCATTTACTAAAAAAGTGGTTCAAATTACTAACAGCTTTGTTTTTTTTTTTTAATTAATAGCCTAGACCTTAACATAACAGGCTATAAAAACATAAATTCCTTTTTGAAATAATTCATTTTGAAAAACCTTTAAATCGAGAAATTGCTTATCTAATGCCTTGTCTACACAAAGAGTTTAGTTTGAGTTTCCAGTACAAAGTTGAGTTTTGCCATTGAACGCAAAATAAACTCTTGAGTTCTCCAGGACAATTTTGCTAAACTCAACTTTGTTTCGGTGTTTATAAAAACTCAATTTGAGAAATCTCTAAAAGTATGCTAATATTCTTATAAAAAGGGCACGTTCAGATGCAACTTGTACAATTTTGTGGTGAGAAATGTCAAAAACAGCTGTTCTAAAATTCTGAAATTTACTATTTGCAAAAAATTATCAAAAAAGCGAAGCAAAGAACTTAGGCAAGTGCTTCTACACTTTTGGTCTTCATACATATTAGTATGGGCCGATAAAAATTCCAAATTGTGCAGCGCAAGAAAGAACTCGCATGTGTACGGAGAAATGACTGCAGCCTTGTCCTCAAGTGGAATAAATGTCACGATGGTGGATGTGCCCAAAAAATATGAGAACACAAAAGTAAATAAAGAAATGTCACGCTGTACACAATTCTGCCAACTCATCTCCCTGTGGACATGGTAGAATTATAAGGTAGGGCCGACTCGGAGAAGAATGAAGTAGAATGCAGAGAAAAGCGGGCTAGTTGTCAAAATCAGCTGTTCATCTCGAGTTTCTTTATGTTTATTTTTCGCAGTTGATTTTAGGTTGAACTTTTTACAAGCTTTTTTTTTAAATTTAACACTTCCGCGTCATTTTATAGATTTATTTACAATGTTTGTACAATATTTCCACTCAAATTAACACAATCCTAACAACTTAACACGCACTATTTACAACTTGAACACATAATATTTTTATTTCATTTGAGGTTTCTACGAACTTCGCCATTTTGACAATTTGCCAACCTTTTTTTTATCCACACTTCGTTGACGCGTAAGGGCACTGAGCTATTCGGCCCTACCTTGTAATTCTACATGCCTGTGAACAGCTATGGTTAACTTAAAAATAAATTCAAACTAAACTCTCTGTGTAGCCATGTCTATAGGGTACTCTAGGTACTCACATCTACTATTCTATGTGCCTATTCTTCTGTCTGTATTTCGTTGAGATCAATGAACTTTTGTATGCAGCTCCCATACAAAATCATGTGAAAAATTAATATAAGTCTATGGGAGGTACCTCTTGGAACTGGCCGATTTCAACCATTTTTGAAATTTTTTCTTAGCTAGCTTAAACTAACTAAGCGTACTAAATTCTACTATCATAGGAACACTCCTTCTATTTATTTCCAAAATTTGTATGTGCGCAAAGCACTATGCGTCGTCGTTGTTGTCGTCGTGTACTTGTTGATAAATGAATGCAAATGTGTTTGAATTTTTCATGCTCAAGGTGCAAAGCAGCCAGATTTAGAGAGCAAAGCAAAGTGGATATATTATTATTATTTTTTTTTTTTTTTTTTTGAAAAATAGAAACTACAATTTTCATGAATTGTCTTCAAAACGTGTTATTTGAATATGCACAGCAATAAAATAAAAAAAGTGACAAAAGATATTTTACCTTATAGCAAAGAATGTATTTTAAGTTAATTTTCGATTTTACTTTAAAACTTTAAAGTCTTTTCAAAATAATGGCTTGCTGTAAGTATGTTACACATAAATTCACACAAGCCCACTCAAACTTGTCTTGCCTTAAACTGTCAACATTTCAAATAGCTCACATATGTACAATAAAATTATTAAATTTTACTAGATTCGCATCATAAATCAATGGCTGTCAAAAATAACTACATGCCTAATAAAAACTGCCAAAAAATCTGCTTGCCATAACTCAATTTTAATTTACACATACATATTTAAAGACAAGAAGAATTGTATAGTCTTTATACATATATGTATAATAAACATTGTATATATATATATATATTTACACACGCGCTCAAAAATGTTGGTAACATTTTAAATAAAAATGATGAATTAAGGCTATGCCTAAAAGTATGGCACAATCAGGGATAAACTTGACACAGGGTGCATCATAAGTAGAAAAGAACTTAGTTAATAATGTAAAAGCGTTCTCTCTGTCAAAAATAAACTTCCGGATAACTTTGTCCGTATATTGACGGTATAAGTAGGATCTTAGTAGCTTGAGTAAATCACAGTGAAAAGTTATGCAAGACTACTTATGAGTTGGTGTAGCGTCGAACGAAACAGTCTGTCTAGTCTGCTGTGTGATTTGCTCTATACAGAGTCTTTGTTGTTGTTGTTGGTTGTTTCCTTCATTGTCTTCATGTTGTCTTGTTGTCAACATACTTGGTCTAAAGTTGAAATTTGTTTTCAATAAAAATGATAATATATTATTGTAACGACTAAAATATCGCTGGCGATTTTTTAGCCGCACAACGGCCAAGGTGCGAGAAAGACACCTGGTGAACACCGCCAGTTGATATTTATGCTTCACTTTATTTTTTTACACACACACACATAAACACTGAACTAATATAATGAATAAAAACACATGAATACAAAATAACACCCATGCACTTTTATATAAGAAAAGCGAGAGAAAGGGGAAATCATGTAAACAAAAGTTGAAAACATGAAAAAAACGTGCGCAAACACATGCGCAAAGCTGGCGTGATCTTGCTCAGAGGCAAGTAGCGGATCACATAAGAAAATAATAGAAGGCAAATTGCTGGGCAAAATGTGGAAACAAATGCTGATGAAAGACAACAACAAGGCTGCACCGTACGGGACCTCGGTTACGGGAAAATCAGCCCAGAACTTTCGATTGCGGTACCTTGTTTGTCACAAACAACAAGAAGACGATGGTATAAATAGGCCGCAATCGAAGAGCAGAGGACAGAATGTGTTATACATTAAAAGTGTGCAGAGTGCAAGTGATCGAGATTATATAAACAAAAAAATAAAACAGTGAAGCGAGTGCAATTGGAAACAAAAAAATAAAACAGTGAAGCGAGTGCAATTGAAGAGAGTGCCATTGGACCGAAAAAGTATTTGAGTAAAATACGCCGACCGAAGGAAAGACTGGAAAGTGGCAAAAACAGAGGAGGTGAGAAATTGTGAGAAGTGAAATATTTTTTTTAAGAGCAGAGTCGTTGGCTTGTAGGCCCACCTGCGAAGACAATAGATAGACATTTCGGTGGCTTGTAGGCCCACTTGTCTATCCAACGGAGAAAGCAGAGTCGTTGGCTTGTAGGCCCACCTGCAAAGACAATAGATAGACATTTCGGTGGCTTGTAGGCCCACTTGTCTATCCAACGGAGAAAGCAGAGTCGTTGGCTTGTAGGCCCACCTGCAAAAGTAATAGATAAACATTTCGGTGGCTTGTAGGCCCACTTGTTTATCCAACGGCAAGAGCAGCGTCGGTGGCTTGTAGGCCCCCTGCAGTAGCGGTAGACAGAGTCGGTGGCTTGTAGGCCCACCTGTCTTCACCTTTTTGTTAGCAGCGTCCGTGGCTTGTATGCCCGCCTGCTCAAACCAGAACATTGTCCGTGGCTTGTAAGCCCGCGTGTTCGCTTTTTTTCATCGAGTAACAGTGCTGCGGCTTGTAGGCCCGCCTGTTAAGCCGAGACGCAGACGTGAAGACCTGGAGGAATAAGGCCCATCAAATTCAACAATACAAAATTATAAATTCAGATATTTTACCGTGTAGTAAAGATAAAGGCCAAACATTTAATAAAGATCAATTGTTAAATAAAACCAAAGTGTAATTTCTTGTAAGAACCCTGGAAACCCGCTGAGCTTACCCCAGCAAACAAAAAGAACCAGCGGAGGTTCGTTACATTATAATCTTTTCATAATTTGCTACTAACAAATGCATTACAACAAACACTCACTGGCTTCATACAATATTTATTTTAGTTTAAAATGTTCATCGATTAAACACGAAAAAGGGTCAACTCCCTGCATGGTATCTCTGTACAAAAGTATCGACTTTGAAAATATTTGGAGAACAATAGAATTTGCTTGTGAATGATCTTTAGCAATAAGTTTGCTTGGAACGAATAGTTTTGTAAAGATCGTATCAATAAGAGTCGATACCAAAGATTTGTTATTTCAATAAAACGAAAAATTGTTCGGGTAGCTTCTAAATTTTTTATTGCATTATACGGTAGACACTTAAGGAGATTATGTTTGAATCACAGTATATTTAAATAGCCGCCACGACTTAGCTTGCAGACCTTAATCCCTTTTTATTCGATAAAAATTAGATCACTCTTTTCGCATAATTGGGTCTCTATTTCAAAGATGAACGAAGTCGATGGGGGCGACTTCAAATATCGCTTTGAGATTTCGAATGGCTTGTGGATCTTTCAAAAGATCCTTATCTTTTCGACTTCTGTAATTCTTCCAGAATTTGGAATAATTTCTCAAATTATTGGACAAGAGTCTGAACAAAAAGGAAACCTCTGAGTGCTTAAGAATAATTTATAATAATAATAATAAACTGGCCATTTGAAGCCATAACCCCTTTTCCTATGCCCATCCCAGTTCTCTTGTAGAAATACATTTTCCATTCTGAGTTTCAATGTTATGTGACTTCTACTTCTAAAGCTATTCGATACCTAAATCTGAATTGTATCGGCAGTGCCACGCCCACTTGTCAAACAGCCACTCAGTTTTTCCAGTCAAAGCACACAACTAAAAAGTACGTTTTTACTGGGTTAAATTAATATGTGACTTATAATTCGAGAGTTATACCTTAAATTTGGACTGCTGAAAAAGTGCCACACCCCTCGTCCAATGCCCTTAAATTTTCACCAGTGGAACGGCACGTGAAAATTTCATTCCAATATCAAATTTCGATGCTGTTTGACCTATAATTCCAAAAATATTCGATATCACATATTCGCAGAAGAAAGTATCCAATTTGGTCCAGCCGTTTTCAAGTTTTAAGCAACCGAACAAACCAAGATAGATAAGAATATAAATAGATATACATATATAAGAGAGGGGGAACCCCCAGCATATTTGTAAAGCTCTCCCCCCATTTGTAGTACTGTTGCCATATGAACAGCAGTGACCATATAAACTAAAGTACTAAATTTTAGACCCAAGCCGTCTGAAATATAAAATTTTCATTAATTTGTGGGCGGTAAAAGGAGGTGTGGCAAAAATGTTCACATACGAACCATGGTACGGCCAATAAGAGCACAACAAAGAAAACCTCAAGCAAATCGGACGCTTCGTTCTTGAGTTATGGAATTACAAACACAAATCACGACTTTTTAAACCCCCACGTTTAAAAAACGTAAAAGTGGTATATTAATTTTGTCACTCCGTTTGTAACGCCCGAAAGTAGGCATGGTAGGTATAGAAGAGTGTATATATTCTTGATCACCACCCGAGTCGATTTAGCCATGTCCGTCTGTCCGTCTGCCCGTCTGTTTGTCTGTGATCAGGATTACAGCCGTAATCTTCAAGCTATCATCACGAAATTCGATATTTAAACTTTTATCTAAAAAATCAAGGTCAAGTTCGAAAATGAGCCAAATCGGACGAAAAACACGCCTACCTTCCATACAAAGTGACTTTATCAAAATGGTAAAATCTCTTAGAATTCCACAAAAATTAATATATGGACTTGAAACTTTGCACGTAAGCTTTGATATTTAATATAAACTCTGCGTATGAAATTCAACCAAACCGGATGAAAACCTCGCCTACCTCCCATACAAAGTGACTTTATCAAAAAACAGAAGCGAATAATTTCTGTTAAACTATGATGAAAATTTTTTTACAAATAAACATTTTATTGACTGCTTAAGACTTCGAATATACTTTGGTTCGAAGTGGGGGTATTTTAACTTCGGCCCAGGCGAAGATCATTTCTTTCTAGTTTTATATATCGGTATATAGATATGGGGAAAAATGTGGAATCTTAAAAATTCCATATCTCCGGAACCAATGGGCCAATTTCGTGCAAAGTTTCCCAACGTACTCTGAAATTTTGGTTGAAATCGGTCTACCCGTTTCCGCAGTAAGTTGTGACATAAAAATGTACACTACTTTTTATATAAATGGATTTCATATTTACAACTGTAAATTAATGCGCACATACTTTTCCAGCTATAAACAATATAAGGTATTCTGTTGTTCTTGGTAAGCTAATATGGATTAATTACTTTCCTCAAATTAGCATAACCATTGTTTTGCCGTGGCCGTGGCCGTGGTACCATTACACATTTGAAACACACAATGGAAAAGAAATAAAAAGCTTTGTACCGCTTAATGCAGTGTTTATGAATAATTTTCTATGAAGTTTTTAGATGGTATTTAATCTCAAATTATAATAACTTCTTAGGGTTGGTTTTAACAAATAAAGTATGCAATAGCTTAAGTTAAGAATGACGCTTTGAATTAGTAAAAAAATTATTAAAATCGGTTCAGTAGTTCTTTAGTTTAGCGTACACGAAGATACGTGATAAGTCTTTTATATAATAGTATAGATACACTCAATAGCTTTTTTTCTTATTTTTTTAAAATGTACATATATGGACCTTCTAAGCCCATTGGTATAATAAAATTTTGTCGATCTCGAATGGTTTAGGAGATAAAAATCATGAAAGTTTGAAAAATTTCACTTTTTTATACAGAAGAGTAGTTTTTTTCACTTTACTTTTCCACAAGAATTTATTTTCAATTTCGTCAATTTGCCTAAGTGAGCGAACAATTGCGCTTCAAAAAATTGAGAAAGAGAGCATTAGATAACGGGACTGCGGAACACGTAATCTTGTTTCTATCATTCTTGGCCGACTCTGAACGGCTTATGTGCGGGTATGGGCACCACTACATTTAAAGCTTCTGTGTTGTTTCTGTGTTGTTTCTGTGTTTGCCTTTTGTCTTTGAGTTGTTGTTACGTTTTGTGTTGCTACATAATCCTTTACTCTCAATTCTTGCTTTTAACGCTCCCAGTGCGCTCTCTGCCCATAGCTGCTTATGTGCCATGTTCTCAAGAAGCTTTACATGGCATTATTTACTCTCTGAGGTTTGCCATTGTCTGCAGAGAGGTGACTGCCGAACTGAAAAATTAATTCAATTGAAAAAACTTTCTGTGTCAGATGGTGTCAGAATTGAACCAGGGTTCTCTGGCGTATGGGTCACACACTCTACCCACTGCGCCACGACCGCCGAAATAATTTGCGCTGTACAGTAGACGCTCCAAAATTACAACTCTCGGAAATTCGAATCGTTCGGAAATTAGGAACTAGCGTTTCTAAGACATTACACGCTTTGAAATTAGAACCGTCAGTTCTAATTTCCGAGCGTTTTTTTTTTTTGTTTGCTTTTTATACTGAAAAATTCCAAAGTCGTCATATCATATAAAATGTTTCGTATGAATGTTCTGTCATATCTCTCTTCAACGACGCTCTTGATGTCTACTCAACGACTGAATAAGAGAGAACAATATGTTTGAATTGAGCGAGCACAATTTTGTTTTTGAAATATTTTGTTTTTTCTTTAAACTGTGATGAATTTTAATGCATCGGTATGTTTTGTGCTCCTTTTATGTGACTAAAAATAAAAAAACTTTCAGCCAAAGTGTTTTTTTGCATATTTTCTAAGCGAAGATGCACTGTTATGTTACTTTTTATTTAAAAAAAAAAACTTTGGAAATTAGAACTTCTCGAAAATTAGAACTACTCCAGGAACAAAGTGGTTCTAATATACGAGCGTCTACTGTATTAGAAATCGGTCTTCTAGAATATAGTGTATGAACTCACTACACATTTACTATTGAGATAGACGTAGATACAGAAGCATATTTTACTTCTGTAATTATTGCTTCACGGAACCCAGCTTTATTATTTTCCAACAATTCTGTGAGCTTAAAAGTTTGTTTTTCTTTTAAGAGTAGGAGTGCTTACAAAAGTTGTTCTTGCAAATTCTTCAATTGATATAAATCTTCATGACACATATTACGCAGTTGATCCCTTTTATTCTGTACGAGTTTCAAATCCCTGATATGTTCTGATCTGAAAGTCAAAATTTAAATTTCCCGTTATAAATTTATAAAAAGTTTTCTTGGCCTTAGTATATCATGGTTGAAGGTATTTTCAAATTCTCCAACAGAGATTATTACACGGAGAGAAAAAATGAAGCATTTTATGCTTGAATCAAGCAAATAGGCTATCAGTTTGCATTCAAGCGTAAATTTCTCAATTTAAGCATTTTGCTTGAATTTAGCAAATTTAAAACATAATATCTATATATGAGGCATTTTTTCCATAAAATTTTATTTTTTACGGTTCATTAGTCAAAAATATTTGATACGTATTTTTTTATTTCAATATAATACTAGGAATTTTCGAGAAACTTTTTCTTAATTTTACGTTTGTAAAAAAGGACCTTTTTTCAATTGTTTATACTACAAAAACTAACGAAGATAGAGCAATTTGACCCAAACAAGAAATGTGCAAATTTTCCTTAGATTTCGAATGATGTACACTAAATTTTAATTATGTTATTTTTTTATTGAGAAGAACTGATATTTGCAACATATAGTATAATTTTTTGAACTTGGGCCTATTTTTTTTGCTTTTTTTTATTAAAATATAAAAGGCATAACATTTGTCTTAATACTGGTAAAATTTGTGAGTGGTGTGTGGAAGTTTCGTTATTCCACTTTGGTTTTTGCAAGTGGTATGGGATTTTCCCTATTTATTACTGTTGTTAGAGCCGCAACGAGTCGTATCTCGGCAAAATTTGTTTTTTTTTTTTTTTTAAACTATACGAACTTTATTTTTAAGTGAACAGTGCACACATGTACAAATTGCACAATGTTATAAAAGTAAATAATTGTTCCATGTAAGTTTCTTACCGTACATACGCATTAAATGCAGATGTATGGAAATTCTAGAATAAACTGCCTAAGGAAGCAGAATTTATTTCACAAAAGTGGTAAATTCTGCATATAACCACAAAGTTGGTATAAAAAAGATGCCAGATAGTCAGCCTCAAACTATACTGCACCAATGGTAAACCAACATTGGAACCAAAAAGGTTGCTATTCATTAGCTGTGAGTTGAGGCGAGCATGGCAGGCAACATGGCAAGTTGTGCAAGCAAAGGAGGAAAGGAGTTTCAGCGTTAGGCAAGTCAAAGAAAGAATTTTGTTGGAATATATTTATATTTAATAGATGAATGTTGAAGGTCGAAGGTCATGGCGTTCCCAGCGGATTTGCAGATACCAAACTGAATTGCAAAAGTAAACGTAGATTTGTAGATTTTCTGTCAAAGTGAGTTTCGAGAAAACTTAATCTCACTCACTGGCGGACAAATAATGTCAATTTAACAAAGCTGTTTGAGTAGGGAAACCTGAAAGGAAATCAAAGAGCTGTCACGATATTGCCATAAAGCGGTTTATGCTACTACTTTAGCAAAAAAAAACAAAAACAATTTTACCTGTATTGAAGCGAAAAGCCTGAAGCGTTTTGATATACAATTGTTTGACAAAGAAAAATGACAAAGCATGTTGTTTTTATGTGACAGAAGACGGTTTGGTTTGATTAGGTGAAAAGTATTGTCAACACTGCGGTTGACAGGTGCTCAAATAAGTGGTTTGTTTAGTGACATAACTGAATTGGTCAGTTATGGTATAGCTCAAAAGTTTTAGTTTTTGAAAACTCTTCAAAAATATTAATTTGGCCTCAAACTGCAGAGTATGTGCTGTTGACAAGATACTCCGAGGGATTTGAAAGAAAGTTATATCGATTAAGATTGATGAGAAATACAACAGTACATGATTTATTTTTAACATAACCTCTACAAGATAGATTTTAAAGTGTAGACCATGATACAATTATGCAAGGTAGGAGTGAGAACTGGCTGTTTTCTCACGAGTGTCTTGCACCGACAGTCATTTGCCTGTATAGTTTACTTTCTATTTTCTTTTTTTTCTATTTTAGTTCTCTAATTTATACTATTTTTGACAGTTGGTGCAAGATGAAAGAACTGTCACTCCTAACTGGTATAATTGTAAAGGATGACCCAACAAGAACGCAATTTTTATTGAATTGAATTGTTTCTCTGGCTGTATGACATGTGGCGCCGTCTTGTTGGAACCACATGCCCTCCACATTAATTTCTTCAATTCTAGGCAAGAAAAAACTGGTTATCATTTCACGATACCGAACACCATTGACTGTTTGCGCTTGACCTGCCTCATTTTCATAAAAAAAAGGTCCAATGATTCCTCCAGCCCAAAAACCACACCACACAGTGACACGTTGAGGATGCATTTGCTTCTCGTGAATCACTCGAGGATTTTCCTCACCCCAAATGCGACAATTCTGCCTATTGACGAAGCCATCAAGATGGAAATGGGCCTCGTCACTGAAGATGATTTTAGCGGCAAAATCAGCATTTTCATGTTGTCTCTCCAATACCCAATTAACGAACTCCCTTCGCTGTCCATGGTCCATTTTTACTAACCTCGTACCTTCTACTAGCAAACAGTAACAATTGTTCAAATGTCAAACAATGACACTTCCAGTGTTGCCACATTTAAAAATTGCGTTCTTGTTGTCACACCCTTTAGAATGGCCACTCCTACTTTGTGTAATGTATAATGGTGTAGACCATGGTATAATAATACAAGGTAGCATTGACAGTTGCTTGGGAAATCATATACTGTCAAAAAATATACTCAAAAAGAGAGCGCTCACAATCCGCCATTGAAAACACAAGCAATGTTGAAAACGTTGAAGTGAAAAAAAACAACAACCACAGCAGCTGCTGATGTATTTCCACAAAAAGCTGTTTTTGACAATTTATGTTTTCTTGTAGAAGAGAAAATAAGCAGTTGTCAATGTTACCATGTATTATTATACCATGGGTGTAGACCAGTGTCGATCAAAATTAGTTTGGCTTAGAATATCAGAGTAAAACAGAAAACAGAGCAAACGAAAATAAAGAGGACAAAAGTATAGAAGCGATCTTCATTGATAGATTCTTCAAATAAAATTTTTTGACGTAGAATACGTCATTCTCGGAGGTTAGTAGGGCGGTTGATAGGGATCAAGCGGATGTTGATGGCGTTTTTGGTCACAATTTGAGCCTTTGGTGTGCCTAAAGTACTGATCGTACAATGTTGATGTTAGCATTTGTTGGTCTACTTGATCCTCACTGGGAGAAAAATTAATTTTTCAACTCTCTTATATAAATTTTACACAATTACATGAAATATAAAGCCGATGTTTCCGTTTGCTTTGCGCATGGTTCTTGTATCTGAGTGGTCGGAGGGAAAAGGTGTCTAAGGGAAAAATTTTCCTTTTACAAAAGTAAAGGGGGTTGGTCATACATATTAACCCTCTCCGGCACTCTCTTAAAGTTCATATGCTCAGGTGTATGGAATAAATATACAAAAACCATAAAATTTGTATGGGAGTCCCCCTAAGGAGTGGTCGGAGAGAATAGGTGTCTAAGGAAAAAAATGTTCCTTTTGCCAAAGTAATAGGGGTCGGTCATACATATTAATCCTCTCCGGCCTTCTCTTAAAGCCCTTCTGTTCAGGTGTAGAGAATACATATACAAAAACCATAACATTTGGTTACAACCATTACGTAGCTGCTCTGTAGTTGTAAGCCAAACATTCAACGAATCCGTTGCTTACAACGGAGAGCAACATATTTATTATGCACGAAAAATTACTTCTGCAGCTCAAAGGAACTACATAGTTCCGCGAACATTTTTCCGCGAACTAGTTCCGCTGTACAAAAGAAACGTTCCATGTTTGTTCCGGCCCCGGAACTGTTTAGCACAAGCCTATTCCACACAGTGTAGAGTCAGTGTGGAGAAAAAAGTGTTTGTGTGAAAAAAAAAGCAACTACAGTACAACCTTCCTCAATGCAACTAGATAGATTTTTCCTATATAAAAAATGTAGTTTGGAAACAAAGAAGAACTGAATGGAAATAAGGTAAAATTTTATGCAAGTTTACGCAAGTTTACGCAAAAGTTGCGATAATTGTGCAATTTTGTTTTCTTTAAATTTGCGTTTACTAAGTGAACAATGTAAATTTTTGAGTGTTGCGATAATCGTACTGTACTCTTAGCGAGGTCGTCAAGATGAACTTTTATTGAAATGTCAAAATTACGCAGCCACTTAAATATCCGGGCATATAATCGACATCGAAGTATAGACATTTTAACTCTCCGCATGGGTTGTTGAACTTGCTATCATTGAACAAATTTTTCGACTCTACAGCGTACTAGGCAGCGAAAAAAAAAAATTCCGCTGTTGCTTTATTTATCCATTCTTGCTAAATATTTTTTATTATTGAATAATTAATTTATAAAGAATTTTATTATTAATTATTGCAAAATTAATTCTACGTCTTGTGTTACAACACAGTCGAAACTGCTGTATCTTTTTTTATTACACTGAAAAAAAAAACACATACTAAAACTAAGTAAGTCACATCCTCAATTCAAGTCATAAAATTTCCTCAATTGAGTTTTTACCTAATTTTAGGTCATACTAAAATTAGGACATACTAAAGTTATAAGTCGTTGTCCTAAGAGTTAGGACGCCATTTTCCTTAAAAAGAAACAAGAAAAATTTACTAGATTTGAGATAAATTGTCATTAACTGGGAAAATAAAATTCATACTCATTTCATTTTAGGAAAATATTCCTTATACTTAAAAAAAATTTTCTTTAACATCACGTCCAGTAAAATATTGCTCATACTTGGTCAAAAATTGTGATTTTAGGAAATATCCTAAAATATATTTTAGTAAATTTTTCCTCTGGCGTTCGTGGCGTAGTTGGTTAAAATTCGTGGCCTCTATGTCAACGAACCTGGAGACCCAGGTTCGAACCCCAGCAGCGACAGAAAAATTATTTGAATTTAAAATGATTTTTCTATACGGCCGCCACCTCTTTGCAGACAATGGCAAACCTCAGAGAGTAATCAAAATGCCATGTAAAGCTTCTGAGAACAAGAACATTCCGTTCATCGCCATTCCGAGTCGGCGTTAAACCTGTAGGTCCGGTTCTCGGTCAATTGTGTACAAACTTAATAACACGCACAACACATTTGATCATAAGAAGCTAGGTCAAAGTCCTTTCAAGGGCTGAAATGACCAGTTATTTATTTTTTTTTTGTACATTTGTCCTCTATTTAAGTAATACTCTTTTTTATTTTTTTTTTTTTTTTCCATAGAGCGAGAGAAGGGAGTGTGCAAAGATATTGGCTCAAAATACACTGTAGTGCTCAGTCTACGTGAAAGCAATTTTTTTTAGGCAAGGGATTATTAGTTCGCAAATTTTATGGGATTTAGTATTTGAGCACAAATTCAGGCATATGGACACCACGAATACCTCTTATAAAGACTATCCAGTCGTTCATTTTGCACCACTTTTTCCAGCATAGCCGGCCTTATCTCGCCCATAACGCACCGAATACTGGTTTCAAACCGGTTAATCGTAGCTGGTTCATCAGCATAGGCCAGTGAATTGACGTAGCCCCATCAAAAGTAGTCTAACGAAGTCAAATCACATGACCTAGGTGGTCTATTGACAGGCCTATTTCTTGATATGATTCAGTCATCAAAAGTTTGCCCCAATAAAGTGATGGTTATACGCGCTGTATGGTTTAATACACTGTCCTGGTGGAACCATTTACCACTTACATGATTGAAATTGATGTGGGAAAGAAAATGCCACAAATTATTTGCCTGTAGCGCTCACCATTGACGGTAACGGTGGCTCTATCTTCAGTTTTGAAAAGTTATGAACCAAGATGGCTTCGGGATGGATGCAAACTACACCAGAGAGTAACTTTTTCTGGATGTAAGGGAGTCTGGAGAGTCTCACATAATTAAGAATTTTGCTTATTTAAGTACCCGTTAAGCCGGAAATGTGCCTCATCGCTGAAGATGATTTGACGGTAGAAGTGCGATTCAACTTTCAATTAATTTTAAGGCCCTGCACCGAACATACGATGCAAACGATAATCTGATGGCTTCAAATCCTGCACCAGTTGGAATCCATACGGATATAGGCCAAGGTTTTTCCTAAAAATCATTCATGGAGTGGACGGACAAAGGCTTACTTCCTGAGAACGGCGTCGAATCGATAAATTTGGGAAGTCGATCATACCCACCTCTGCAGTGGCGATGGCTTCCTCGGTACGCACAGTACGAGCTCGTATGGGATGAAAATTGTCCATAAGAGTTAATAGACATAAATCGATTCATAGTTTTACGTATAACCTGCTCAGATGCACGATTATGCGCACCGTAATGTGTACAAAGAGTTCTGTAAATTTTCCGCACCGAACGCGAATTTTGGAAATAAATTTTCACGATTTGTTTACGTTGAAACCTAGAAACCTTATTCTCTAATTTCGCCATTATTCATTGCAAACTCTTTGACTTCCACCGTAATTTGCTAATGAAACATTCTAGTATTGCCCTACAAAAAAAAACAAGTGAGTAATAATTGCGTTCGTTTTGCAAAATAAAGCGATATATATCTATACTATTGCTTTCTAGCTGTAAGTTGTAATTTCTTGCATACTCTTAGGCACTTAATTAAATACAGTTCATGGAATTATTGCTACTTTTCATGCACGATTAGCTTAAACTGCCTAACGGTAATCAACAGTCCCATGTGAGGACCTACAATTTCACAAATAATTTAGATAATAAATTGAAAATTATAATAATATAATGCTCCTATAATTATGCAATACAAATTTTCGCCTATGCTATCGGCTGCAGCTGGGCTCGTTCAAACAACAAAAAAGCAAATGAAATCATTTGAGATTCTAATAAATATGCATTTAACTAAATTGTTAACCTATTTAGGCAAAACAACACAGTCACACACACGCACACACACACGTATACACACATAAATACACATACTACCAATAAGTACCAAACAAACTGCATCTATGTACATGGTCATGTTTATAGATAATAATGAAAATTAATATGTATCTATTTGTAAATTTATGAGATTTTCCATTAGTGCTAATTTTAAAATTATCTCAAATGGGCCAGAGCGCAAAAAAACAAGACACAACTAAAACATGACAAAAAGCAAGTAGAACAAGTTAGCAGCAAAGCGCGACTGTGTGAAGTTGAGCGTCAGAGTTATGCCAGGCTGCCGAATTTTAAAGTACATATTCTGAAAAAAAAACAATACAAATCGAACAACTACAAAATAATTACAAATCACAGCGCCTACAAATACGCCACACATTTTCAAGTGTATCTCATAGGTGCTAATTCATCGATGCCTAGTCAATTTCATGGTATTGCGTGCATGGCTGAGTTTGTGGGCAGAAGCTGTTACAGTATGGGGGCCAATGAGGACCTTAATACCCAAACACTCAGAATTTTGTTTTCTATAAAGTTGCAAGACATGTTTTGTAAAAGCACAATAAAATTATCACACAGTTATGTTCCTCAATGGGTTTTGAACTACCATTAAAACAATTGATAACGCAGTCCTCCTTTTTAAAAAGCCTTAAAAAAAAATGTACTTTTAATTAAAGAAAATAAAAAAAAGGTGTGTGGCAGCTCCTACACACAACTGGAGCTTACTTCTTAAAAAGCGATTGTCTTGAAATATATACAATATGCAAAGGAGGCATTATTTAATACCGTGATAATAGGTTTGTAGAAACAAAATTATCATACGTGAACGTCGAAAGTTACCGGAGTTACGAATCGTGTAAACATCGTTAATAAACAATGGTTGATTCATATCTAATCGTTGCCAGTGTTCTATCAGAAACTAGATCTAAATTAAGTTCTTCTTATATATTAAAAAATCATTATAAGCGCAATCCGTCCAATCTTTATCGAAGTGGATATGGAAATCGCAGCCAAGTATGAGCGGAAGTTCATGATAAATTTCTTTTAACAGTTTATAATCGCCGTCTTCATATGCTAATAATGCCTTGTGGATTAGGGTTATAATTTTTTTACATTTTTGCAAATATCAGTTCTCCCAAGGTAAAATCGTGAAGGGCATGGGAAAATATTAAGAACTGCATTTTCAGTTTTTCGCTATCGTTAAAAAAGGTCCCGCGCCTAACGCCATGAAGTTTTCAATGAAAATACTATATACACTGATGACCAAAACTGTAACATTGTGTAGCACATCTCATTTCAGCAGCTGCTATCGCTTCCAAATAATAATGAATTTGATTTACTATGTTATTGGTACACTTGCACTCTTCCTCTCAAACCAGTTTCAAGTTAATCTCCCAACAACAAAAAAACTAACAGACTATATCCTTTGATTCAGATTCTTCATCAATGATTTATAGTGATCAAGAAACTGGCAATGAAACTGACGATGATAGTTACACACCAAGAGGAAGACATATAATAACGAAAACGTCCCTAAAACCAGTTGTAAACTTGGTTAATAATGTAAAAATTAGTTCAAACAAAGCAGCAAAAATTTGTCAAAGTTTGGCTAAGTGTGGAATAGAGATTCCTACGCCATCACAACCTGGAATTTATAAAGCTGTTATAAAATCTTGTGAACAAAAAGAACTGTTTTATATACAAACATTAAGAGATCAAGAGTGGTGCTTACATTTTGATGCGAAAAAAATGGCAAAGAAAGAAATTCAAGTAGTGCTAATTAAAAATGAGAGCACCGAGATAAAGTAAGCAGTTAAAATAAAAATTAAAAAAAAAAATTAAAAAAAAAAAATTAAATGCATTTTAGAAATCGCTTTAGGCGCGGGACGTTTTTTCACCAAATTGAAGTAAAAAAATGTGTTTTATTATCAAAACATAATTGGCCGTAAGATAGACCCTTGGGAGAATGACGTCCAAAAAAAGTTATAACCCTATTGTGGATAAAATTTATTTTCTTGAACTTTCTGATTGACTGAAATACACAATGTGACCCAACAATATTTTGACCGTTTGACAATCTCGCAGCGCATATTTTCACAAGACCACATTCAGTTTAACTGGGATTTTCTTCATAATTAAATAAAATTTATTAATGAAATTAAAATATTAAATTTCAATCCGTTCCTAGATGCGAAATCGAGCTTCTGATAACATTAATAACAGTAATTTCTGTATTATTCTACAGTACGACGCAGATTACACGCAAGTGCCCGGAGACTTTGGCTATTAATAACAGTAATTTCTGTATTATTCGACATTACCACGGGAGTTACGCTCCCGTTAGTGCCCGAAGACTTTGGCTATTGAGCAAATAGATTGTCTTAATCTTCTAATGATTTTTCCGCGTATAATCGCATAAATTTTATAATGGACGGACAGTAGAAAGCCGGGAAAACTCGTTACGTAATGAACGTGTCGTTTCATTCAGTCTTCAGTCTCGTTAAAACTCTGATGCTCATCAGTAGGTACAATATGAAGTCCGTCTTAAGTCGTGATTAGATAATAAAGAGCTGCATGAATGTATTCGATACAATAAAGTGCATTGAGCATTTGCATCGAGTCTCGTTCTCTATTTACTTTATTCTTTGCTCAGAAAAAAGTGCTCACTCTACAGCATTTGTTAGCCTCTCACCAAGATATGCACTTTCTCATTATTTTTAAATGCTTTATATATTCGATACGATCAAATCGAAACAATCAAATCAATGCAAAAAACAACGAGCACACCGAGTAAAACAACTACGATATAGTTTTTTAACTTTTAAACACAAAACAATAACAACACACATTATTTGTGTGCAAGTTGTTGTTTTTTTTTCGTTAATTCTATATTCTTTTTATAGGTTAGCTTTTTAATTTCATTGTCAAATAATAATAAAAAAAAAGCATAAAATACACCAGTACCATGGTATAATAATACATGGTAGCATTGACAACTGCTTATTTTCTCTTCAACAGGAAAACATAAACTGTCAAAAACAGCTTTTTGTGGAAATACATCAGCAGCTGCTGTGGTTGTTGTTTTTTTTTCACTTCAACGTTTTCAACATTGCTTGTGTTTTCAATGGCGGATTGTGAGCGCTCTCTTTTTGAGTATATTTTTTGACAGTAGATGATTTCCCAAGCAACTGTCAATGCTACCTTGTATTATTATACCATGACCAGTACTCAGTGTCTAGCACCGAGCATATCAACACATTTCAACACATTTCAATTTTACTTTATATGCTCGCTTTGAAGAAGTTCTCGTTTGTCTTGTTTTCGATATGCTTTATGCTCATTTGTTCTTGGTCTCTTTATTGCAGGGCTGGGCATTCTAACACAGTCACATATTATTATGTCTTGTTAGTATTGGTGCTCTCTCGAATTCGGCACACTGAGCGAAATAGTTGTCCCCATTATCTAGATTTGTAAGTTTTTCTTTTTTATTTTATTTTTTTATTTTTAGTCATCAGTATTGTTCATTATTTCTTCTATTAATTAATTAATTAATACAAGTAATATGAATGAATAATATAAAGAATCTGAAAAGATAATATGAATGAGTTATATGAAACCTTAATATATACCAATAATTATTTTAATATATCTTAATATAAATATATGAATAATTAAAATTAATAACGAAAAGTATGTAAGTAAATAATAAGGATTTAAATAAAATAAGTAAACAAGTAATCAAAAAATTAAGTATTAAAAAATTAATAAGGAATGTGAATAGCTGATATGTATTAATTATATGAAACCTTAATATATACGAATATAAAATTCTACAAACTAAAAAAATATATGCATAAGTATTATAAATCTACAAAAGTTGATTTTTCATGAGTGTACATATAATTTGCAGCGCAAAACGACATAGGTCCCCACAGCATTAGAACCCGAACAGAACCAAAGCGGCTGTCGGTTGTCGGATGCGCTGTGCAACAAAATACATGAAAATATATGCAGCCGCCAAAATTTAAATGGCCGTAGAAATCAGCGACGGAAAAACGCCAGAATAGAATCAATTCTATTTTTTCTCCGACGGCTGGCGGATCTCTCTTTGAGTGGCGTAAGTGTTGCCATATTTTAGCTAAGAATTGGATGTGTTCAGTGCTATTTTCTTAGTTTTTACCATGAGCTGACGTTTTGTTTTGTGTGTGTGTGTTGCATTCTATGAGCTGGCATTTCGTTTTGTGTGTGTGTGTGTTGAATTTGTACCATATACACAACGAAAAGCAACGCTGATCCGACAACCGACAACCGCTCCTATTCTGGACGTGTTCTCAGCGGATATCTCCGAGAGAGGTCCGCCATCCGACAACCGCTTTGGTTCTGTTCGGGCTCTTATTGTTAGTGTTTAAATGCTGTTAAATATGAGAGTTGAATAGAGTGAGCATGCAAAAAACAAACGAATGTCTTGCAAACACACCCGTGCAGCTTTTTATTAGATAAGACGGATTGTGAATTGTCAACGAGCAGGCTCATTTCTTTGAAAATGTTTTTTTTTTTTCTTAACATGAATCTTTTTATTTCAATCGATAGGAACTGTTGCGAATTTACGATTCATAAGAACATCTGTTCTACCAGTTCTATTACTAAGTTGTACTAATATAAAATCAAAGACCCTTGTTATTGCTGACTGGGGTAACGCGCAAAAGTAGTGATAACTTCAATAAACTCATTATTTTTCTTGCACTTGGTTAAACAAGAGTAATTCACCACAACTAATAGTTTGGTTTTGGATATCGATAACTAATCTTAGCAAGTTCACAAACCAATTAATAACTGATCCCATTGTGGGGTAAGAAATTCTTAAAATTCTACAAACATTAATGTATGGACTTGAAATTTTGCATTTGAGTTTTGATATTTAATATACACTCTGAGTATGAAATTCAACTAAATCAAAATAAAACCACGCCTACCTCCCATACAAAGTGACTTTATCAAAAAACAAAAGCGAATTTTTCTATTTAAGCTACGATAAACTAAATAAACAAAATAGATAAACTAAATACGAAAATTTTTATTACAAATAGACATTTTATTGATTGCTTAAGGCTTTGAATATACTTTGGTTCGGCCGTGGGGGTATTTTAACTTCGGCCCATTCGAAGATCATTTCTTACTAGTTTATGCTATAATTATTTGCAATTATAACATCACATTCCTTCGCATAACGCCTTCACTTTTTATAACATTCTTCCACAAAACGTTTTAACTAATTGCTAACACTAGTTTTCACTATCTTCCCATTCTTTTTTTTTTTTTTTTGTTTAAAAATAGATTAAATTTACTCCGTACTACATTTTGTTTTCAATAATCTTATGAAAGCAACATATCACTTCGCTATCATATTTGAGCGAATATAATTTTATTTTTAAAATTTTCAAATAACAAAGTATTTAAGTATGGATCCCGCAGTAACGAAAAAAAATAAATTTTCAATGGCTGAAATTTTTCAGATTTTTCAACTAACCTAAAAGAAATCACCTGCTGTTGCAATAAACATTTAAGATATAAAATAGAGCTTCTGTTCAACATTGAACCGGACACTGTGCGAATGAAACAAAAACACTGGTAACACTGTTATAGGCTTGGGCGATAATTTTTAGTGCGATCTGTCTTGTAGTTGTAAACATTGCTTTGTAAACAAGTTCACCTCAAGTCTAAGTAAAGCGTGTGTTTGAAACTGTGAAACTTTACCAACGGAATGTCTTGGCCGAATGCATTGAAAATGGTGCAGATAACCTCTGCTGGGGAGTCTGCTCTATCGCGTACGCAGGAACAAATGGTTTAAATAGGGTCGTGCACAGTGTTGCCGTATTTTTAAAAAAAAAAACTTTAATTTCCAAAAAAAAAAAACTTGTTTTTTGGTGAAAAAACTTAATATTACACTGAAAAAAAAAAGTTAGCTTAAAATTAAACACAATGTGTTCACAAAATGTGTTGTTAATTTGAGTTTTTTTTCATATGTTTTTCAAAATTTTTAAATACATTTGCTCTTACTTTGACGAAATTTGTTGCAAGCTATTTTTTAAACACAAATATCGTCAAATTAATAACAATTGTCGTCAATTTTAAAACATTTTTTTTTCAGTGTAAAAATTAACTAAAACATGTATTTTTTAAATGTGTGCTTTAAAATTTTTGGCAATTCGCTTTGTTCTCTCGTTGTCCCGTTATTTTGGCCACTCCATTTCTCAAGAAAATACGGTAGACTTGATCGTCAACTCTGAATGTATGACCCCTTTTACATTGGTCAAGACTTGAAATCAATTCTTTGCTATTCCCTTTTAAACTTACCTTCTCTCACGTTGATGTCCGCGTCTTTCATCAACAAACTTACAGACTTGATTTCAAGTCTTGACCAATGTAAAAGAGGTCTATGTAAAATGAAGCGTC
This sequence comes from Pherbina coryleti, assembly GCA_943735915.1. Lineage (NCBI taxonomy): Eukaryota > Metazoa > Arthropoda > Insecta > Diptera > Sciomyzidae > Pherbina > Pherbina coryleti. The sequence continues at coordinate 88,153,212 of OX030949.1, forward strand.
AAGTTTAAAAAGGAATACCAAAAATTGACCACCAAGTCCCGCTTTCCACTCGTCAAGTCTTGACGTTCAATTTTTTGACATTCCCTTTTAAACTTCACGATTCAGTTTCCACACATCAAGAGTTGACTATCAATTATATGTGTATCATATACTGCCGTTTCATTTCATCTTATAGAAATGAAATGAAATGAATGAATAGAAAAAGTAGCGGGACAACGAACGAACACAAAACGAACTGCCCAAGAACTGACGGTACGGTCAATTTCTTTCTTTCCCTTTTGTTACGATTCCCGCACCCCCGAACTCAATACTTGACCGTCAAGACTTGACGAGTGGAAACCGGGACCAAGGCTCGACGAAGGGAAACCGAGGCAAAAGAACAGAAACAATGACAGCAACAATAATAGCAACAGCGCTGCCATATAAATAAACTTTGAAAAGGAGTGAAAAATAGTAGTAGCAGCTTCAAATTATACTTATGTTTTTGTAGTAACATACAATTTAGTTTATCTATTTGATTCATAAAACTAAGAACTATTTTTTTAGGGAAAAACTTGAAAACTTTCTACCCTCTCAAAAAACTGGCAAAATTAATTTTATCTGCACACATGGCAACACTGGTCGTGTATCAGTTGGCAACTTGTCTCGCCCTTCTCTGCCAGCAAAATCAATTCACAATGGAAATGTCAAAAAAGCAAAGAAAATTGTGCTCAAAAATCGTAGTGTGACCCATCCCAGCAGAAAAGTGGACCAAATTTGAAATAGTTCTGAACTAGTTCCAAAAAGGACCAGTACTAGTTCCACTACCATACCCTTTAACATTGAACGAACTGACGCTTTTTGCGGGTTGATGTCATAGGAAAAGACAATTGTCCCCAGAAACACTCCTTTTTCCCTATATTTGAACTAGTTGCTTTAGGAACATTTTTAAACTGGTTGCTTTCGCAGTAGCCTGAAAGTGGTTCTTTTTAAACTAGTTTTGAAGTGAACATATCAAAAGTGTAAGAATTTGGTGCAATGGGAAGGTCCTAAAGATCTCATTTGTACCATCTTTTCCATCCACAATCCAGAAAACATTTCGTCTATAAACATTTTTTTTTTTTATTATTTTTTCTTGTGCGCAGCAAATTTTAAAAAGTAGCCAGAACGCGTTTATTTTTGTCAGCAATACTTTTGAAAACAAAAGCAAAGATAACTGTTCTACACTGAACGCCTTTTGTACTTTTTCAGATCTACTGCAAACTGCGCTAGAAATGAACTAGTTCACTTTTTCAATTGACTCCAAAATAACTGCTGGGATGATACAATTATAAGGTAGGCCCAATTCAGAGATAAAAAAAAACGAAAAAGCAAAGCAAATCAAAACATCGGCGTAAATATAATGTCACTTTTGACAATTAACGTTTATTCGTTCAGCCATAGGGATGAGTAAGTTACTTTTAACAGTATAAATCTGGGTATTGGGTATTCAGCCATAGGGATGTGTAAGCTACTTTTAACAGTATAAATCTGGGTATTGGGTATTGAGTACGCAGATTTTATGAGGAAGAATACAAGAAAAGTAATCAAAAACCCTAAAAATTTAACAATATGAGCCATGTTTTAAGATCTAATACAGAATGAATTGTATGTTAGCTTTCAATGAAGCAAATAAAAGTTGACATTTTATATAATTTTCATTCGACTACTTGGTTCGACTGTTCAGTAACCAATTTATTTGCATCGCTTTGTTTTGTATTTTGACATTATACCTACGCCTTTGTTATTGTTTTGTTGTTGATTTGCAGTCATAGAGAGTGTGTTTTTCCTGGGCCTACCTTATAATTGTATCATGGTGTGACCGTAAAAGATATAGCTGCAGAGCTTGATATATCGACTTAATCGGCTCACACCGACATGACGTTTTATGTATACGACGAGTTACAGCGCTAGGGGTCGTGCACTCGGAATTCCTTTCGCAAGGTCAATCGGTCAACACTCAATATTATGTGAGTGCAATCAGAAAAAAATAGCTCGATTAACAGGGAAAACTGTTCAAATCCATCCAACAGACGAGTTTCTTCACTTTAACAGTCTGAAATGTTAAATAAACAGTGGAGTGATTAAGTAAAACAGTTATTTTATCAACAGTTTAGACTGTTGATTTGGAAAACTCTAGTGTTGGATGGAATTGAACCGTTTCACCGTATGTGTTAATTTCACTGTTCATTTTTTATGAGTGTGTTTCAAAGCGTTAGAGCGAGAATATTCAGTGACAGAGGCCAGAATTATGGAAGGACAAGTTATGGTTTTTGCATCACGATAATGCACCAGATCACACATCACGTATTGTGATTATTTGACCAAAAAAATGTCAATATCGTTCAACAAGAACTATATTTGCCAGATACACTGAACCAAATATTGTTCTTAAAATCAAAGAATCTCGTTCATAAAGCGAAATTCATTGATTTGTAAGAACTATTCATTGAACCAAAGAACGAATTCTTTGAATCAATGAATCGTTGTTCTTAATTTTAAGGAACAGTTCATTGTTCGTGTTCATTAAAATTTTGTTCCAGTTCTTGTGTTGTAATATCTATAAAACCATTAGAGAATTTTATCTCAATAAGAAAATGATTTTTTAAAATATATCTTGATATTGTTTTAAAATTTCTAAGGACAGACTAACTTATTGTAACAGTTGTATGTGTCATTAATTAATCATTTTTCTTCATAACATATCAAAGAAATAACGTAAGAACAAAGATTCATTGAATCAAGGAACTCGTACTTTGGACCAATTTTAATGTATAATACATTGGGACAAAGAACTTTTTCTTTGTTATTAAGTACGTTTTTGGTTCTGTGTATGGCCCCGTGTGACCACGGTTTTCCTATTTTCCGTATGCTTAGTAAAAAACATTTTGAAACGATTGAAGTCATCAAAGAGAATTCGCAGAGGGCGCTAAAGGCCATTCTGAAATCAGCCTACTAAAAATGCTTCCAAGAATGAAAAAAATTAGATGGAAAATGCGTATCGCCTCCAATGGTGATTATTTTGAAGGTAATAAAATAAATATTGAAGACTTATTGACACATGTTGTTTTATTTACACAGTCCGGTTTAATTCTGAACACAAGGTTTCTATATATACGTATATGCCTATATAAAAATGGATGTATGCATTTCTGTATGTGAGTGTGTATATCAGGCATAGACTCCAAAACCGCTGAACCAATTTTTAAGAAATTTTCAGAGAAGCTATAACAAAATCTTGAGAGAATTCTTGTGAAGTTTGGTGCCGATCGAACTAATGGAGTCAGATTTCGACAAAGAGGTGTGGAACTTCCCATGCAACCCAAATTTACGATTTTAGAATTATAAGTCACATATACTTGGAAATATACGCCAACTTTTCGATACAGCATAGCTATGGAAATAAAAGTCACAGAACATCAAAGCTCAGAATGGAGTTATCACTTGGTGATGTCCTTCTACCAGAAAATTGGGACGAGTATTGCACAGGGGATTGTGGCTCCGCATATACAAGCCTAATTTTTGATATCGAATAGCTTTGGAAGTAAAAGTCACAGTACTTACATTGAAACTCAGAATGGAGTTAGTAGTTATTTGATGATGCCCTGCTGCTGGGAAACTGGAACAATGAGTGTGTTGGCTAACTTAGGGTCTAATGAAAGTTACTTATTATTTTCCAATATAGTTGCCGGGTGTGGCAATGGGCGGCGTGCATTGCTAGTATTTTAATATAATCAGATATAATATCCTTAAATTCCGGTAACATGAGAACTTTTGTATTAACGATATAAGATAATAACATAAATATAGCTTTTTAAAAAAATTGTTGAATTAAATACTGATCAATTAGCTCCCCTTTGACAATTCTAGATCCGCCACTGCTTGTGTGCGTGTGTAAATGTAAAGTTCCTTTGAATAAATTAATGTCACAAACGATTTTTGCATTTGAATTTGATTGATTGATGATTGGCAACCTGAAGAACTCATAGCTATCAATTTTCAAACTATCCCGCTATCAGGCAAAGGCTCTTTTTTCAACTCCTGTTCTATTTCCCCTCTCTTCTCTCTCTCTCTCTCTCTCTCTCTCTCTCTCTTTTCATTACCCATCACTCGTGCTATCTTTCTCTCTTTTTGCAACTAGTTGTGTGATGTTTGAATACATGAATGTGTTTGTGTGCTCGTGTGTGTCTGTGCATTTAACTTGGAATTTTTAATGATGGTTGCTGTTGGCCAGAATCACTTCCGGGTCGGAGTCAGGATGTCATTTTTATTGAGTTCAAGTTTTGACATGTCTGCGTTTGATGTATGCCATGGTTGATGCTTTCTGTTCTGCATTCATTATTTTTTAAGTACGTTCTCATTTACATTCTGAAATTTTCATTGCATTCAGTGGGTGTTGGTGGGCCTATAATGAAGGCATCACCATATTTTATGTTTTAAGCATCTGCCGCTTATGTCGTTTCATTTAATAGCTCTTCAATTTTGCATTTTTCAAGGCATGCGAAAAGTGCTGGCACATATGTATATGGTATGCTTTGAATGTGTTACTTAGTAAGGTCAACACTTTTTTTTCAAGGGGATTGTATACGACCGCTATTATTGAAATATTTCATTTTTGGATATAGCAGTTTACTTTATGGTGGTGGTTATGGGAAGTGTAGCTACAGCTTGACATTCTATTTAACCAAAATACAAGTAAAAATTTCACATTTTAGAAAAAAAAAAATAAATAAACGAAGTACAGTTACAAAAAAGTTAATTGTATCTTTTCATAAGTCTTAAATTTAAAAATAAATATAATATTTAAGTGACGACATTTTCGAACAATTTTACAATTTAAATGGGGTTTGATCTCTTTTAAATGGCTTATAAACTTACACACTAAAGTGCCCATAGGGGGTACCCCATAAATTTTCCTGCAGTGCACATAGAACAAGCGAAGTAACGGAGCTGCTCATCTATACTATTATATAAAAGGCTTATCACGTATCTTCGTGTACGCTAAAATAAAGAACTACTGAACCGATTTTAATAATTCTTTAACTAATTCAAAGCGTCATTCTTAACTTAAGCTATTGCATACTTTATTTTTTAAAACCTACCCTAAAAAGTTATTAAAATTTGAGATTAAATACCATCTAAAAAACTTCATAGAAAATTATTCACAAACACTGCACTAAGCGGTACAAATCTTTTTCTTTCTTTTCCATTGTGTGTTTAAAATATTTTTTTTGATTACGCCTTGCTTATAAGCATGATCAAAAAAATGAGCTAATGAGACAACAACAATGTTAATTGTAATATAGACAGAATCTATTTCTTTTTTAATGAAATTCCCTACAGTAAAATGCTAAAAATAATTAAATATGTAAACATAAGCATATGTAAATAAATATAATACAGTGTCAATGACATAGTACTCTCGCAATATAAGCGATACTTCGTCTTTATACGAAGACACGAACGAGTAAATGAGACAAATGCTGTTGCTGTTTTCGACTCAGACTCAGTGCTGCCAAACAGTAGCAGCGGTGCTGCCATCTCTTATCAAGTAGCTGATAAAAAGCTTTTATTAGCAGTGTTGCTAAGCTCACATTACACAGCTCACATATTAGGTTGAAGTTTTGATAAAACATTTATCAAGATCCATTTTTGTGCCTCTTTTTTATGTGTGATGGTACCACGGCCACGGCCACGGCAAAACAATGGTTATGCCAATTTGAGGAAAGTAATAAATCCATATTAACTAACCAGGAATAACAGAATACCTTATATTGTTTATAGCTGGAAAAGTATGTGCGCATAAATTTACAGTTGTAAATATGAAATCCATTTATATAAAAAGTAGTGTACATTTTTATGTCACAACTTACTGCGGAAACGGGTCGACCGATTTCAACCAAAATTTCAGAGTACGTTGGGAAACTTTGCACGAAATTGGCCCATTAGTTCCGGAGATATGGCATTTTTAAGATTTTCCCATATCCTCTCCATTGGGAGGATTTTACTCTCTAGATGTCTCTCTATGGTCGGAACTACAACCAAACATATTCATTATTATTTAAAAAATATTATAAACAATTAAAAGTGCAAAAAAGGGTCGAAAATTGAAAAATCCGACATTTTATTTTTTTCTCGGTGGGAATTTTTCATTGTAGTTCCGACTATAACCAATTCGATACAGAATATTAAACAGTTTTGCTTTTTGCTTTTAGATGATTCGTTTTCGAGAAATCGTGACACCCACCACGGAATCGAAAAATTTGAGCAGCAGTTTCCAGAGCCACCTTAATGAAAATAAAAAAAAAAACAAACACTTTTTTCAGTGGCTAAATATGTATACTTTTATCGTGTAAGAAGTTTAGTTTCCAAATATTTTTTAAACAATTATTAAACATTCTTGGAATAAGTACGTTTTTTGGTGTAACCTGGCCTTAAACAACACAAATCGCGCTCAAATGGCAAAATATTATGAAGAGGGGAATATTCAACACTGTGAAGTTTTCAATGGTTACATGAGATGGCAAGTGTTACCCATAGGCGTCCACAGGAATTTTTCAAAGGGGGAGACTAGCTCACAAACCAATAAAAGTTTCTCTCTAGCATTTGAACTCAATATTTTTCGAATATGGCAAACGAGCTTAAACTTTTTTGATGAAAACAAATTTCATTACTAAAGGCAATTAAAATTCAACTCTACAAATTTAAAAAAAAACCAATGCATTAGAAAAATACAAGCCCAAAAAGACTGCTAAATTATCCCTTCCCTAAATGTGTACCCAAAAAGACTGCTAAATTCTCCCTTCCCTACAAATTTGTACTTGTGCTCGTGTTTCATCTTTGTACCTTCATTATTTTAAATGTTCTTGAAAATAGTCAGCGGATGCTACGTGCTGCTACACAGTAATGCGTAAAAGCACTCAACAGTCCAAGAAAAATACTCCATCCCATTCATAAACTGTCTAATTTAGTCAGACTTAGACAGACTTTTAATGGTTTTTTATGGAGTTCTTATTGGATACAGAAACAAACAAGTAGATGTCTGACTAATTTCCGATACAAAAAAGTGCAGATGGTCGTTGATCATTTGCACATAATTTCAGACCTACAAGAATTTTAATATGAAGCTTGGGAGAACTTTTAAGAAACCTGTCTAGAGTGATTTAAATTTAATTATTTTTTTATTATTGAATTATCTTATAAGAATAGTACAAGGTTGGCTTACTTGGACTGACTTATTTGAAATGCTTATAATTTTTTTAATTTGAAAATTGGGCTCTTTCTTTTTTCCAGATAGTAAAGAAGTAAATAAAGCACTCAGTGAAAATTACACTCAGTAAAAATTGTTGTCGTGGCGTCCGTGGCGTAGTTGGTTAAAGTGCGTGGCCGCTATGTCAACGAACTTTGGAAACCCAGGTTCGAATCCCAGCAGCGACAGAAAATTATTTCAATTTTTCTGTACGGCCGCCACCTCTCTGCAGACAATGGCAAACCTCAGAGAGTAATTAAAATGCCATGTAAAGCTTCTTGAGAATAAGAACATTTCGTTCATCGCCGTTCGGAGTCGGCGTTAAGCCTGTAGGTCCATTTCTCGGTCAATTGTGTACAAACTTAATAACACGCACAACACAATTGATCATAAGAAGCTAGGTCAAAGTCCTTTCAAGGGCTGAAATGGCCAGTTATTTATTTTTTTTTTTTTATTTTTTAAAAATTGTTGAATATGAGTATGTTTCCGGACGATCAATTACTACAACATAAAGAAAATACCGACAGCTTTTTAATACTGCGACAGCTCCCAGTGTAAATTTAATAAGACACTTGATGAACCGTTTTGAGAATTGGAGTGCTGGTGATGAATCACGAACAATCGTTGCTCGAACTGTTCGCAATGTACAATCTGTGGATGCTGTACGAGAAAGTCCCCGCCCGAGTCTATCAGTGCCTACTCGTCGATATTTCCATATAAAATTTAATTGGCCCAAGAATTATTTCCGCGGGATTTACAATATGCCAATATATTAATTTTGCTTAAGACAGGAAATGACAACTTTTTGAACTATCTCGTCATGAGCGATGAAGCTCATCTTATTTTACTATTATATAAAAATGAAACTTGAAATATTGCCTTTTTGGCGTTGATGCAAGTAAACTCAAGAACGGCTGAACGGATTTAAATGAAATTTTTACTATTCAAATCGTAATTAATTGTAGATTGACACCGTATACTTAAAATTTTAAAATATTTCAAAGCTTAAAAGTTATTGGCTAAGAAACTGGCATAATTCGGTATTTTTGGAAAAATTTGGCGCTTTTTTCCATTTTCTGCTTAAACCGTAAAAAATAAGTGATTATGGTATAAGGACAAATGAATGATCTTGCCGATTCCAACAAAAAAGTTGATGGGGACGTGCATCTAAGGTCAATTGTTTGGTCGTAAAATTCATATTTTATTGAAAAATTAAATCATTTTCTCACAAGCATTGATTTGTTCAAATCGACGCTGTCATTGCTTGCAGCCATGGTATAATTAATCAGATAGGTGTGACAGTTTTCAATCGAACATGAATTGTCAAAAATCATACAAAACAAAGCAAACAAAAAAAAAAAACAAAACAGCCGAGTTTGACAATCCATGAACGATCTCGTGAGAAAATAGCCTGTTGTCAAACCTACCTGTATAATTGTATCATGGCTTGCAGTTAGCAGAATGTTGCTTTGGTTTCGCTACAAAATGCTGCTCAATGCTCAGAAAAGAGATTCTCTGCATTGAAGCAGAGAGAGATAGCTCTTTGTTCGCGAACAGCAGAATGCAAAATTTAAAGCATTTTCTCCAAGCGCGTCGTTTGTTGCTGCTGCTTCAATGTTTCATTAATGAAATAAGACCTATATGAAAATATTTTAACTTAATTTGATTTTATTTATTGAAAGTGATAAAAAAGTATTTTTAATTCATTCCATAAACATAAATTTACATTTGAAAAGGTAAGGTCTTATTAAAACCAATATCTTTCCAAAACAATTCACGTTATCGAATACGAGTTTTATATAATTGAGCTACATATTGTGTTAATTAGACGAAGTGCTAAAATGTATTTTCATACCATTTAATAATATGGTTAAATACATAAGTAGGGGAATATCTTCGGTTAAGAGCCATGTTTTCTTAAATCGACATAAAATTGTCTGTGCTTAATATTTTTCCATGGTTTTTATGTCAAACAAAAGTTAATTATTTAAGCTTAGTTTTCCCCAAAGAGACCCTATCGATTTAGTTACAAGCAAACAAATTATGAACGATTGCCTAAAACTTTATTTTTTTGCTTAAAAAAAAAAATTTTAGACCGGTTATGAACCACCCCAGAAAATGAGTTGGAAATCAAATAACTTGATGTGAGATCGACACAAATGTTAAGACTATGAATGAGTACCGGCCTCGGTAGTCGAGTAGGTATCGTGCTCGACTGCTATCCCAGAGGTCCCGGGTTCGATTCCCGGCCAGGCCATGGTCCTTCGTTTTAAAAACCTTTCTAAATTTTCTTTCCTCGTTCCTAAAATCAACTGAAACAAAAATTCATTAATATTTAACACTTGAAATTAAATTATTGAAATGTATTTATGAAATTTGATGAAATATTCACCAATGTTTACGACTTGAAATGAAATTATTGAAATGTATCTATGAACAATTTAGTAAGTAGTCTGTAAGAGTTGATCTCTGTTAGATGAAATAAATAAATAATAATAATAAAAGCTGCTTTTCCCATGGGCAGTTATATGTTGGTCTTTCTAGGATAGGAAATCCATCAAACTAATTTATTCTTACGAATAACACAAACACATCATACATTGTTTATACAGAAATTCTTACATGATTGGAAAAAATGGAAAAAATAAACCTATTAAAACGATAATAAGACAATTTTTTTACAAAAAATGCATAACTTTATTTTAAGATACATCGCGGGCCAAGCCGCGGAGGGTTGCTAGTTTTTATACAAATGGATATGTCAGAAGAAGCTAACGGAGAATTCGAGAGTACTGCATCACGTACAATAACAACCTCTCAGATGCACTATTTGGTGGTAAATTATGACTGATAGAGTTATCGATTCATATATATATTTTCGAAAATGAAACTAAACATCTCAAACTCGTATCCGAGGCGGTAATACCATATTGTCCATATTGCAAAGTTGTAAACGTACCGTAGTTCTTAATAATTCTGACATATGGTTCCAGCAAGATGGGCCTACAGCTCATACCGCGAGAGAGGCAGTGACGATTCTGCCAGAATTTTTTTCTGTGTTTTCAAGGGTTGACGGCGCCTGATTATTTTTGTTTTTTTTTTTTTTGGTTTCCTGAAGAGACAGGTTTCCGTCAACAAACCACAAAACATTCCGGAACTAAAGCAGCATATTCGCACAGAAATTGCAAAACTGGAGCCAGAAACGTTGCGCAACGTAATGCAAAATGTCTTTAAAAGAGTCATTAACTGTAAACAGGTAAATGGAAGCCATTTAAATGATGTAATTTACATACTTACATATAGCACAAAAAAATGTAATAATTTTTAATTTTAAAAAAAATTATATAAAATAAAACTTTTTAAATAAAAAAATCATAAACATTTCATATCAGTCAGAGTCCAAGTTGGCCAACATAATTCTTATATAATTCTTTCTCGCTTCTCCTTTGTATGTATATATATCTAGACTCTATAACATTTCATTTACTCGAATGATATCAATATATACATATTTGATTCAATTATTACTTTATTTTACTTTACATATTTTTTTTTTTTACTTATTCTCTATGCACTCTGAGTCAGCTTTTAAATAAATTGACATTATTTATTTCAGCTTTATTGCATTGACATTTATTATGACCTTATTGGAGTGTTCTCAAGGTACACTTTGCTATTTCATTGGATGTCTATTTATATTTTTTACAACTAAGTTTTTTCTTGCATTAAGCTTGCTTGGCTTATTTTTACGCTGTAGACTGAAATTCTATCTACCATTGCGTTCCCTTTTTTGCCATTCTCAGGAGACCGACTAATGAGAAACCTTGAAAGTGAAGCTTTGGGCACGGACAAATAAATGGTTGTGAAACGTAAGCGCTTTGGTAAAAAAAAAAAAGAGAGAAACTGAAGAAAGCTCTTATTTCAAAAAAATAAAAGAATAAGTGGCAAGATTAAGAACGTGGATGGCTCAGACTGAGTCCAGATATTAGGTCTATTCTAGTTATAATGCAAAATGCTTTTTAATTTTCAATTTTATATATTTTCTGTAAAAAAGTGGTGGTGCAGATAGGGTACCCCCATTAAGAACAATTTTTCTTACAATTTAAAAAATATACAATTTCATTTACTTGATAAATTATTAACTTACTTTACTAAATCTATATTAAGCACATTTGCAGCATCCATTTCTTAAATCTTAATTGCAATAAAGAAATAAACGCACGCACAGTGGGAGGACTTCATACAAGTGTTGGCTTTAAATAGTAAAAATAAACCTGAGCTTTAACATTTGGTACGAATGCCTTTTACAGTTAAAAATTAAATATTTATAAGTTTGGATCAAATCCGCCCACACACACTCGGATGGTGGTGGACCATGGCCATACGATTTTTTTTTTGCAGAAAAAAGTAAAAATAAATGTAGAGCTTTCAAATTTGGTACAAATGCTTTGCATACTTAAACATAAAATATATATAAGTTGGATCAAATCCGCCCGCAGACACGCCCACCTTCCATACGAATTTTTTTGCAGAAAATAGTAAAATAAACATAGAGCTTTCAAATTTGGTATGAATGCTTTGCATACTTAAATATGAAATATATATAAGTTTGGATCAAATCCTCCCGCAGACACGCCCACTTTCTTTTTTTAACAAAAGTTGTAATCTTGAAGTTAGTCTTTACAAAATATTCTCGTATAATGTATTGAAAAGAAGTTTTATTTCCGAATTTGAGCAAAATTTGCCGACAGAAACCCCCACTTTTTATCTTTATCTTCTTTCTTTCCATATTACACTTATTAAACTCTTCGTATACAAATTTAAATTCGTGGCGTCCGTCGCGTAGTTGGTTAAAGTGCGTGGCCGCTATGTCAAAAGAATCTGGAGACCCAGGTTCGAACTCCAACAGCGACAGAAAATTATTTTAATTAAAATAATTTTTCTGTACGGCCGCCACCTCTCTGCAGACAATGGCAAACCTCAGAGAGTAATCAAAATGCCATGTACAGCTTCTTGAGAACGAGAACATTCCGTTCATCGCCGCTCTGAGTCGGCGTTAAGCATGTAGGTCCGGTTCTCGGTCAATTGTGTACAAACTTAATAACACGCACAACACAATTGATCATAAGAAGCTAGGTCAAAGTCCTTTCAAGAGCTGAAAAGGCCAGTTATTTATTTTTATTTTTTTTTTATACAAATTTATATTCTATGGGTTTTAACATTTTTCTTAAGAACATAAGCGGACGGAGTCGGCATAAAATTGGAAAAGCTTCCTGACAGCTCTTTGTATTTTTTGTCTTTCTTCAGTTGCAAATGGCTGACAAGAGGATCAGAAGATATTAAAAGATGGTGAAAAATGTCTTCACTATTGGCATATTTAAGTTACGGTGCGCTTTAATCATACAGTAGGGTAAAAAAGTTTAGGGCACTTAGTATGTGTGTTTGACAAAACTCATTTATTTCGGTTTGTTGTTGTTTAATTGCGTTTACAAATTGGCGTGACTTTTTTTGTAATGTATCACTACAATTAACAAATGCAAAAATAGTGGCATATTTGCTCAATAGAAAATGTTAATGCCAAAAGGACACCTGTCAAATTGCGCACAGTCTAAGTCAACGTATAACGCCATCTATCGGGTTGTGATATTGACCCCAAAACAGCGCCATCTATTATTTATCTCGTTACCGCTT